>CM045916.1:13244625-13747125 GCA_025169955.1 Salix arbutifolia | reverse complement strand
TCATGCTATTCTTCCTATGCATCTCAGGGAAGCATTCCATATACCCAATCCTGTCTAGATTTGGGATTAAAAATTAGTCGAGTGGAGCTTCTTGTGCAAATTAGTGTTGGTAGTGGTAGTGAGTGCCAGGTGTGTCAGTTACCATGATTGGGTTTGCAGTGCACTTAGAATCAAGAAATCAGAGATTTGATCCCTCTTGTAGTGTGGAATTTGGTTACATTTCAGTTGAACAGTGTAGATACAGCATGTTTGTGACTTGAAAAAGACAATGAAAAGAAGAAAGGTAATGACTGGTGGTAACTAGGGGTCTCATGGCTTTATTAACCAATCATGTTGTCTCCCTGCAGTTTTAATGCTGCCAGTTTTCTGAGAGCAGAAATGGTATTGTTACACCATCACGTTTGTTTAGAAACTCACCATTTTTTTCTCTTTCTTTGGAAGTGATGCTTGCTCTTAATTTGAGTTAGTTTAGTGGATTCTGCAATTTACTTAAATGTTATTTGCTGTTGCAAGATATTATAGTCGTACCCATGGTAGCATGCTGTCTTTTTATAGGTGCTTGCATTACCTACAAATTGAGTGAAGAGTGCACGCATGTTCTTGCTGATGAACTCATGCCAGTTAAAGAAGTTCTTCTTGATGCTATTGTGTCTAAGAAACCTATTGTTCTCAGGAGTTGGGTTGAGGTACTAGTTTATTACCCCCTGCTTCTTATTTAGGGTTTAATTGTAGCTGATGTTCAAGTTAAAACCTTTTGAGAAATAATTTTGAATGTTAACTAACAACATTACTTTGATAGATAGAGATTTGGAAGGGAATTATGTGCAAGCCCTCACTTGACACTTCCTCATTGCTTGTTTGCCTTTGTTTTTTGATTTTGGATGAAACTAAAACAGAATAGAGGAGTCTTGTAAAGAATTTATCATTTCACAAGTCGTTTGAAAATGTTTAAGATACACCATGGTGTTGCCGGAGTTGGTGCTTTAACTGGGAGTGATTATGAATCCTTTTGGTGCATAAAATGTTAGGTTGTAAATAATAGCTATGTTTTCCATGGAACATTTGAGATTTTTTAAACAAGTCATATTTCTGTGACACTAGAGGGGCAACAGTAAAATGCAAAAGTAGTTATCTAACTGACATTGTTTATTTATGTCTGTACTATCACTAATTGCTGTATTATGATTAGTTGGTTGCAGAAAAAAGGATTGGATTAGGACATTTTTTTATTTATGTCTGTACAATCACTTATTGCTGTATTATGATTAGTTGGTTGCAGAAAAAAGGATTGGATTAGAAATTCCTAGCTGGAGCTCGTAAGTATCATTTCAGTCATGGTTTATTGATTTGTGAATGCTTATCTGCAGTTCCTTTTTATATATTCTGATGAAGGTAATAAAATATGTTATACCTTTTACCTCAGCTATATTCCAACATTGACAGTGGAAGGAGTATCAGTCAAAGTTGCAGCATCAGGAACTCGTGCAAAGTGCTTGGAAGGATTCACTTGTCTACTGGAATCAATAAATATGGTAATAAATTGGTTCTGGTTGACTAGTTCTCCCTGAAAAACTTAAGATTTTCTCCAGTAATTACAAAAAATTTCTTTCACTTCTGATTCCCTTGGGGAATCAAAGTATCGAAATCTCCTGACACACTTTCATTGAAGTGTGGTATTTCAATATTCAAAGTGTACTCAACTTTAAAGTTGTTGTGTCGTAGACTTTGATATTTCATAAAAACTTCAACTGACCCTTCATAACATTTGTAACTTCTGTTGACATGAATAGAGGACATGCCAAAATACACCATTATCATCTTTTCAATCAAAGACAACAATGATTTGCCGGCCAGAACCCAACTTCTAAGACTACTGTCTTTTCTTTATTTCTTAAAGTTATAATATTGAAATTTCACTGCTTGTCCGTATCAGCTTAGTATTCTTACTTGTCTAATATCTTCACGTGTGAATAACCATCCATGGACTTAATTAGCTTTTGATGATTTGAAGATCTATGATGCCTACACCAAAATATTTTTCTCTTCAATTTGCCTCACCTTCCCTGTTTTATCTCAAGTACCTTCATTCATGGAGCATGTTTGGATGATCCAAAAATGAGGGTCTCATTGATGTCTTACATCTCTATTACTGGATGTGAACACATGGCTTTGAGTATTGTGATTGTAGTGTTCAATACGTTATTGCTTTTGCACAATGGAAGGATGGTTTTGTTTATCCAATTGTTCATTATACTCAAAGGGAGATGGTTCATTAACTGTCTGTGCAATATAGGTTAATAATTTAGCTTCATGTCACACTTTTGATTGTCAAGATGTATACGGAGTCATCTCGTTTCAAAGATGAAGGTAAGCTTCTGGGAGAGTTTCGGAAAGATTTTTTTTTGTTTTTGGATGTTCCAATTTAGGATTAACTGAAACTCAAAAGGTACAGGGTTTTATTTGTACCTCAAGGCTTATGGTTTTGGGGGGTTGTTCCAAAACAAAAAAAAAAAAAAAACAAGGCACCGCTAGTTTTGTTCTTGGTGATTGATGGAGAGGTTTTTGCTTCTTTTATTGTTGATCTCAGAGAATAAAGAAAGTTAAATTGATCATGGAGGGGAGTGTAAGTTTGGGCTCAAAACAGGATGGATAGCTGCTTCATTCTCATTTTGACTGATGAGTAGGGCATGGTATCAGGCTATGGATGCAGTTGAATTAGAGTAAGGTAGAGAGATATGAGCTATTCATCCAGTGATCCATGTGCATTGTTTGTCCCAGGGTGATTGTTCCAATCTCTTTGTCATGGTGTGAATATTTGATTTCTTAGTTTGATTCCTGTATGGAAGCTTAGTTATTTGTTGACAGTATTTCTAAGCTTAGATCTGAAGTCTTATCATTATAAATCTGGGTAGTTATTTATGTTATTTTCCCGTGAGCAGTACAAGTTCAAGGACAGGTTGCAGTCTCTGTTGGAAGTAGGTGGTGCAAAGATTGTTTTAGTTGAAGACTTCTCTTCAAATGCCCAAGTATGCAATTCATGCTCTTGTTAAGATCTCCATTTTTGCTGACAAAATGGGAACATCATCACTCATTTGATTTTGGGGGAGATGAATAGTTATTTTATCTTATTTTTTATGAAATTTCAAGTTACTTACCGGTTAAAAACTTTATTATCATTGGTTTGATTTCGGGGAGATTAATAGTGTATCTTTTAATGAATTTCAAGATTCTAACCGGTTAAAAACTTTATCTGAAGACTTTTATTTTGTCTTTCATTGCTATCTGAAATTAAATTATTCATCTTCTTTGAACTAGTTGATTTTGCTACTTTATGCTATCCATGCCTGGTTATTTAGGTTTTTCAGTCTTAATGAAAAGCTTGATTAGACAAGTACAGAATTTGAACTCACGGCCTGCAGACTTGCCTTTAGTGGAATAAATATCACTGGGCTAGATTGTCCACTGCTTTGCAAATATCTTTATGTGTTACTGTTATAAATGTTTAGTTTAGTCTTAATAACAACTTTTCATAATAAACACCTCAACTTTTAGAGAGAGAATATTTGATGGGGAAAGAGTGAACAATGACATAACAATGCCATGTCTCTTCTATACTTGAAATCTGTTCACTAATGTGAGATTTTTAAACTATTGATTGGGACAACAGCTGGCAGCACCTCATTTTTTAGGCATTTAGGCCATTGTTGGACAGTTATTCCTTTAGAATATATTCTTAAAACATTGATAAAAGTTAAATGAAGGAAGTTCAATGAACCTTTATTTAGAAAGGAACATTGTATTTTAATCACCACACTAGTATCCATCTTCAAATGTCTGTCCATTGCAACTAAGTTTTTTATTTTGGATGTATCTGCACATGTCAGTGTCAGATCCTTATACAAATTCCATGCAACACAGGTTTAGATTGGCATTGGTACTATACAATCCTGTTCCTTTTCCTCATTGCTATACTTATGGATTACTTTGTTTGGCCAAGATGTCAATACTTCACCATAACAGTAAACTATTGATCAACCTACTTTAGATATTTTCCAATCACTGCAATGGTCAGCCATTAAAGAGAATGTGATGTTGAATGGAGCATCAATGCTTTTTGTCAAGAACCTTACTCTGGGATTTTGTTTATCTCACAAGCAATTGTCATGTTTAACTTGTCTTATCTACTAAAATGTACTTGGTGAATAGTGTTCTCTAAGTTTGGATCATGCAGAAAAAAATCTTATTATCTTCTAATGCATGTTGAGTGAATATTCTCTCTCAGGGTTTGGATTGTGGGCAAGACAGTCGTGTGTTATGCGTCATGCCCAAAGGATCACCAGACAAGTTTAATTCGTTCAACAAGCTGGGTTCATTGCCTAGGGTGAATGAGTTGGATCTGTTAAGAGCTGTTTTAGCTGGACATCTAGACTTGTCTGTTTTGGTATCACCATCTGGTCAGTATCTTATTTTCAATGGACAGTGTGCCTTGCTTCACAATTTGAGTAAGAAGTGTCACAGACACGACTCGTAACAGCATTAAACTTGGATCTACCTCTTTCACCTTCCTAAACACGTGTACTTGCATAATAGTTTGGTTAGTTGATCTGCATAACAGTTCATCTTGTTCCTTTGTAAGTTAAATAAATGTTTATAAACTTACTGAAATGAATTTTAACATCATCCAAAACATGAAATCAAATCAAAGGAGTTGCCCAATCCTGCTGAGTATCAATTTAGTTGGGTAAGTTTATGAATAAAATTTCCAGCAATTATAGAGTTGGTCATGTTATGAATTCTTAGGTTTTCCATCTTCTAGGTGTGATTCCTTGAGAACCTACTAGTATGAAGCTAGTAGCCATGTTAGTTTATCCCCGGCTAAATTCCAAAACCTATATCCCTTTCCTTTTACTTAAATCCCTTTAAGTCCTCAATTTCCAAGCTCTAATCAGTCATGTAGCCCTAGTAGGATCGAAACTTCAAATCTGTCCTACTTCAAAACCTATAATATCTCACAGCAGTTGTATCAAAGTGTGCTGGTTCTTAAAATTTATAGCATTTCGCTAACCAGGTGCAGACAGGACTGCACAGATGACACAAAATTATGAAGTCTTGCATCTTTCCTCCTGAACCAACAGAAGAGATCAACATTAAATCCACCCCCTTTTTTCATTGAAATAACCTTGAATCTCCACTATAATTAAACAATTTACACTACATATCCCTCGAAGCTGGGAATGTAGAAATAAGTGACTTTCAGATGCTTCATTTTGATGATAAGTAACATAACTAGTGGAATGTAAGATCTTGCAAAGTTTCAATTTGCAAAACATCTCTAGTTTTAATTTTGCTGTGCACCAATATCAAGATGATGATTGATGGCATTTAAAAATCATTTACAGTCCTAATATCAGGCCTTTCTAGCATATTTAGCCATAGGCCCTGCCATCCATTTTTTTTTATTTTTTTTGAAAAAAGTAATGTTGGCTTTGTGATGCAATTCCCCATAACATTGATATTGTCACTGAGATTCTGGAATCTCTTGTTTCATTAAAGAAGCTTATAAGTAACTTTCAGAAGGTTGAAAACCATGTGTGGTAGAGTTTCTGAGTGCTTACATCATAATGTGATTCAAAGCTAGAGAGAAGTACATGAATCTATTAGCCACTTTGAGGAATTGTGCTTTGCCTTGAAAGAGCCTTTCAAATCCTGGATGTTGCAGAATATGATTTTGGGATCATATTGCGGTAATGTGATAGAAATCTTAATGTGTGAATGCATATTTGTTACACAGAATCCTTGCTTTCAGCAGAAGTCTTTTTTGCCTTATCGTTGTGAAGGCCTAATTGTTTGGGATCTATTATTTCTCATGCTTCTTTAAATTCATTCAACTTCTTTTTCCACAAATTCCTGTTGTTTCCTTCAATTGTAGAACACATATACATATCTTATTTAAATTACCATTATATTACACATTTCTTTGATGTGATGTACGCTATATGTCCTCTTGCAGCTCTTGTTTCATCATCATGCTCTACCGATGAGACAGTAGTAGCAGATTCTGAGGCAGAAGTGGAAACACCAATATCAGAGTGTTTCACTGCAGATATCTCCAATCAAGAAGCCCCAAAATATGTGAACAAGCTGGAAACGTCCATTCACCCTCATCATAGATCAGAAAATAACCATGTTGTAAGATCTACTTACAGTATTGCTAACGTGACAACAAAACAAGAAACAGTTGATGAGGCTGAAAGCGGAAATTCTGATATTATTTATAGCCAAGATTTAATCATTAGAGATTGGAATTTACCTGCTCAAATCAGTTCGCCTTCAAATAATGGATTTTTGAATTTCAAACGCTTCAGAAAGGTACCCCCCCCCCCCCCCCCCCCCCTGAGTTCAGACTCAAGTAGTTTTAGCTGGTGTATTAGACAATTTTTGTCCATTCATTTCTTCTCTACAATTGTGATGGGAAAATATGTTGAGCTGATCAAATCCATGAATTTAGACTGAGAAATCATGTTGAAGAAAGATGACATTGAATTGGTCACATGATGCTTTTAATTTGTCCTTGGGCTTCAGTTCAATTGATTGATTGTTGCCTGTGCATGTGCCCTTGCCATCAATTTTATGTTGAACCAATGAAAACAATTAAAAATAAATGCTGCATCTGCATTTTTTTTCATCTCTTATTCTTTTTTCTCTTATAGTGGTTTTTTTTTATATACATGCCTATTGACTAGACGTTATGTAAATTCTTTTGTTGTTTATCCTCTCTCAGGGTAACACCCAATCAGGGAATAGTTTCAACAATTTGATTCCATTCTCAAAATATCCATACAAGTAAGATCATGGTTACTAATGAGTAATGCTAGAGATACTATAATTGTTATTTGAACTTTTTAATCAACCCATGTGATGTAAGTTTGTGATTTGAATTTTTTGTGTTATTTAATAAAAGTGTTACCAATTGTAACAATACTCACATCAGGGCTTTGTTTGTTTCTTGGTAGAGATTTTGACTATGGGAATCAGGATATGCTCGAGTCCGTGAAGGAAGAGAAAAGGCGAAAGCAAATGGAAGCAATTGCAGAGGACTTGTTCAACACTGAAAAGGTGACTACCAAAACTTGTTTGGATGAATTGGAATGAGGGTTTAACTATTAGAAACTGAGCTGTGTAGCTTGGTTTTAAGCTAAAATGGGACCAGACAATGAAAAATGCTTGCTGCTTCCTAAACAATGCAGGGAAGGCGGCGTGGGGTTGCTGGTTCTCTTCACGGACTTCTTACACATGGCTGACAACAGGAATGAGGCAACAGTTGATCATCTTCTTCATTGTAGTGCAATATCCAGTAAATTCTGAGCTATCTTTCCCCTGTATTGGTATTATTTGGAATGAGTTTGAAACGATATGATATCTGGAGGAAAGGGGAAGGGGGACGTATTGCCATATGGAGCAAGCTCCTTTGATGTATGATACGCTAACATTTACCTGTTGAATGAAAGAGCAGTATTTGAGGGTTTCGAGCAGTAAGATAGAAACCAGTTTTACATGTTGGGATGTTCCAATTTTTGGGTTTTGCAATTTTCTTTTATCATTCTAGAAGCTAGGAAGGGTGCTTGGTGCTCTCATTTGGACAGCCTCTTTGAAATACCAAATTCTAAAGAACTAAATGTCAAGTGACGATTAGCATAGAAGTAATTTAGTCTTATCAGCAATCTGCCCGAGTGCAGAACTTAATGCCAGCTGAAACATTTGGAGTTCTCTGGGATTGTTCAGGGACTATACCGTTCCTGTAGATTTCAAAAGCTTACAGGCTATTCAAAAGAATACCAGCATATTTGGAATTTCATAGGATCTCGACTGTTGTCATTGCATTTTGTCAGATTTATGGTAACTTAGATAACAGTCTCACTGTTTCAAGAACCACTGTCCTATTCATTGGACGAAAGTAGATTTTCGAATCTGACTAGGCATGGCGTGCAGTCTTGAACCGGAAGCAAACGACGGGTTTGTATGGGGAAAAAGTAGATTTATCCCGGCTCTTGACTTGATGACATGGATAATGAAAAAGTAGGCATTTTTAAAAAAAAATCATTAATTTTTTAAAGTAACACTTCTAAAACAAACACGGGAAACTAGGACTGTGTTTGTTTCTCGAAATTCACTTTTTAGGAAATCACTTTCCAAATTTTCCTGTGTTTGTTTGCCTTCCGGAAAGTTGGTCAACGGAAAACACTTTTCAGTCAAAGAAAAATTTGGCTTAGTTTTCAGGAAAGTGTTTTCCAGAAAATTTGGGCGGAAAACACTTTTCGGAAGTTGTGAAAAATTTAGAAATGTCATTATTTGCTGATTATATCAAATTTGATCCTCAAACTTTTGATTGCTATATATAATTTGTTTTGAATATTTATTTTTCAATTCCATCTCTTAAAATTTAATTTTTATATTAATTTTGGTCCTTATTTTTATAATTGCTATTTGCTTTTTTCTTATCATTTTTTTATTGAAATTTTTTATCTATCAAATTTGGTCCTTATTTTATTTGAAATAATTTATGAAATGTTAATTATTATTATTTTAATTTATTTACCTTTCATTTTTTTTTTAATTTTTAGATTTGATCTCTATTATTTTGATTATTATTTATTTTATTTGAGATAATTTATGAAATTATATTTTTTTTCAATTTCATTCTCATTCAACTTTTTAATTTGTAAGATTTGTTCCTCATTATTTTAATAAACTTGAAAAAAAAATTAATTTATTAATAAATTATTTTCCAGTTCATTTTCCATAACACAAACAAACACTGGAAAGTGTTTTCCAGTTTATTTTCCATAACACTGTCAAACATCGGAATTCACTTTTCAAGAATTCACTTTCCAGGAATTCACTTTTCAAAAAGAAACCACTTTCCAGCAAACAAACGGGACCTGGAGCTCTCAAAACTAAGAATTTGGTCGTGCGGCCCTCTTGAGGTTTCATTTTGGTCATAAAATGTATGACCGTTAGAGAAACACCGTTATAAAAATGATTTAAAAAAATGTATTAATTTAATATATTTCTAAATAAAATACTTTTGTAATTAATTATGTATATTAACATTTTCAGTACTGCATGATCAACTATTTCTATTAATCATCAGATCATAAATTTTAATTAACGGTGAACAGTATCAAATGGAAAAGTAACGTAAAAATCAGAATAAATGCAACACTCAAAATAGCACATAGCAATTTAAAGACATGGAGGAAAAAGTCATATAATTATAATCCTCCATTCTTTGATTAGGAGTTGGGAAAATAGCTAAGAAAAATTGTGAAAACAATAAAGAAAAAAAAAAGAAAAAAAAACCTTTTGATCAATGGTCCATGGGCATAATACTGATCAAAATGAAATATAAATATGAAATAATGAATAAAGTTGATTTATATCCTAAACCTAAACTTACAGCTACTATTTCTAATATTAATGGCGTTATTAGCAGCTAAGTTGTCGACATCTAACATGCATCTGACCCTGATCTTCACCTTCATGACCTTGAACTCGCCAAGCTTGATTCTCACGGGCTGAATAACCCTGAGGTTCAAAGGAATGGTTCCAGTCTGCTGCTGCTGCTGTTGCAGTGAAGTGATCAATGTATTGGCATCATTTGTTTGTCCCGATAACACCACATTAAGCACGGTGGTGTTCCTGTGACCCTGGTAGAATCTTGGCAGCGAACCTTGACATAAACTTGTGCCTGTGTACCACGCGCTTATATGGCTCCCTCCCTCATAGTAGACGCCCACTTTCTTGTTGGGATTCCTAGCCGTGATGGTGACATCGAAGGTTGCAGTTAAGCTGGAATTGCTTGTGAGATTGAATTGGGTAATTTGCAACCGATCGATGGAGTACTTTGGGAGTTTAGGTTGGAAGACAAGGTAAAGAATTCCAGCAGCAGCTCCAATGAGAAGAATGAGGAGGAAGGCTAGAGAAAGTGTCCAGCACAAGAATCTGCAGCAACAGCTTCTTCTCTTCCTGGGTGGTTTGGTGTGGATGACCGGAATTGTACGCTGAAAAGGAGGGCAGTGCTGGCTGTCATCGGACTTAGAGGAGCCTCGGGGCACCAATGGAACTGTGGGAACCTGTGGTGACTCAAAATCTAATTGTTGATCATCATGGGCACTGCTACTCGTATTGTGGGGATGAATTTTCTGATTACTTGCCATATTCATCCGTTGATAGATGGATAGTTCAAAATTTATTTTGGATGGCAATATCGAAGTTGTGGAATTGAAACATATAAAGAAAAGTGAGTTAATACTTGGACGACTAGTTCGTGTGTGTTTGGTATTGTTGATAGGGTCAGGAGACCTAAGCACATAATTAAATATTAAGATAGATATTTTGGTTGATAATTAAGCCTCCCTCCTCTTCTTCTGACTTTAAAACATGATTCATACGCAGTGGAGGTTTGGCTTGGTTGGCATGCCATGTTAATTCAGGCTGCAGGTTTAGTTTTTCTTTGGGGGAGTACGTAAGAGCTCATCACCTGCGTCATCTCTGGCCTTCTTTCAACGCGTTATTTGTGTCCGAATTCAAATGACCCTGACTTTTTTTTCTCTCTTTGGGTTCCCGGGGAGGTGAACATCGGAACCTTCGGCTGATCAAGGCTATATGGCACTAATCTTTCACACATATCACCCAGGATCATGACCATAAACTCAGGATTTGTTATAATTAGGTTACGTGAATAATATTTATAGATGTTTATGGATTAATTTCAACTCAAAAAGAGATCTGGATCAAGTAAGATGATCGATTTGATTAAAAAAAAAAAAATCTATAACTCTTAACTTAAATTTCGCAATGATTTTATAAGCTTGTTTTCAAGGTCCCTGAGTTAAGGCCTGGAGAACTCCATATTATGCATTGTTAAGAGAATAATGTACACAATGATATATTATTATAAAGTCTTATGAAATGTGTTCTCTCTATTTCTCTAATTCTTATTGCTTTTATTTATTTTATTGTTATTATATTGAGTACATTATATGTTTCTAAGTATATAGTTTTATAAAATTGGTACCTCTTCTTTTCATTTCTTATTTCCCCCCTTTATTCTTCAAATCAAATAATTTTTTAATACTAATAATATTTATTTTGATTTTATCATAGAATAATTTTATGATTTTTATTGTTTAGACAATAATAATAATTGTAGCAGTTGTAATTATGATAATAATAGTAATATTACTAATAATAATGAGAATAACAATAATAATATATTATAATGATTATAATATCAATAATTATGGCAATGATAGTAATAACAACAGTAATTAATAAAATAATATTAAGAATATCAATAATAAAAAAAAAAACAATTACAGTGATGATACTAGTAATGAAAATAATAATTTTATTGATATTAATAACATTAGTAGTATTAGTAATCATAATAATGATTCTAATTGTGATAATAATAACTATAATGATGATTTAAACAATTATAGTTATAAACGATAATGAGAGTAACAATAGTAACAGTAATGATAATGATAACGATAATAATACCGATAATAATTAGGATTTGTCACTAAAATGATAGTGACAATTTAACAATTATAATAATAATGATAAGAATAATAGTTATAAGAATTGAGTTTTACAACTTTTTTCATATATAATATTTCATATCTAATAACTTGAATTAATGGTTTGAAAAAAGATTTGTGGCTCAATTTTCTCTTTTATTTTTTCTCTTATTTTTTGTAAATTTTATTGTTTAATTCGAGGGAAATATAAAGCTGTTAAGGTTGAGCTGATATTACACCAATGGACAGATTGTTGAACTAACAAATGGATTGAGGGAAATGATATTCAAAGAATTTATGGCCATTACCACTCTTAAAAAGCACACTAATAAATTGAGCAATACCAGCTTTTGCGTCTGCCCCCGGAGTAATCAGCGTTGACCACATAAATCTAAAGGCCCATCCCAGTATGCTTTCTCACCTGCTACAGGATAGGATATGATATGATAGTAAGTTTTATTCCTGAATTGCTTTGTACCGAGCTCTGTTTGTATTGAGATGGTAAAATCGCACATTGTTGTAACTCGGATGAAATGGACGTCCTTCAAATATTCAGATTGCTGTGAGTTTGGCCTCAAATGTTGTAAGATGTCCCGCTGCTTCACTTCGGTTATGTTATGAGCTCCAAGCAAAAAGAAAGGAGATTGACAAACTCCCATGAAACTATTATTTCACCCCGTGATGATTGGTGGTCTCCCTCTTCTTTTGATCACTTTTTCTCAATCGTGATCCTGCCTTCAGAGTCTTAAGGAGATGACAGCTCAAATGATCTTTTGCTTCTTTAAACTTGAGTTTGCGTCATTTCCGTGAATCTGTCCAAACTTAACCAAGTATCCTTTCCTGAAATAATCTACCCCTCTGATGCTTTTCAGGTAGCTCGACAAAGCTGAGTTCCCTCACACTCCTAACCCCCAATGTTTCCTTCAATTTTTGGGTAAGTTCCATCAATCAGAACAGCATAAAGTGCCTGGACTACCTTGTGTACACAAAACAATCTTAGACGTATAATCTTAAGATATGTAATCAAAACAAGTGAAATGGATGAGAAACTTGATGATTTCACTGCCTGGAGAAAATCCACTTGGAAAAGAATAATACACAAAAAGATGAGTTCTGTAGCAGCTAGGGCCAAGTTATGATGTACGATGCATTATATTTCAGTGTCTGTCTGATTTGTTCTGTCATGTTTGATTTATAACCTCAGGTTTCTATATCTTGGTGAGACTTTCCCACCCTTGCAGCTGGTTGGGGCCATTATTACCGTGCTCGCAATATATATAGTTAATTATCGGAACAGTAACGAGTAATGCATTAGTGTGAGTGGGGGCTCTATAAGATGCAGACAGACAGACAATAATCATCAGGATGGCTCTTAATTCTGTGTGCTCTACCCCTCTATTCAGGCATGTTCAAAGCATCGAAGTTCAGTAATCAAGTTTGTAGGGAAAAGTTGATCATGGGATGTCTGCTGCTGGTGTCCAAGTTTTTCTGTGAACACGTGAATAGTTGGGAGCTCTCTCAATTCTTGAGGCTAACATACCGTTTACATTGTCGGAGCCAATTGTTTTAGTGCTCTTGCATCAGGCAGGCTACTCCCTGCAGGGTTGCACTTGTTCAGTTCCATATTGAAGTAAGAACTAACTGTCCTCTTGTTCACTAATCACTCTGATACCAAGTTTGCTAGTCTGCTTGTTTTAGAAGAAGAGGGTCATGAGGGAGATTGATCGAGAGAGCATTTGGCATGTACGTGGTTAAAACTGATGGCATCGTCTTCCAGGGCGTTGTATCATGGTTCAGGTTCCATAATTATGTACATTATTGTTGTTGCGAATATTTTATTTATGATGTTCATATATTAATTGACTGGCCTCTAGTGTATCTACTTACGTTTGAGTTTATTAGGATAATACTTCTGCTTGCTTGTGATCTCTAAATATGAAAGGATTGAGCATAAAGCTCTGGACCTCGGCTTCCCTAAGCTACGCGGGCAGACTTCAACTCATAAAATCCACATTATTCTCAATGCAGGTCTACTGGTCCAGTATGTTCATTCTCCCTGTGGCAGTTATTCGTAGAATAGAATCCATTATGGCTAGATTCCTCTGGAGGGGCCCTTCGCTGGAGAAAAATGGAGCTAAAGTTAGCTGGGCAAATTTGTGCTACCCGTTAAATGAGGGAGGTTTGGGTATTAAGAGTCTACGTGAATGGAATAAAGTTGCCTTGCTGAAGCTTGTTTGGCGCATTCTTACAACCAAAAATTCAGGCTGGGCTGGTTGGGTGCATTCTGTTCTTCTGAAAGGGCACAATTTTTGGGAAGTCAAAGCTTCAGCCAAATCATCCTGGAGTTGGAGGAAAATTATGGATAGCAGAAGATGGTGCAAAGGCCTCTATAGAATGATTATTGGGGATGGCAGAGAGACTTCCCTCTGGTTTGATCCATGGCTGCCCGAGGGAAAAAGTCTGTTTGAAGCCTTCACTCCCCGTATACTTGCAACAACGGGTCTTGGGTGGGAAGCCAAAGTGAGTTCTATAATTAATAATGGGGTGTGGACCTTCCCAAATGGTCACCTTACTCTTCAGCAAGCTTGGAGCTCCATTCCTTTCCATCCGAAGCAGCACACTCAGGATAAGATTATTTGGCCAGCTCACGCCTCGGGTATTTTCTCTATCGCTTCTGCCTGGAATCTTTTAAGAAGTTCTAAAGAGAATTCCACCTTGCATGGGTTGATTTGGTACAACCACCACGTCCCACGCTACTCTTTGATTTTATGGTTGGCTTCGAAAGGTAGATTGTCAACAATGGACAGACCGATGCTGGGGACTACAACAGGAAGCTGTACCTGTATCCTTTGTGGAAGTGAGAATGAATCGCACAACCACCTGTTTTTTCAATGCAATTACACTGGATTTTTCTGGAACAGGCTCACCTCTTTTGCTCAGCAACAATAGCCTGAGGTAAACTGGGAAAATGTTCTTCAATGGGCTGGGAAAAAATTCATTAAAAAGAAGAGATTCAATTGCCTCCTTGCTAAACACATGCTAGCAACTGCAATCTACTTCATTTGGACAGAGAGGAATCATAGAATTTTTCAAAGGCAGAACAAGCCTGTTGGGGTTCTAGTGCAAGAAGCAATCACTCAAATCAGACTGCTGCTAATGAACTATACGGGCCACGTCCCTCATTACGCTCGAGATCGATGGAAGTTGTAAGTTTTCTTTGCTGCTCGAAGTTCCTTCTTGTTCCCGGGGTCTTTAGCTTTTCTGCATGGTCTTGTAGCATGTATGGTGAAAGGGCTCCTACGTGGGCCATGGAGTGAGTCTCAGTTGGTCTTAAAGTTTCAGGAACCGGGCCTTGGTTTTTTTTAAACTTCGTTGGTTTTAAAGGTCCAGGGGCGGGGCCCAAGTTTTCTTATCTTCTTCGGTCCGTTTCCTTCATCGTTTTTTTTAGGCCCGCCTGTTTGGGCTTCAGCTTCTTTTCCTTTACAGTCTTTGGGCTGTTTTGTCTTTACTTTTGGGCTTATAGTTTTTCTGGTTGTTAAGCGGCTGCCGCTTCCCTGCTCTTTAGGTCGAGTCTTTGTGCCGGTCCTAGCAGGCCCCTGTAAATTTTCCTTTGCTTAATCCATTTTGAAATTGTTCAAAAAAAAAGTTTACTTGCTCGAAATGGTATCCCAAATTATCCCTCATTGGCATCCAACCACAATGGAAAGAACATATTGTGAACACGGGAAGAATAAATCTCTTTGAATGATCGAGAATAACAGGCTGCCAGGTTGCAGCCATACAGAGTAATCTTTGAAACTAGAAGTTGAAAAAAGCCACAACTGCGTGGAAAATGAAAACAGCACAACTGAGTGGATTATGTTGAAGCAGCAGCTGCAAGGATAGCAGTTGTGTGGAGATTTTTACTTGTACCTAGTCTCCCACGTCCAATTCCAGTCCTTTGTCCACTGAACGCCCTTCTGGCCTGTTCCACATCACTCTCTTGTTGGATCTTGAAGTCCAGCGATCAGTTGAATCTTCTGAACTGGGTTCCCATGAAGAGGTAGAAAATCCTAAATGTTGTTGGCTTCCACCAACAAAGCTGTTGCTGCCTGAGGATTCTTGACCATCCATGTCCTCTCCGCATAATGTACCTCCTCTTCTCAAAGTTACATAGTTGTAAAACCTTGGCTCTATAAGGTCATCGCTTGCAAGTACCTCGGATTCTACAAATGGGTCTTTTGTCTCAGGTATTTTCTTCCCAGCAAGATTCGAAGCATCCATTGTAGGGGGGCTTCTTCTATCGTCAGAGAAGGCACATGACAGGTTGGAGCTTGTAGTAGAATTCAGGTCAGCGACTGCTTCAAGAATGGAGCAAGCCTTGGTGACACAAGCTGGGAGAGAAAAGGAAGGATTGTTCTGTTGGTGAAAATTTTGAATGTCTTCCAGCAATAGTGCGGTATATGATGGCATTGGATTCAACAAAGTTTCAGGATTGAGGTCTAGGTCTCGCGACCGCCTTGCTGACCTGCTTCTGGTTAATGTCTGGGGCTTAAAGCTTTCAACTCCCAAATCTAGTACAGTGGTTGTGACTGTTGGCTGTCTTTTAGCCTCTTCCATCTGCGGTTCCTTTGAGATCTTGTTTTCCAGTGAAACTATGCTGCTGCCTCTGCAATTAGTCACTTGAGCATCGACTCTGTTGTTTTTCTCAGAATTTTGCTTCTTCATTGGAGTCTGAAAAGCATGCATAAAGGGAAAATTTATGTCCCAGAAACATTACTTTTACTCTCTTAAGCTAACAGGTGCCCGAAAAAAGACATTTGTAATGGTGAAAATCACACTCTCCTCCTTTTGTTACAAATTATGCACTGAAAGGTAAGCAATACCTGATTTAGAAGATTGAAAGATTCCTTCACTGCCACTTGTCCATCGATATCATTGTTTCTGATTTGTGCTCTGTTGTAGCTGGTGCATGTAGCCTTGTTGCCAGGTGGTTGCGAATATTTAAGTGAATTGGGATCAATTTCACTCAATGGATTTCTTCTGTAAGGAGATTGGTCTGCTTTTCTTGAATTGTTGCGGCTAAGAGATGGCTGCTGATTATTCTCATTAGAGGTCTTGGCATTGGTTCTGGCAGGAGATTTGGAACGTGGTGATGCGGCCGTCCTTGTGCCGGTCAACGCTGCCTCGCCAACATTTCTCTTAACTGAGATCCGCTTTATTCGAGCCGTTGCTTGCGGTTCAACCCCGTTGTTGCTCTTATCCACCACTAAAGAAGAGACAGTGGCAGGGACTGATACCATTTTTCCAGGCCTATTACTAGGATCACCAGTATGATTAGCATTAACAGTAGCATTAGCATTTCCAGCAGTAACGCCTGTATTTTGGGTTGTTTCTGACCTTCTACCCGGTGATCGACTCACCCTTCTCCCACTGCAACCACTGCCCCTCTCTCTGCTTCCGGGGAGCTGGTTCTGGTCTCTTTCCCTGCTGGGTGTCCTCCTCCTCCCTTGAGAAGAAGGAGAAGGAGAAGGCCTGTTGGATTGGCGGCGGCTGCGATGCTGCCTTCTCTCGGCTGTAACCTCGCCATCGTCGTCATCATTGCCTTTCTTTGTAAAATCATAGTGATCAGAATAAGTGGCAGACTCAACATCTTGGTTCTGGTCATTATTATTATTATTATTATTATTATTATTATTATTATTATTATCGAAGTCATAGCTTCTCTTGGAACCGGAGTACTTTATGCCAGAAGGAGGAGGCTTTGCAGATCCAGAAGAGTTGTTGCGACTAAGCCTTCCACACTGAATGAGAATGGCATCTACCTCTTCTTTTGTGCAGCTTGATGTCCTCACAACCATATTATGAGCACCGACATTGGTGCTGCTGTTGCCCAATAATATTTCAGAAGCAGATGCAGTAGCAGTGGGCGTGGGGCCATCTTCAAGTGGTGCTATATTGAGGTAGGGAGGAGGGGTGCGTTTGTCTCTATCTTGGCTTTTCCTGTGTTTGATGACAAAAATTTCCTTCCTGACAAAGCTCCCTTCTTCTACAACCTGTTTTTTGACCTCCTTATCCTCAACTATCTTCTTGTTGTTGTTTTGGATCTCACTCTTTTCAACTCTGGGGGTGTTTAGAACTGGTTGGGAGGCATTCAAAGAAGAAGAGTGCTCATTTTTCTTGCTAAAACAACAGCCCATGATGGTGTAAGACTCTAGATTTTATGAAGAGGGAGAGAGACAGAGGGGTTAGGGTCAAAACGAGAGGAGGGGGAGGAGCCTAAAGAGAAGTAGGAAAGGGGAGTTCATTAAGAAAACAGAGACTGGTGTAAGACTAATTTTATTCTCCCTCCTAGAGTAAAGGGATTGGTTTGTCTCTAAAAAGCTTGAGATAGAAAGATAGACGTTGTCCGAGAAAGAAACATCAACATTTTCAAAATTCCCTGCGTTTGGGATTTATTATAATAGTAATTAGGAACAGAGAGGTAGAGAGAGAAGCATTTCAAATTTTTGAGGGAGAAGTGAGGGAGAAGCGAAGCGATCAGATGTGTCCGTGAATGAAAGAACAAGGAGCCGTTAGTTAGATGGACACGAACAGAAAAGAAGGTCATATTATAATTATATAGACCGTTGGATGTGATTGGTGGGCTGTTTGGCCCCCCTTCCCCTTCAGTTCCCACCACCGCTGACTCCATTTTAGTGCATTTTCGCAAACATGCCCTAAAATGATTTCTGAGACTCCGATGTTTTTTTGTAAAGTGATTTTTATTATAATTATATTTTTTATTTTTTTTAAATCATTTTTTACATTATAAAAATGAATTAAAAAATAATTTAAAGTAAAAAGATAAATAATTTTTAAATTTTCCACTGTCAATGCAACTACATGATCTGTCAGCGCACATCCTTGCCAACCTACTTATGAGGAGGAGGTTTTTGAGGGGTCTCTTGATGCAGCTGAAAACTCTTTTTCTTCTCTTTCAAGACAGATGGCAGACTTGTCTCCCCTGCACTCCGGTGCTCCGGACGTCATCCACCAAATAAATAAAAAATGTGCTCCGATGAACTAGTAACATCCTTTTATCACTTAAAAAAAAAATTGTCAGAGCTCCATACTCGTAGTTAAAGAACAACAAGGAAATGATATATTATCAAGGAAATAGGAGATAGTAAGAGGATTCAGTGTATTCACAACGAAATCTCTAACCAGAGCACTGAAAAACACCAGTTCCCTGTTTTCCGTAGAGCCATTTTGTTTCTTTTGCATGGGTACACAGGCAGTTGCTTTGCGCGCGCGCCTGTGTTTGTGAGCTTTTCTATCTTCAATTACATGCAGACAAACAAACCAAAGCACACAAACTCTAGATCTAATTGGAAGCTAAATTGGTTGAAGAAAGTTAAATAGATCGGAAGTCTCAAGGTAGAAGTGACTTTTAATCAGATGTTGCAACAATGTAAACTGGCCCTGTTTTAGCTGGTTTTCCCTATCATGAAATATTATCTCGGCATTGAATTTGATTCGAAAATTTCGCTTGAACTGGGTTCATCATTTTATTTGGGATCTGCCTGATTCGGAGGACTAATTTTATGTCCGAGACTAGGAGTTTAGAGAGCATATTCTGTGTGCAGGTCACGATTAAGGCAGAATCAACATCAGTAATGGTCCGGCTTGCTGGGAAGACATCTCATGCACTATCACCTCACGAATATTTCATTTTTAAGAAATGAAATGACCTCAAAACTTGGCTAGATAAGAACTCGTGAACGATATCGTTAGCCAATTGTCGTTTTCTTTTTTTAGAATGACTATATTTACTTGACCAGGCAGTATTTATGGAGAGAAGTGAGAGCCAAATTAAACAGGGTTTGCTTAAAATGAAGGGTGGCAGCCAGAGCCCTCTACCTTCTCCATTGCATGGCATGGATATTGGATTAAATACGAGTGGGGATCATTTTCCTTATTATTAGTAGCAAATTGTTTACGCAAAATGCGGTTGGCCCATCGGCTCTCTCTCGGGTGCTTTTCTCTACTTTTGGGAATCACATTAAAAGCTCTTGATTGTGTTTTCCTTTGGTGTCTCTCTCACTTGTACACGAGAGAGAGGCCTTTCATGTACAAGGGAGCCGACAGCACATCTCCAACATCTTTAGCTAACGCCTCCGCTGCCTGGCTGCCTTCCTCTTCATCGATACTTCATTCATCTTGCCAATTACTGGTTCTCTCCCTCTCTCGCCATTTTTGTTTTCTGTACTCTACCGTATACACATCTTCTAAATCGCCCTTTTCAGTTTTCTAGATTTGCTCTATTTCAGCCTCCGGCTCTTTGCTTGTTTTAGAAGAAACACAGGGATTTATATATGTATATGTATAATGGTCCATAATAATGTGGTTTGGTCTCCATCAAATAAAATGATTTCTCTTTAATGTTTCTGGTTTGAATGATCTGTCAAGTCTTTGAGCTCTTTTGATAGCTTTCCTGGTGCATGTCAAATTATGTAGGAAGCAATACAACACTAGTTTTCTTAACATTTCGTTTTGTAATAATATATATTTCCTTGTTACACTTGCATTCTCACAGGCTCATGACCTCATGATATGGAAAAACTTTCCCTCGGTCCGAAAGAGAATCCGGCACCTTCTGGAACCCCCTTCGAACTTTTTTTTCCACCCTACAGCACCCATTACGTCTCTAGTACCTGTGCAATAGAATCTTCAGAGGACCATTTGAGGCCTGTGGAAGAAGAGTCTCACCATCAACGCGCCTCTTCTGATAGCTTTCTGGTTGAGCAATTGTCATGGCTTGATGAACTCCTGGATGAGCCGGACTCACCTTTGTACAAAGGTCATCGACGTTCATCAAGTGACTCTGTTGCTTTCCTGGACACAGCAACCAAGACATTTAGGAGAGAGGAAACCAAGCTCAAAACTAGTGCTGCAGCTGGTGGACCTACTTGGGAATTTCACTCCATTAATTATCATGAAAATTCTTTGAAAACTAGCTTTCATCCAGATTCTACTCCTAAAAAGGAAAAGAACAAGTCCAGGGAATCACCCCTGATTTCTGTGATCGGCAGTTCCAGTAGAGTTGTGCCTTCAACGGATAGCATTACGCTTCAAGTCTTTGCTCCACAGGAACCAGCTGGAGTCGGTTTGCGATCGAAACCTATTGCTAAGCAAAATCAAGAAGACTCGGAAGTTTCATCTATTGTTAATCATAATTCTTCTAAATCAAAAACGGATTCCAAACGTGCTAAGCAGTGAGTATTCAAGTAATGCCCATTTTTTACGTTCTCCAATTGGGATGCTCTAACTTCTCTAGAATCATGCAGGCAATTCGCTCAGCGTTCACGTTTGAAAAAACTTCAGTGTATAGCTCAGCTCGAAAGAAGTGTCGAAATATTAGAGGCAAGCTGGCCGGCTGCAGAATTTCCATAGTGTAACTTAATCAACTGTCATGCTATACTTATAAGATTTGACAATTTATTTGTTTGCCGTACAGGCTGAAGAATCTCAAGTTTCAGCCAATCTTGAATATCTATACCGACAAAGTCTCATACTCGGCATGGAAAATCAAGCCTTGAGGCAACGTTTGGTTAGTTTATCTCAGGAACAACTCGCAAAATACCGTAAGTCTCTCGATGTTATCCCATTACACTTTTATCATTTCTGCAACCCCACACACACACACACACAGTATTTTGGACTACAGCTTAAGTATCATTTGTACTTGCGGTGTGCATATGCTGTTAAACACAGTGGAGCAGGATATGCTAGAGAAAGAAATAGCAAGGCTTAAGTTTTTATACTGTCAAAAACAGCAGCAACAGCAATGGCCGCGACAGCAGAAGCAAAAGCAAAATGAGCAACAGAAATATTCTACACACAATATATCTATAAGTAGAGGTGTGGAATCACAGAAGACTAACCTATATATATGATGAACGGCCATTCTAGGCAAAGCCAACCTCTTGGAAGAGAGTTTGTGTCAGATAGTGGCTAAGGTTGTGTTGATATATACATTACCAATTCAATTCAAGCTTGTAGTTTCCAGAACTTGCTTGAAATAAAAGCAGTATCTGAGTGGATTTGATTATATTTTTATGGACATGATGGGAATAAATGCGTCCACGAATTGCGCTATAAACAAGAAGATATGCATGCTTTGAAATTTAAAGCTTGAAAAGCTCAAAAATAAGAAAAAACAGGCCATGCATACAAAGTCCTCTTACATTGGCTAAAATCTCTTATCAAGCTCTTTCAGAAAATATAGAAAGGCATATGGACGCCTTCATATTTCAATTTGACCCCGTACACACATCCCATGCCTGCGCACTCCAAATCTCATGAGCTCCTTCAAAAAGTAAATGGAAAGGGGCAGTAAGCAAATCTTTTGCGATTCAAGACAATCAAGGAAAGGATTGACCGTATCTAGAATAAGATCCCATCTCCATCCCTTCTTTCTTTTTAAACCAGTTTTTCTCCTTTTCATCCTCCAAGCACCCCCAATCTTTCTTTCTTGTTTAAGCCCCCTGTAGCTTCCATCATCCATAGAAATCAGTATTCTGCAAGCCCACAGCATTATATGACTGAAGTAAATTTCCTATCCATTTCAAGAGTACGTTTCTCATGGTTTGAGCATTGCATATCAGCCTACCAACTGGCAACAGAGCCATTCAGTAGAAAAATCAGTTTAAAAAAACAAGAAAAATATATATAAAATACATGGCCAGCAGGCCAATAATATGTCAGGAGTTGGATCGTGAAGGAAGATGGTTGCAAGATAAACAGAAATGCACCAGCTGATCAACCGCTGCTTGGTGACCGTTAGTAAACGCAGCGTTTAATATGTTTGCCACACCCAGTGTTTTAATTAGTTTCCTTTCAGTCTTTATTTGCTGAAGTAAATGTAAATTCCCGGTGAGTATCAGTCATTCGTGATTGGCTTCGTCGGAGCCCATTCTGTGATGGAGATGGAATACTATGGCTATACAACCTGTAACTGACTTTGTCAGGATACGTAAAAGAATGCTAAGATGAATCAATGAAAGCCTGAAGCTCAGGAACCGTGTGCTCCTTCTCTCCCTGTCCTGATAACAGTTTCTTTGTACCATTGTTGCTCATCTGAGAGGTGGTCTTTTCATTTCTACTCCTGGAGAGCATCCAGATTGGTGCTGTGAGTATCCAACTAGCTCCACAATATCAGACACGAGAAAAAGTAGTAGCCAGAACCAGCTCCTCGGTTCAAGAACTTTAGCACCAGGTTTCTTCATTCAACAATAAAACAGGAGAAGAGTGTGTACATTGATCACGACCTATTTAGAATTCAGCCTCCATGGCAGTTTTTCTCTATACTGCTGGGGAAAGGATTGGAGAGCCCCTGTTTTCCTCCAGAAAAAGTGGGAGGAGCAATCTCATGAATGAAACTTTCAATCCAAACATCATCAACAACACCACGAATGGAAGCTGCCATTTTTTATCGAAAGGGGTTCCAGACCCTGCACTCAATTTTAGTTCCAATGATTCAAAAAATAAATACATAATAATATAAACAGCACATTAACCAAACAACAAAGAGAAACTTGATGCAATAAAAAACAACACTTTTCGGTCTTCACAAAAGTCGCATTTTCCTGAAAGGAGATAACAATAGAAGAAAATATGTATACCTGGACAGAGATTTTCTTCTGATTGTGCACTCACCAGGAACCATTTTCGTAGTCATCAGAGCATCTTCTTCACCCTTCATGTCTATGAGGCTCAACCACAACTTTGCTCCCACCTCTCATCCCTCCACCGCCACAACCTCTTCCTCCAATTCAATAGTTTTTAGTTTCCGTAGCTTGTTGTGGACATGATGGAAATGCTTCTACAAAATGAGTAATAAACAAGAGGATATGCATGCTTTGAAATTTAAAGCTTGTAAAGCTTAAAAACAAGAGAAAATAGGTCATGCATGCAAAGCCCTAGTACATTAACTCCTGTGGAGCAGACACTGGGACCCGGGTTAGAAGAGAAGATTTCTGAATAACGGACAAACCAGGGAAACCCAAACCATTTGGAAATTTTACCGGGAGATATATTATAATCTACAATAACTAGAGATGGCAAGTAAAATCATCATCACGTGCATATCCCTGAGAAACCAATTTTAGAGTGATTTGAGTTTTTCCATACAAATCAATCTGTTATATAGTCATTCAGTTGTGGCCAACATTCAGCAGGCAAGATAGCTTGTCCATTGGCAGAAATCAAGCTTTTTAAGAAGGTATAAGAGGCACATGAGCATCTTAAATTTCAATTTAACGGTGTTTTTATAAAATCTCAGCACCCTCAAAACTAAATCAGCTCATTCAAAAAGCAAATGGCAGGAACAGCATGCAATATTTTGAAAAATAAGACATCAAAAATAGGGATTGCCAAGATCAATGCTTTGCCACTATAAGATCCCGTCACTTCTTTCACCTTCTTAAGTTTTTTTTCCCTCTTCCTCCCTTAAACAGTCTTTCATTTTTTAAGCCACTACAGCTCACGATTTCTTTAGAAACCAGTAAGTAATGACAATGGGTCGGGGCAAATCAGGGCGGGTTTTCTAGGCAACAGCACTTGACCTGGTACACCCATATCCATCTCCCGCACCCAACCCAGTACACCCATATCCATCACCTGCACCAACCTGCATATGGTCAGGTCAGTTTGGGTGAAGGCTCCTTCTCGCCCGTTGGTTACCTTTACATGCAATTCAAAAGTATGTTTCCCACGGTTCGTGCAATGCATATCAGACAATTACCTCCTTTCAGTTTCCTTGCGAGACAGTATATGGAACCATTACGTAGAAAAATCAGTACAAATAAATATGCTTAATTCTAGCCCATGCAGGTTCCACCTTCTGAACTCGAACTAGATTCTACCAATCATGCAAAAAAATGACATTTCAAGAGACAAGAAAGTAAAATTGAAATCTAAGCAATTGAAGACTAAAGTAGAAGGTTACCATTCTATTTGTTCTCCATAATCAAGATACATGATTAAGTTAAATAAAGCTTTTATGCTAAATTTCCAAATATAAATAAACTAACAAAAAGTTTACGGCACCAATACCATAATTAAAATCTCAGACCACAACCTGCTAAAAGGACCGACAGGCGGTAACCAAACAATGATTCTCTCCGAGTCCAGCCAGTAACAAATTCCCAGGAAGCAACATTGAATCATTATGCAGTCAATCTTTTCTTCTTCCCACCCCTCACTTGCATTCCCCCACTCTCTGAAGCCAAAGAACCTTTCTTCAGCTTCTTCTGCTTGACATCATTTTCATTCTTCACTTTATTTTGCGTGGCACCATCCCCTTTCTTCAATTTAGCTACCTTCTGCTCCTCCTTCTCACCTTTCCCTTTGATGTCTCCTTTCTTTCTCTTCTTCTTTAACATTTCACCACTAACCTTTTCAAAATCATCATCATCATTATCTATATCACCTTCACCATCACTCCCCAACACATCCTCATCAACAACCTGAACATCCCCATTATCATTATTATTATCATCCATATATCTAACCTCTTGTATTTTTCCCTTCTTTTTTCCAACTCTCCCTTCTTTAGCCTTCTCTTCCTCCACAGCGACAAGACCCTTGTCATTCTCCTCCTCTTTAGGACCACCATCAATCTTCATCTTCAAATCAGGAACTGCCTGATAAACAGGCAAAGCCAAACTATCAAGCAACTTCAAGTGGAAAGACCTAACACCACCCCACTTCCTAGGCACAATATCAGCAATCCCATTAATAGCAGCCATCACATTTTTGCAAATCTCCTCTCTACTCATGGAAATCCTCCCTACCTTCACCACGCTGCAAGTCCCACTTCTCAGATACAACAAGGCAGAGCCACAGGCCTTGTCAATCTGCTCCTTCCAATTATGGTGCTTCAGATCCAGAGTCACAGGAATCTTCTTCTTCTTGAAAAACTGCTTCCCTAACATCTTAGGCAAGAGAGGAACCACCCTTTTATCAGCAAAGAACATATCATAAGAATCACAGAGTTTCCTCTTAGCCTCAAAAGGACGGTAATCAGTCTTGAGCTTGGAAAGCTTGATGATTTTGGAGATGGGTATGTTGTCGTTTTGAATCTTCTTCTTGGCACCATCTTTATTGAGGCCTGACTTGGGTCTGTCATCGATGATTAAGCAGAGCTCAGGGGCTTCATTTAATGGGTTGATTAAGGAGTTGGGGAGAGGGATTTTGTGGGCGTTGATGCGGCTAACACCCTTTTGTGGGATTTTTTTAAGGGTTAGAATAAGGTAGAAAAACTCGTCTTGTTCGAGTAATTGAGGTTTTCGGGTATTCAATTTGGAAGATCTCCATTTTAGAAGAGCATTCACAGCTTTCTCCACTGTTTTGGGGCTAACACCAGATAGTGGTGGTGGTGGAAGTGTGGCCATGATTGATAGAGACAATCGCAGGAGAGAGAGGGGGGAGCAGCCGGGTGTTTTGTTATCAGTATGTGCTGTAGGGTTTAAGAGAAAAGAGGAGAAGGCGGTGGGTTTAGTTTTAGGGTTTTGTTCAATTGTAAGGGCAGAGGGAGAGAGTATTAATGGGCTGAGTTTGATGGAGAATCGGGCTTGTACGTGAGATATGGGTAAACGAATAAGGGAAGGGGCGAAAACACACATCATCATCATTCTCATAACACCCATAACCTATTTTATTAACTCCAAATACCCGATAAAAGTTTTTTAAAAAATACCACAAAAAAATTTAAATTTCAATACAAATTATTTGATTAGGCTTTGTTGGCCTAAATCTGATCTTTCATGCAATATTGAGTCTCTAAATAACCACCATGAGACCTTTATCATCTCATGAAACCTATAAACACCAAAAAAACATATTTTGGTGGTCGAAAATGCATTTAGCGACAACTTTCTTTCTCTCTTGAGAGAGACTAGAAAATAACAAAATTATACTTTTATACCAAAATTGATTGTGAAAAAAATTAAGATACCAAAATCGTATAATTTGTGTTATTTTTAAAATTAGTGGATCAAAGCATATATTTCATGAAACTTTTGTCACACCACTCATTTTTTACACCTTTTTTCATTTATTCTTCCAATTCCAACCTTGATTTGAAAAGCATAAGAATTTAGACATAAATTATGATCAAAATGCATAAAAATAGAATTTTAAGGACCAAAATAATTGTTGAAAATGCACAATACCATTCATAATTATTTGTGTGTGTCAACAATATATCTCCATAATAGCTTAACCTACAACTTTTAGTTTTTTATCTAATTGGTGACTTTATTGGATTTTTCTCATTGTGGCTTTGGTGTACCTATGTTCTCCTTTCTTTTTTCTTTTTATATTATAATGCATACAAACTTATTTAACAAATTATTTGAAACATTGTTTTTCAACCAATGTCATCATAAAATATCACATTTTACAAATTGTGATAAAAAAAATACTATAATATCTTTTGTCTTGCCAAGTCAATATTAAATATAAATACAAGATCAATTTTAATAGTTATCATCACTCAACATTATACTAAATATTAAAAGTCATTGTAAATTGTTTTCAGACCCTACATTATGTATACACACAATATTATATTAAATTTTATGTATATGTTAAAAAAAAAGGATAGACATACAAAAACTATATATAATAATAAATATTAATGATTATGAAAATTAGTAAATATTAAAGAGAAAATTGAATAATTTCCTAAGAGGAAGGTCAAATATACTACATTGGAAAGAAAGAAAGAAAAAGAGTTGCTCTATAAGTCTTATATGTCTTGTAAGAGAAATATTGAGGAGGATATATATGGAGTCCGACCATAAAGGGGATATAAACGGTTTATGGGAAGATCAAGTCTTAAGAAAAGAAAAGAAACAGAGGTTACAACTAATATTGTTAAAATCATGAGTATTGATGTTTTTTAAGAGCTGATGTTTATTGATGAGGATTAAACTTAGAAATATACTAAGTATTTGTCTAAATTTTTTATATGTGACTGGTTGTGAAAAGCAAAATGTGTTTATTGGTTTTGAATTGGTGGAGGTGCACCTTTCAAATCAATAACATATGTTTTACAATTAATGGATGACCATAATATTGGTTTGACAAAGGTAGTCAATGCTTCTTTTTTTCTTGTGTTGTTTTGTGGGGAGCAATTTTTTAAGGTATAAGAGTATCAGTCTCAAGGCAATACATCTTGATGAGCTTGGTAGGAGGCACAATGATAGAAAATTTATTTTCAAAAATGATGAGACTCATTATAACTAAAGATTAATTTGAATGATTATAGAATAAAGAAGTTGGAAGGGGAATTTGAAACTATAAATGATGGTTTTAGGGTAAAGAGATGTAAAAATTGAGAATAAAATAGTGAAACAGATATGGTCTTTGCTAGGATATGTTGATTGACAATTATGTATTTACATGTGAGAGCATCCAACAAAAACTTTTAAGCTATTTGTTGGGGTCATTCTATCGTTCTAAATTGTAAGCAAGGTGATAGTGCAATTTATAGATTCATGGGTGTGAATCATCAAAAACAAAATAAAAATTAATTTACACAAACATGATAAGGTAAGATTGAAGAACTATAGACTTGTGTGTTCAACATTAATTAAAAGAAGAGTAAATTACAATAACCCTTTATGCCCAAACTAGATAAATAACCCAAAATTTTAAAGATACAATAAAAAACCCTTTTTGTAACCGGATTACCAATACTAAAGAGATATTTTAAAATTAGTAAAGGGTTTTGTAATATTTTCTTAAATACAAAGGGGTCTCAAATATATTTTTAAACTTTGGAGTGGTTTGTGTAACTTTACAATAACTTAAAAGTGTTATCCAATTTACTCTTAAAAAAACCATAAATAATTTTATTTAACATCTACCATGACATAACCTTTATTTTGACCATGACGGGAGAGAAAATCTATACTAGTTGTCATGTAATAGAACTTTAAATATTAAGGGTTATTAAAACATTGTCTTAGGTAGCAGGAATTGTGAAAGTATGGTCATTTTCCATATAACAGTTACAAGACTTCACAACCACCAATAATGTGGACTATAATTTAACTAAATTAAGGGCCACTAAATTAATTCATTGTTGTTCTCTCTAAACTCTTTGTTGGCTCTATGATTAACTATAGAACAAAAAACAGGAAACATATACTTCATTAAATATGTCACCTTAATGGATGATGGCCCTAAGTATTTTCCAGTGACAAAATATTTTTATTTTACCAGGATGTGAGAAACCATGTTGAATGAAATGATGGGGGACAAAATTAACGTTCCCTTGAAACTTTCAGCATTCCAACCTAACAATAATCTCTACCATTTAGGCAATATAAATAGTTAATTAGAAGTACGATTGCAACATTAAACAACATAAACATTTATTCATCAATTATAAAAAAAAAAATCATAAATAAGAAAGTAGGAATTTGGAAACTTACATGTTAAAATTTCTGAATGTAGGGAAAAAAGTAAAAAAAAAATCTCAACTAAAAATACTTGAGTAATCATAATAAGTACAACATATCTCAAATAAGAAAATAAGAATACCTGGAAGAAAAGGATGCTCCAAGTACAAAATGATTACCCTCTCAATGCATGCTTGATGAGCCTATAAAGTAATCATAATAAGTGATGATAATATACCTTTATGTTATCGTACATGAGTTATTTTTGGCTGAGAAAATCTATGATGTTGTAGTTTCAATAACATTTTTGGATTTTGTGGTAATTAAATCATGGTAGGTTTTGAAGCGTTCATATAGACTTGCTTTCTGTGAATCCAAGTTAATATTTGAGGTTTTTATTATATAGTTCCATAGTCGTGGTTCTAAATTTTCAACCTTTAAAGGATAAGAAAATAAGTTTCAGAAGCATTATTTTGTTATCATTATCAACCAAAATATATATGATTGTTCAACTTTGACCACTTTCTAAGTGTATGTATTTATTTTACATTAAAGATTTATATGTTCCCCACATAAAGAATTTATGGCTTTGAAAAGTTGTAACCTCATATCATCACAACTTCCATCATTTACTATAAATTGTTTGCCAACAATATGTGAGCTTTATTTGTTATAGAGATGCTTTGGGTCTAATTGATTATCAAATCTAAGTGTTTTGGGTCTGATATGTTCAACGAAACCCATGTTTGTGTAGGATTTGACTGATTAGGAAACCCAAGTATTTTAGGTTTGACATGTTTTCAAGACCTCATATTGCTTTGAGTTTGGCTGATTGTCAAACATATATGTTTTGGGTCTCACATATTCACCAGATCCATCTTGCCTTAGATCTAACATGTTCGTTAAGATCATCTTAGGATATTTTTACTCCCAAATCCAAGTGTTTTGGGTATGGCACATTAGCAAAATTTATGTCACTTTAGGTAAAGAAAGAGTGGAGTTGTACAATGTTGTAACAAACACTTATGTTGTGTTGAGTTGATTGGTTAGTGGTTACTGTTCAAGGCATTATTTAAAACATGTTTGAGAGTGTGATTGAAATTGATTTTCAAAGTGTTTTTTGTTCGAAAATGCATTGAAATAATATTTTTAAAAAGTTATTTTTGATATTAGCATATCAAAATTATCTAAAAACATGAGAGAGAAAAATAATAATAACTTTTTAAAAAAAAATACAATAACAAGCCTTTAATTACATAAATTAGCTGGTTATACTAGTACTAGTATGGTTTATAATATATGTAGTGGGTGTTTGGCTTTGTGGTGCGGCCTGCGGTTGAGGCTCACCGCAGAGTCAAACGTGATGTTAACCAAACACTGATTAAAATTTTAGTTGTGGGTCCCACTGAAAATAATGTTTTAGTCGTTGGTTTCGAAAAGCATCTCACAGATGCTTTACGAAAAATGCAGCCGCAGTTCACACTCATGCATGAAACTCAGTTTTAAACTAGGTATCGAAGGCATGAGTTTTGCAGGGTTCACATCCATGGATTTACAGCCACGCATCGTCTTCCCAGTTATCAAAGGCAATCCTTCACACCCACACTCATCCTACGGTTCACACCCATGGATTTACAGTCATGCATTGTCTTCCCCAGCTCCGGCGACAGCAACACCAGCCACTAAGATAGACAACGCCAGCTCCTCCTTATCTCTCCCCCAACAGCAGTCTCTCTCTTCCTTCGCCATAGCAACAAGCAAGCTCTCTCTCCTCCAGCTCTCTCTCTCCTCGCCAACTCCTGCAACAGCTCTCGTCCAGTAGCAGCACCAGCTCCAGCAGCAACCAGCCACCACTTAAGTCTTCTTCTCCAGCTTCAGGAAGGTAGCAACGAAGCAGCACAGTCGAACGACAGCACAACTCGACAACTTCCAACGTCCCATCCGGCCACCACAGGCCTCCATTTTCGACGTCACAATGACAGGAAGAACCACCTCGGCCTCCTCTACCCGTCGATACCGGCCATTGACCCTCTAGTCATAGTCGGTCATGTTATGAACAGTAACATAGCCGAATAATTCATGCAAAAATGAAAGACAAAAACGCATTGTTTTGTGTATGTGCCTGTTTTTTGAACTATTAGGTTGGGCTGCTCTCGGCCCAGCCCAGCCCCAGTCCAACATAGTTGGGCCCTTTTGGCCCAACTTGGCTGTGCCGGGCCATTTAGTTTGGGACATGCCCAATTCGATTTAAAAAATATATATAAAAATCATATTTAAAAAAAAAATTGTGTACATAGAGATTAGCCCTGATAAAAGAGAAAGGTGTGTCACTTCGTTTTACTCCACAACCCCGTTGTTTTTGGGTTAATTGAGAATAAAAACGAGTTTTGTAATTTACTTGAATTATTAATTATATTTTATTATTATAATAATTAAATCTACAATATTTTTTTTAAAAAAATATGTGTGTCCTTTAAAGTCATATCAAAAGTTACAGCAATATGAAAAACATGGTAACCAAACACTCAAAACTGTTTTTTATTAAACCTCAAATTCAACCACAATTTTAACCAAACACTTCAATTTCAGTTTTGAACCACAGCTAAAAACGCTTTTCATAAAACTGTTTTTTTTTCAATCTCAACTATAACAGTAACAGCTATGTCAAACAGACCCGTGGAATAGCGGATGGGGAAAAAAATGTCTGATACGACAAAAGCCAAGTCATCCATGGTCTACACATCTTTTCCACACAAAACAAAAGCCAAGTCGTCCATGGTCCACACATCTTTTCCACACACAACAAAAGCCAAGTCGTCCATGGTCCACACATCTTTTCCACACACGACAAAAGCCAAGTGGTCCATGGACGACTTGGCTTTTGTCGTATCAGACATTTTGAAACAAAGAGTTGTCCAGCTGGTTTGACTGGTCGCTCACTGCCTTAGCCGATGACTGGTCCGACCATAGTTCCCATTTCACGATTGTCAATAAAACACGTAGGTTCATATGTACCTTTTATTTTTTTTATTAATTATTTGTGTTCAACTCGATTGAACATCCTCAAATTAATATCCATGTAAATAAATTTTTGAATCCAATCATCTGCAAGATAGTTAATTGATACATCAGCATGCCTTGCTTGCTGCCCGGCCAGTAACAAGCCTCGTACGACTTATCAGCACTCATTTCGGCACCACGGGCCCTGTCAATCTTCTACCGTCTATCATTCTTGTATTTAAATTTTTTAATAATATTTTAAATTAATTAATTAATTAAATCTTATTGAATGTCTTAAAATTGTTTTAACGAGTAAATTGCATTACGTGCATGGAAAACAAAAAAAAAATAAATGTACAAATATAAAAAACATGTAATTTTTTATAATATTATACATGTGGCCAAAATAATTTGTTTGGCATTTTTTGTTAAGTAATACTAAAAATATTATTTATAAGACAATTTTTTATGTTTAATAATAATATAAAGTAACACAATTTTACAAAATAAGATATAAAAAATTAAAGACAAATGCACCAGTAAATTTATGAGTAAACAATTGATAAAAATCATTAAAAAAAAGTTATTTGTTTTCTGCAGCAAACTGATTAATTGTTGAATCTGTTTTAATTGTTTAACTAACTATTCAATTAGCAGATAATAAATTTATGATTGATAAAATCCACTAGATATGAATTATTTGTTTTCTATAGCAAACTGATTGATTGTTGAGTTTGTTTTAATTGTGTGATTAATAATCTAATTGTTATCATGTTTATTTTCTAATATTAAATTAGTTGGATTATTATTCCCAAAAAATTAAAAATAATATTGACTAACAAAGAATTTCTAAACCATGAATCCAGGATATTAAATCTAAAACATTATATATAGAGAAGTTGCAAAATCTAATTCTTAATAAATATAATATCGAATGATAAATTAAATGAATTATTATTTTCATTGCTATTATTACGATTGTGGGCAAAATCTTAAAAAATATTAGCAGCACAAAAATTAAATAAAAAATATTTTTTTAATTTGAAGAATAAAGAAAATTAATTGGGCCGCCACTATTATTATTATGAAAATTAAAATTAAAATCATCACTATTTTTGTCGAAATAATAAAAATTATTAAATTGTCTCAATTTTTTTTTAAAAAAAAAAGCAAGAAAAAAATCAATAAAAAAAAAACAATCACTAAACCTATCATTATTACTATGTAAATAATCAAAACCATAAAATTATTTCAAAGAATAAAAAAATAAAAACTTTAATAAAAGAGCAAACAAAATAAAATCAATAAATATTATAAGCAAGGAAAAACAATTATGTAATCCGAAGAGTAAAAAAAAACACTAATTTTGTTTTTAAAAAATTATGAATAAAAAAAACATAATTACGTAAATATGAATAAAAATAGCGTCTACCCTAGAATGATTGAAAAAACTTAAAAGTGTGTGTGTGTGTAAAGCATAAGGGCCAAAATGAATAACAAATATATGGTCAATTTCAATTGAAGGATGAAATTGAAACAAATAAAAACCTTGGAATTGGAAAAATTGAAGGAATTAAAAACAAACCAAAAATCAAAAGAATAAGGGCCGAAATGAAAAATAATATATATGATCAATTTCAATTGAATGACAAAATTGCAACAAATTAATACCTTAGGACCGAAAAACTTGAAGCAATTCAAAACAAACTAAAAATCAAAAGAATAAGGGTTGAAATGATAAATCACTTATACCATCAATTACAATTGAAATTGAAAGGACAAAATTGAAACAATTCAAAACTTCTATTGCAGAAATCAGGAGGAAATAATCAAATAAAAAGATCAGGGAATGAAAGGAAAACATTATAAACACAGGGGACTGATCTATAGTTTCGCCTATAGAAGAGAGAAAAGATGAAGAAAGGGTTCAACCGACCACTGACACGTCTCCGACCATCATTAGAGGACACGCGCTCCACCATGTAGAAGAGGACACGACGGTGCAAACTTTGACACGGTGATCAAATATTTTCCACCATCATACGACGTTGCATGCGCTTTCTACAAAGCGCGAACAGAAGGCAACCGTTGGTGCGTATGAGAGACGTGCTTGCAGCTTTCGTTAACAAAAAAAAAAAAAAGAATAAAACACATGTGAATACACATATATACCCCACCCCTAACTCTTCAATTTTTCGTTTGTGAGGGCAAATTCATAAATGCATTGTTCATCAAATTGTTTTAAACCAATAATACCTTGATAGGAAAGTGTAAGGTTTTGTCGGATTAAAGGGTACATATATTATTTTAATGTGCATGAACAAACCAAAAAATAAAAAATACCCTTGGCTACCCAACACCGATTCGCCTGATGTCATGGATAAAACTATATTTTTATTGTACAAAAAACTATAAAAAAAACTCAAATACTCCTAAAATAATCAGATAATACAACCGGTTCCATGAAAAAATCAAAAATATCCCAAAACTCAAATTTCAGTGCAAGGGAGCAAAAAGATAATTGCATTATTACAATACAGTGTAAACTATGTTTATTGATGCCGTGTTTTCTGCACGTGGTTTGACTTAGAAGCTGTTTGGGACAACTTTTCAAATTGCGTTTTCAAAAAATTCTTTTTTTTTCTTTCATTTTAAATGAATATGTTTTGATGTTTTTAGATCATTTTGATGTGCTGATGTCAAAAATGATTTTTAAAAAATAAAAAAATATCATTTTGATATATTTTGGCACGAAAGGCACTTTGAAAAGCTATATCAACAGTTGTCCCAAACATGCCCTTAATAGACAACAGGTTGATATTAAAAATAAATTTGAAAAACATGATATATTTATTTTACCTAACAGTCCACTCTACTTTCTATATAAATTTGAAAAACATGATATATTTATTTTACCTAACAGTCCACTCTACTTTCTATATAAATTTGAAAAACATGATATATTTATTTTACCTAACAGTCCACTCTACTTTCTATATGTCCCTCTAGCTCACCTCACTCACACTCTGAGCACTGCTATATCCACACTAATTAATTTTATTTACTTCGCCATTGACCTCTCCTCTTGATTATAAATGGAGACCACCACCCCACTACTGCCTAGCAATGAATCATCATCCTCATCATTAGTTGCGGTGCCAGAAGAAGAAGACTACTTACCTGCAGCTTCCCAGACCTTCAAAGACTTTATCAAGAACGTCTTTTGGAGAGAGACGGTCAAGTTATGGAAGATTGCGGGTCCTATTGCCCTCAGTCTAATCTGTCAGAATGGCACCAACATCCTAACCTCTATTTTCGTTGGCCATCTTGGAAACCTGCAGCTCTCTGCCGTCTCCGTTTCCCTGTCTGTCATCATCACCTTTTGTTTCGGCTTCCTTCTTGGGATGGGGAGTGCACTCGAGACCCTCTGTGGTCAAGCTTTTGGTGCTGGTCAAGTTCATATGCTCGGTATTTACTTGCAAAGATCATGCATCATCCTGTTAGTCACTTGTGTTATCCTGTTGCCCATTTACATCTTCGCTGCTCCTCTCCTCAAAGTCCTTGGCCAAGATGCTGATCTCGCTGCTCTTGCTGGAAAATTCACTCTCCTGGCCATACCCAACCTGTTCTCATGGGCTATCTATTTCCCTACCCAAAAGTTCCTTCAAGCCCAACGCAAAGTGGGTGTGATCACCTGGATTGCCATTGTGGCTCTCATTCTACACGCTTTTTGGCTTTGGCTCTTCATCTATGAGTTTGACTGGGGCATCACTGGGGCAGCAGTCGCTTTTGACCTCACCGGATGGCTAATTGCTTTGGCTCAAGCTGCGTACGTGATGGGCTGGTGTAAGGAAGGATGGCGTGGATTTAGCTGGTCTGCATTTAAGGAGATTTGGTCCTTTGTCACCCTCTCCCTTGCTTCAGCTGTGATGCTTTGCCTGGAGATTTGGTATATGATGAGTATTGTTGTCCTCACCGGACATCTTGATAACGCCGTCATCGCGGTCGGTTCCCTTACCATCTGGTCAGTCTCACCATCGTCACCAGGATAACATCAGCAGTACTCTTTAAATAAATAAATTAGCTTCCATAACCAAGTAATTGCTTTTTTGATGATCAGCTTGAATATCAATGGGCTGGAACTAATGTTGTTCCTTGGAATAAATGCTGCTATAAGGTAAAAGCGACCTACTTGATATGTATACACACGCGCGCGCGCGCGATTGATATCAATGGGCTAGCTTGATTTGAATGATTAAATGTTTCAGCGTTCGTGTGTCGAATGAGCTTGGATTAGGGCATCCAGAAGCTGCAAAGTACTCGGTCTATGTCACTGTATTTCAGTCCCTTGTGATCGGACTGATTTGCATGGCTGTTGTGCTGGTAGCCAAGGACTATTTCGCCTACATCTTCACGAGCAGCAAAGAGATGCAAGTAGCCACCTCTAAGCTGGCATTCATTCTCGCTATCACCATGGTTCTTAACAGTGTCCAGCCAGTGATATCAGGTGGGTTTAGCCAAACCTAGCAGCACAGTGTTGTTGTTACCCTTTGACCACCCATTTACGCGACCTGATGACACGTGTAGGTGTTGCTATTGGCGGTGGGTGGCAAGCATTGGTGGCCTACATCAACATTGGTTGCTATTATGTTTTTGGGCTACCACTTGGTTTTCTGCTTGGATACAAGGCAAATTTGGGGGTCGAGGTATGCTCTCCACATACATGCTAGCCGTTTCAACTTATTCTAATTTTTTTTTACAAAAAAAAAAAAGAGGAAAGAATGAGGACAAGCCACCAGCCCAAATCCTGTGACAAAAACATTGTGTTTAGAAAACATGCAATTTAGCTTCAATTTGGTCTTAAAAGGGCTTAATTTTACAAGTAAAAAGCTCGAGAGCCAAATTACTATCCACAGTAAAAAATAGGAGAGGGTTCACAATAAAAATATCTACAGTGCATTTTATATTATGAGCAATATATAAGTTGTTTGTCTGCACTTCGTTGTGGGCCAAACCATTTGAAAAAACATGAAATGTGTAGTTTTTTTATGCAATCGTGCAAGAAGATAAACCTTTAAATCCTTTAATATTTGGCTATTATTATCATTAATTAATGTTATCATAATTATCATTAGTGTTGCTATTAAGATCACTATTATCATTATTGTTGTTAATATTATTCTTATAACTACTCATCATTACTGTTACTATCATTGAGTTATATCATCATCATCATCATTGTTATTATTATCATTATCATTGATAGTATTATCATTATTACTGTTAATATTATTTTTGTAATTATTATCATTAGATAATATCATTATCGTTATTATTATCATCACTACTATCGTGATTATTATTATTATTATTATTATTATTATTATAACTACTACAACTATTATCATTAAGCCATATCATCAACTGTAATTTTCCACGCTATCGTGTAGGGAGTATGGGGTGGCATGCTATGTGGAACTGCTTTGCAGACCTTGCTTCTTTTGATTATACTTTACAAAACCAATTGGAAAAAAGAGGTAAAAAATATATTTTCTTCCCACAAATGAATAGCAAGCTAGTTGGCGAGAAGTATTGTAATGAATTAGTCTATACAAAATAAATAAAATGCAGGTTGCACAGACAGCTGATCGCATGAGGAAGTGGGGTGGGGGCGGCACCAGTAATGATGATGATCAGAAGAAGAAGATTAATGTCGGAGCATGTGGTGGAGTATAAAACAGGTAGCTGCCTGCCGGCGGAGCTCATTGATTAATTACTCCTAAGAACAATGAAGGTTGCTCTTGGATTCTTCCCGCATTTCGTACGGACGACAGGAAATCAATATAAATTCTACTAGTTTCATCTTTAATTGGTGGAAATTAAACATTGTTGTCGTAATAATTTCATCTTTAATTGGTGGAAATTAAACATTTGTTGTCTTCCTCAATCCAAATTATACATTATTGAAAGGGAGACTTACTCAATTATGCACGAGCTGCTTTTCTGCTGTTGTGTCAACAGCAGTGCTGCTCTATGCTAGCTAGCTAGTATCGAGCTCACTTCTCAGCGCAACGTTGTGTTGAGTTTTTTTATGTAGAAAACTAATTAATTTTTTATGTGTTATAATTAATTAATTTAATATTTAATTAGTAAATTTTTAATAGATAAAATATATTAGAAATGATTTTTTTCTATCTAAAAGGAACAGTGTGATCAAAACAGAAAGTGATTCTAAATTTTTTCCTAATAATCTAGGTAAATTTGTTGACTTTTTTTTAGTTGTCTTTTTTCCCTAATAATATTATATCTGAAATATTATAAATAAAAATATAGTAAATATGTTCCAAGAAATAAACTTAAACAAAAAAACACAAAATTAGAATTAAAAGCCAAAATAATTTTTTATTTTATAAGATTTATTCATCATATTATTATATTAAAAAATATTTCAGAATACTGATATTAATTTTTTTCTTCAAAAAATCCGAGGTCATTTCTCTCTCTCTCTCTCTATATATATATATATTTAAAGCGATAATATTAAAACATATAATTAGTCGCATATTTATAAGAAAAAAACTTTAAAATAATCATTATCATTATTTTGAATGCTTTATGTAGGCTTTTTTCTATGTAGAAAATTGAATGATTTTATACGTGTTGTAATTGGTTATTTTAATATTTAATTTGTAAAATTGTAATTAATGGAATATGTTAGAGAGAGAAAAAAATTCCCGCTTAAAAGTGATTGAATGTTGCTAATGTTAAAACTATATTGATAATTATTGTATCAGTAGATTGTACAGTTGGAATCGAAATTTTTTTGTTAAAATGAGTCATTTGCTCCGTGTAACATACTGATTGATTGTTATATATGTTTTTATTTGTTTCATGAATTCTTTAATTAGTGAATAGTAAAATTACAGTCATTAAATTTTAGCACGGATGAGTGATTTGTTCTATGCACCAAACAATTTGATTTTTTTTAACTAATTTGGTAATAATTTAATAGGTAGATAGCAAAAACACATTCAATGATATTGACTAAAGATATTTTTTTTCAAAAAATTCTAGGTCACATATATGTATATTTAAGACGCTAATATTACATAAATATATAAATATATAATTTGTTTGACATAAAAGAAAACAAAATTAATAAATAATCATTATTTTGAATGTCTTATCTATAATAATTAGAAAATTCAAGACCTAACAATACTAACAAAAAAAAGCAATTTAAAAACAAAAAAATGATAATAAAAATAAATATTATTAGATTTTAAGAAGGAAAAAAGAGAGAAATCATAATAAAAGTGGTTGCGCTGCTTGTCGGTTAATAATTCTGAAACATGAAAGTGGTATGCGTATATATCACTTGAGAGAACGAACCCTCAGACCGCTTGCCGAATCCACCTTTAATGGATTTGCGGCCACTGAAAGCAAAATATATTCATTAATTGCAAGGATGAAAACCACCGAGAGGGCAGCAGCTAATTAATTCGATGAACACACTGCAAGAATTCGTAAACAATTGTAATCCTTTTGACATGTAATTCACGCAGCCCTCCGTCTTCTCCATTCTCACAATCACAACTGCACCCCAGACCACAGTAAATCTGGGTGAGTAAATCTGGGTGTGCATGAACAGTTGATATACAACGGCAAACCAACGATCTCCTTTAGTTTTCTTTTTAATTTTAATTTCTACTTCAATCGCTGGCTTTTCTAATTGCTTTTTTTCCTCCTTGATTAACTCCTTCGAAATGAATGTATTTATTTTTTACTTTTCCATGAGCAATTAAAAAAAATGTTTACTAATCCTAAAGGGTTTAGCCTAATACAAAATTCATTATAAAAAAAAGTAAGCATGAGTAAGATCCGACACCACAAACACACCATTTTCTACCAGCCCCCATCCTCTTCCTCGGGCATCCACCGTCCATCTCCGTCGCAAGGAGACAGATTCATATTTCTTTGTCAAATCAAAGAAGAGGGTAGAAAAAAAGGGACACCGTTCAGGTATCCATCCGAACAATGTCCTCCGCTTCTAAATTACTTTATAATGAGATGCCAAACTCATTTCATTACTTTACCATCAAATTCAGACTGAAACTCAATATCAAATCTAAGCAAACAAAATAAAGCGAGGTTGCGAACAAAAAAACGCAAATGTGAAACATTACAACCCAGCTACCTAAGAAGCAATTTTCTGTTTCTTTGGCATACGGTAGCCCCCAACCACACAAGCATGGTCTCGTTCAAATGGCTCAAGGGTGACCTGCTCGCTAGGTTTCAGCTGCTCCTGCACCATCTTTTTCACTTCACTTTCAAATACAGCCTCCGCGGGAACAGTGGAGTCGATGCAATTTGCCTGGTCACAAAATAATGATATCAATACAAGAACGTGATGAAGCAATTGCTTGGAGTCAACCTGGTAGTCGTAAAATAGAATGCTAACCTTTATTGAAATAACAAAATGACCACCAGCTTTCAGAAAATAGGAAGCATTGAGTGCTAAAATCCTTGCCTGCACAAGTAATTTGCATCAACTTGCATGCCTCGGGTGAAAAGAATCAAAATAATGTACATATTTATTAAAAATGGTCACTGCAGATTTGCCCACAGCTCCTAATATTTTCTACCATTGCAGTTATTGCTCTCATCAACGAGCAGAACTCGCATGAAAAAGGGCATGTTTGTTTTACAATGGACCATGCACCATCGCCCACACTCGCATGAAAAAGGGCATGTTTGTTTTACAATGGACCGTGCACCATCGCCCACAGCTCCTAATATTTTGTTCTACCAATGCAGTTATTAATTGTCATCAAGGAGGGAGCTGAACTTGCGTGAAAAAGGGGTGTGACACAATTTACAGCTACAGATAGATAAACCATAGAATGGACAAAAGGGTATAGATATTTAATTGAAAGCTGAAAATCATTGATTATTCAGGAAGTTGCGAACATGCTTGCAAAACATCTATAACTGAATCCAAAATGTATAAATCATAAAAGTTTTTCAACAATGATAGCTGCAAAATCTAAATACTGCAGTAACAAAATGTAGCATTGGCATAAAAATCAAAATTGCTTAGATTTTACATTGCACAACAAACGAGGCCTTGATCAATTATTTATCAGACACATACAAGAGTATCAAAAAGATGGATAGAAATGGTTAAACGCCCATCTAGGATTGAAAACTAAAATGTGGCTACAACTGTCGGTATAAAATTATAAAATGTGAGCATAATAACATGTCCTGCATCCTAAATGATCACATATATTATGACACTGGTAATTATTCAACGCACACCACCATAACACTGAAAAAATAATACATGATAGTTTAAGAAAGTGAGTTTTTAAAGAATAAAAAATAAAGTGTCCTACAATGCAAAGGAGAAATGACATCAGATATACTGAAACGGGAAAGTAAATTGATTAATAAAAGCATCGGAAGCTCAGTCTTCGTCATATGCCACTCATATATATTAAAAAAACTCGTAAGAAGAATATGGTAAAAGTCAAAATATGATTTGGTATAAATAACATGGGAGAAAGTAGTTTGAGTTTGCACTTGACATCAGAAACTCGATTTTACATCACCCAATATGTCTTGAAGGGGAATCCGAGTTAATTCATCATATGCATGAACTTGCAAGATTTAATTCAACCAACAAAGAAGTATGTTACGAAATAAACTAAAAAATATAAAGAAAAAATAACTTTCAATTTCTGTCAAGAAATGAAGCCAATTAACTGGGTGAAAAAACAAGAAAAACATGAGCAGCTAGTGCAGTTAATCATCACAAATGAGTTGGTGATAGTACTTGGAAGACATCAAAACAAAAACACCATACTCTTTCAGCGACAGATGAAATTAGCAGTAAATGATTTGAAAGGTACACTAAAAATTTGTGGTGTCAATAACATGGGAGAAAGTAGTTTGAGGTTGCACTTTACATCAGAAACTCGATTTTACATCACCCAATATGTATTGAAGGGGAATCCGAGTTAATTCATCATATGCATGAACTTGCAAGCTTAAATTCAACCAACATAGAAGTATGTTACGAAATAAACTAAAAAATATAAAGAAAAAAAACTTTTAATTTCTGTCAAGAAATGAAGCCAATTAACTGGGTGAAAAAACAAGAAAAACATTAGCAACTAAAGTTAATCATCACAAAAAATAAGTGCAGTTAATCATCACAAATGAGTTGGTGGTAGTACTGGGAAGAACATCAAAACACAAACACCATGCTCTTTCAGCGACAGATGAAATAAGCAGTAAATCATTTGAAAGGTACACTAAAAATTTCAACTTTTTTATACAAAATGAGCCAGTTGTTCCACTGTGGGACTAGATACTATGCAAAGGAATAATCAGAACAGAAAAATGAAGGCGCAAACCTGATCCGGCTGAGCAACATCAGAAAAGATCACATCCACCATTCCAACTAGCATACGGTACTTGGCAGGATGTCTGGCATCTTCAATAATGGGAATCACATTGGTCCGTTTCTTTGCCATGTTAACCAAGTCTCTCCCACTTCTGTGAGAAAACTCTACTGCGTATACAACTCCAGTCTAGAAACAAAACAAAAAACACATTTTTAGCAACATCATTATCAGTAGATAAGACAGGAAACTATAGTTTACAGACAAATGATACTTACAGGGCCAACAATATCAGACACGTGCGAAACAGTAGTACCAGAAGCAGCTCCAAGATAAAGAACTTTAGCACCAGGTTTCTTGATACAACCAACAAAAAAACAATTAATAAGCAGGTTGCATGAAACAAAATCTACCAATTCATAGAGCAATATTAATAGATAATCTCATGAATAAAACTTACAATCCAAACATCGTCAACACCACCGAGAATGGCAGCAGCCAACTTTGATCGAAAGGGGTTCCAAACCCTGTATTCAACTTTAGTCCCATCTTCATTCTGAGAAGAGATGGATGATTTAATAAAAAAACAATATAAATAACGAAATCAAATTCACCAACAATAAAAGAGACTTGAAGCAACAGGAAAAAACAACACTGTTCAGGCCTCACAAAATAAGCAATTTCATAAATGGACAGCAATGAAAAAAAATTGAGGAACTGTAATGATCACCTGAACAGAGACTTTCTTCTCATTGTATACAGTCTCACCAGGGACCATATTCTTAGTTACAAGAGCATCTTCTTTACCCTTAGCAATGAACACCCCTTCATGTCTATGAGGCTCAACCACAACCTTGCTCCCACCTCTCATTCCTCCACCACCGCGGCCTCTTCCACCACCACGGCCTCTCATTCCACCACCTCTCATTGCACTACCCCTTCCACCACCTCCTCTTCCACCTGAAAAACCTCTGCCTCTACCTCTTCCTCCTCCATCACCCCTGCCTCCCCTGAACCCACCACCACTACCACCTCGACCTGCTCATAATATTTAAAAAAAAAGGGTCAAGCTCTAAACATAATACCGATAATAAAAAACAAAAAAAAAGAACCAAAAAAAAAAAGCAATACAAAAGCTGCTTTGGAGTCCATAATGTTTTATAGTTATGTCAATGGAGGAGCTGGTATTAAGAAAATAATACTCTCAGGATGTTATGAGATACAAGAGAGCAAGCCACACAACCTACAAGAAAGCAGATTTTGCGTGCAAGTAATAAACAACAAATGTTATCACTTTTGCCGTGAACTAAGAGTGGATGTCACAACCTATATGCCCCAAAACAAGAAAAAACTATCGTACCTCTAGGAGAAAAAACCATCTCTGCTTCCGGCTGCTGCTGTTAGTAGAAGCTAGGAGAAAATCTGCTGCAACTAGAGAGGAGGGAGGCGAATGAGTTCTGAAACTCAACCGAAGAGCTCTTTTTATAAATTTTGATATTAGGGTTTAGGGTTTTTCGTATGGCCATTTCCAGTCTTCAGATCGAAAAGCCTTTCTTTTGGGTTAGATTTTTGGGCCCCCGGAAAGGAAGCTCCTCCAGTTGGTTTTGGCCCGTCTGTGTAAAGGACTTAGGTCCAAGCCGGCTTGTTTTTGGCCCGTCTGTTTAGGGCCTTGGCTTTCTTGTTTTCGGCCCGTCTGTCTTAGGGCCTTTGTTTCCTTTCGGCTGCCTGTTTAGGCCGTCTGTTTAGGGCCTTGTTTGGCTATCAGGCTTTCTAGGCCTTCGGTTTAGGGGCTGAGAAAGTCTCTCTTTTTTGGTTTTTTTGTTTTTTTTCTGCAGCTTGCAGCCCACCTTGTACAGTCTTTTATGTTTTTTAATCAAATCAAATTGTTCCAAAAAAAAAAAGTTTTTCGTATGGATGACATGGCGTTGTTCGCTTGTTATTGGGATTCATCAAAGCCCACTAGAAACAGGCCATGATGAAAAGCCCACTAGTAACAGGCCATTACACATTGCTTAAAAAAACGAAGGAAGAAAATACAATCCAACCCAATGTGTTTAAGCAATCAACTCAACGAACAAAAACTTTACCAAAAAGGAAATTAAATTTAGCCCAGGACAGAAGTTATCCAGGAAAACAACCCTGAGCATGAATCATGCATCTACTCATGGATGCAGAACAAATTTTATTTCACCACATGGCTTCAAGAAATGTCTTCATATCCTTTGAAGCATCTCCTCTATTGTCCATCGCCAGACTTGCCTTCAAATGCACGTGCAGCAAGGTTGAGACGAATTGCCATTGCAGCTGGTTATGTTTTTCCTTTCTTTTTTTTCTCCAGAAGCAAAAGTAAAGCAACAGCTGCATCTGCTCTCTCTCTCTCTCTCTCTATATGTATATGTATATGTACATGTACATTTACATATACATTTATATATATATATATATATATATATATATAGAAGGAGTGTTCCGTTTTCCATGATCAAATAATCCCTCCCCCACCCATAAGAAATTTCGAGGTTCAAAACCTGTAACCAAGGCTCCCCAAATAATCAAGCTGGTATGTATTGTCACTCGTTCCTTTGTCTTTCTATGATATGTATTAATGGACACAAACTTGATCTCCTTCTTCTTTCTTCTTTCTTCTCTCTTCTTTCGAAGGTAAGAGATTCGCAATAGCATTTGACAGCCTGAAATGAAGAACAGAATCGGCGCACGCATCAAAACATTTCTTTCACGCTCTGGCATGTCCTCTTAATTTCCTCCTTCAATACATGCATGTAGTCAAGAAACTCTGGAAATTATTAACTCACTCTCTCTATGACCGCTATATATAATTTTGAACAAGGGCTGTCAGATTTCTGGCGACACGTTAGTCTAGCTGATTTCTCAATAGACAATTCAAACGATCAGCCATGGTTCAATCAACGAAATAATCAAAATCTTGGTTGATTTTGGAGTGCAGATACAAAGCTGGGTGCCAACTCTCCCAGCCTTTCAATGGAGATAGACGTCCGTGAAGAATATGCCAATGCCTTCAGGACAGAATCATACAATCACTTCTGGGCACGCCTTCAAGCACTATCCAATAGAGACCCCACCACGCGTACTGCCCTAGCAGCTGAGTCCACCACCAGCGCAGCTCGTCTACCATCCTATCGACTCTTCGTCGAAAATCTGCTGGACCCGGATCAGTCCTCGGTTATTCGGATCCTCTCCTTGATCCACACCCGACCCGGAACCCACTCTCTCCTATCCGATTATTTCACTCAAACAGCGAGTGCTTCTCTCCTATGTGGCGTGTTATTGAAAGACATAGACCATGTAAGGGTGAAATACCAATCTATCAAAGCCACCCTTGATCAAATAACCCCCTTTCCTAACCCGGTGATACTGGCAAGAATCACCGAATTCGTCAACGCTCCGGACCTGTTTGACCAGTCTGGTTCAACACCGCCAAGCCGTGTTCAAGGCATGCAAGCTGATTGCTTCAAACTGCTCAAGCAGCTAGAGTCAAAGCGTGACAGGGCGAAAGCGAAGCTAAATCTAAAAAACAAACTAAAACATAGCTCAGCTATCTTTCTTGTGGCCTTGACAACTTCACTAACAATAATCATAGCGACTCACGCTCTAGCATTGCTAGTTGCCACCCCAGGTCTCATAGCAGCCACATCACTGGGGCTAGGTTCGACAAGGAGGCTAGCCAGGGTTGCAGCGCAGCTGGATGCAGCTGCAAAAGGGACTTATATTCTGAGTAGAGACTTGGAGACCATTAGCAGGCTTGTGAACCGAGTAAATGATGAAATGGAGCACATGCATTCAACAGTAAAGTACTGGGTTGAGAGAGGAGATGATGAGGGTAAGTGGTTGCATGGCATTAATGGTGAAGTGGTGGTGAGGCAATTCAACAAGATTAATGAATGTTGTAGCTTCAGCAACCAAGTTGATGATCTTGAGGAGCATTTGTATTTGTGTTTTATGACTATCAACAGAGCTAGAAACCTTGTGCTGAAGGAGATTCTGGATCCAGGTCCATAATCCACCTCGATCGCCTCCCAACAAAATACTACTCTATATGTCTTCATTTTTCACCACTGCTTTTCTCCCTATCTCTATATTATATCTCATCCTAGCTATATACATCAGTGATTATATATATATATATATATATATATAAAAACATTATGATCGATAAGTAAGTAAGTTACAGTCGTATTTAATTCACTGATGGAAAAAATATAATTGCAACTTATATTTATGTTTTTTTATACAAATTACATACTCTATATTAATTGTTTTGGCATGCATTAGATTAAAATTACCAGGAATCATATTTTCATCTAATGTCCCAAGACATTGAGATTCTCGCTAATTTAAGACCTATTAAACACAAGAATAATTAGCATCTCAAATTGTTATGTCAAGATAATCAGAAAATGACAACATGTCCTACGAAAAAATAAAAAATACTCTTGAGATTAAAAATTAATTTTAACGAATTGAAAAGTGAAATGATAATTACACTATTATAATCTTCACTAATCCGTGTATACTGTTATAATATTTTTCCTCAAGATTACAACTCTTTCTTTAATATTTTTTAAACATATAGTTTGACCAATATAGCGTGAAACTACATCTTACCGTGGATTCTAATTAATGAGCATTAACACACAATCACAAACAATTGAACCTTACCGTTATCTTTCAAACAAAATTAAGAAATACTTGGAAGAAATTAATTAAATCTATGGTTGTTTCTTCAATTCATTGCATTATAATAATGATAAGTAAGCCGAGTTCTCCTTTGAAAAAAAATCTGAGCTCCTTTTTTTATTAGTGTTGCTTATATTATATTAACATTGTATTATAAAAAACTGATTTTTTAATTAGTTGTGGTGTTTGTGAAGTTTTAAATCATGTTTAGAAAGATTTTGTTAGTTTTTTATATTAATTTAATGTGTTAATATGAAACAAATATCAAAATATATAGTTAGTTTAACATATTTTTAAGAAGAAAATACTTTAAAAATAATTGTTGTCATTATTTTCAATACTTATACATCATAAAATTAATGTATCAAAAAATAAATAATTAAAAGAATTGAAAAGGATAAAACAATAAAGACCGAAATGAATTACACAATATATGTGAATTTTCAATTGAATGATAAAATTGAAACAATTAAAACTTCTACATCAAAAAAATAACATGAGTGAAAAAAAATCAGAAGAATAAGGATCAAAATGAAATATAACAACTAATTTTTTTAATTAGTTATGGGGTCTGTGGAGTTTGAAATAGAGTTTATAAAAAAAATATTTTTTATATTAATTTAATGTGTTAATATTCTCTTAGTCTTTAAAAATATCATTTAAATTAATAAAAAAATATTCTAAACAAAAAATATAAAATATGTCAAGTATTTTTTTAGAAAAAACTAATATACTTAAATAATTTGTTTCATTTTTAAAAATACTTTAGGTGCAAAAAAGCAACACATGGAGGGGGTGTTAATTAAAGCATGCATTTTAAAAACTTTTGAAAATGATACATTAAAAGGGCATTGATTAAGAAAATCCAAAACTAAGAGTATATACATATAAATATGGACATAAAATATAGATATTTTAGAAGGAACAAAAAAAAATGAAATAAAAAATTAAAAGAATAAGAGCCAAAATTAAAAACAAAAATATATGGTCAATTTCAATTGAATGACAAAATTGAAAGAAATCTAAACTTCTATACCGAATAAATTAAAGGATTTAAAACCAAGTCCAAAATTAAAAGAATAAAGACCAAAATAAAAAATAAATACAATTGAAATAAATCAAAACTTATATAGCAAAAATCAGGATGACAAAAAACAATCAAAAGCCAAGAGACTGAAATGATAAAACCATAAACCAAAAGGTCAACTATGTAAGTTAGCCTGCAAGAGGAGAGAGAAAGTGAAAGAAAGATCAACTGGCCACCAATTTATCTCCAACCACCATGAGACGACGCGCGCGCCATCATGTGGAAGAGAACACAACGACACATCTGGTGAGATGAAGGATGAACTTGTTTGGCCATCACAACACACCGTCACGCTACTTGTAGGGCACAAACAAAAGAGAACTGTCACGCGTCCGCGAGACGTGCCTGCAACTTTTTATTTGAAAAAGAATACAATTAATGTGAAAATATAAATATAGTTAATTCTTCTATTTTGTCATTTTTGAGGGTACATCCGTTGTTTTATTGTGCATCAAACAGTAAAAAAATGAAAATACCCTCATTTGGTAAATTGATATTTTATCCTATCCAAGAGTATTGTAGTTATTGCATTGTTCATTGACAACCAAAAAATCAAAAATACCATTGCATGATCAATACTATTTTATCTGATAGTAGGGGCAAACCCGTAGTTCCACTTTGTAAAAAATTGATAAAAGACACAAATACCCCAAACAATAAGCAATGACAACATGCTCTATGAAAAAGTCAATTTCATTAACCTACCGTGGATTCTAATTATTGGGTATAAACACACATGCACAAACAATTGAACCTTACCGTTATCTTTCAAAGAAAATAAAGAAACACTTGGAAGAAATTAATTAAAGCTATGGTTGTTTCTTCAATTCATTGCATTGCTATGGATGTTTCTTCAATTCATTGCATTATAATAATGATAAGTAAGTCGCGTTCTCCTTTGAAAGAAAATTACATATATAGACATACACGTAATCACAGACGTCATGCAACTAATTAAAAAAGTCATGCGTAATTAAAACTTGAAGCCAAATTAAGCAGACTTGTTAGGTGTGCGAAGCCAAAAAAGAAAAAGGGAATAAAAAATTAGAGAAGTATTGATTTTGGGTAAAAAAGTAAAAAAGCTAGACTGTGTGAAGATTGTCGGCTGCCTTTTGGTATTTTCTTGACGTTGATGGCCGGCTTGATCAATACAAGACCCCAACCTAATTTGGCGACCGGGAAAGAAACGTGCATTCATTAGCGCAACAGGGATCACCCTGCCCGCAGTATACCTTTAGCTTACCCTGGCATATGTGGATCGTGGGCTCGCGATGCTCCCATGCCATATCAATTACTACTCTCCATGCATACCGATAAGGTTAAGATCCATGCATGGTGCTAACACTTGAGGCGACACGTACCGTGGTTAATTTGGAGTCGTAGAGAACACAAATTCTGAGGTGAATTATGCTGACATTCATAAATTTACAGCCGGCAATTAATAATGACAGAAGGAAGACAACCTTTTAATGGTCTCATCATCAAGGCCTGACCTAACCAATAGTCTGAACCAGAAATTAATGGGTCACAACTGTTTCCATGAAATCCCTTAAATGCAATCCCAACTATACACCTAAACCATCTCTATCTATAAGTATCCCTCGTTCCCCTTTTCAGCTTTCCATCACCACAAAAAAAAGCCGTGTAGGTCTTCAAGCATAAGCAGCTTCTTTCTCATCTTTAATTATCACATCCCTGAATACCTTCGCTGTCAACAATGGCCCCTGAAAAGGAGAAGGAGGAGGTCATGGAGGTGAAAATAACGGGCAAATCCCTTGTGAAGCCCAACAAGAAACTAGGAAGAAGTGAATGTCAGTTGGTCACTTTTGATCTTCCATACATAGCATTTTATTACAACCAAAAGCTGATAGTTTACAAGGGAAACGAGTATGAGGACAGGGTAGGGAAGTTGAAAGATGGGCTGGGAGTTGTCCTGGAAGATTTCTATCAACTGGCAGGGAAGCTAGCAAAAGATGAAGATTGGGTGTTCAGGGTAGAATATGATGACGATATGGAGGGAGTGGAGGTGCTGGAGGCCAGAGCTGAGTGGATCAGTGTGGAAGATGTAGCTGTCGAGGAGGGGACCTCCGTTTTGAAGGAGCTCATACCTTACAATGGGATCTTGAACTCCGAGGGCCTCCACAGACCTTTGCTGTCAGTGCAGGTAGCATTAATTTTAGCAAGCATTTCCCTCCTCTTTCTTCTCCCTTCTTTTTCTATGTACACACACACATATATATATACAATCACGCATGCTAGTGAATAGATTGATGGCTGCAATTAGTCTCTGCTGCTAATTAAGTATACATGTTAATCTAATTTCGTATTAATCTCTTATGATAGATACATGTAGAAATAGAATAATTTGCAAGTGTATGTTTATGACCTAGAGTTAGTGTAAGAAATAGATCCTTTCAATGCTAATCCTTTGCTCGTAATTTTGATACTCCTAAAACACCTTTGTCATAGATTCACATCTTTTTATTATATATATATATATATATAGTTAGATATTTTGATATTAAAAAATATAAAAAAATTACAATTTAATACATTTGTAAAAAGAAATACTGTAAAAAAAACCACTCACAGAAACAAGTATACTCGAACATAATTAATGTTCAACAACTTCCCACTTCCCAGCGCAACTCTTTATGTGGTGGGGTCATTGCTTGCAGCTAACCAAGCTAAAAGATGGACTAGCAATGGGATTGGCCTTCAACCATGCCATCCTCGATGGGACCTCCACATGGCACTTCATGAGTTCATGGGCCCAGATCTGCAGTGGGCTGCCTTCAATCTCTCTGCTACCTTTCATGGACCGCACCAAAGTACGAAACACTAAAGTAAAGCTCCAACTCTCTCCACCAGACCAGGACCTTCAAAATGGATCGTCCACTGATGATGCTAAGCCGGTTGACCCACCACTCAGAGAGCGAGTCTTCAAATTCTCTGAATCAGGAATTGACAAGATCAAGTCAGAAATCAACTCAAACATGCCACCTGGAAGCTCAAAACCCTTCTCCACTTTTCAATCACTTGCTGTCCACATCTGGCGCCATGTAACCCAGGCACGTCAACTCAAACCTGAAGACTACACAGTTTTCACTGTCTTTGCTGACTGCCGCAAAAGGGTCGACCCCCCAATGCCGGAAAGTTACTTTGGCAACCTTATTCAGGCCATATTCACGGTGACTGCTGCCGGGCTGCTGTCGATGAACCCACCTGAATTTGGAGCTTCCATGATACAAAAAGCCATTGAGACGCACGATGCCAAAGTCATTGAAGAACGGAACAAGCAGTTTGAGAGTGCACCGAAGATATTTCAGTTCAAAGATGCTGGTATTAACTGTGTAGCTGTTGGAAGCTCACCGAGGTTTCCAGTTTATGAGGTGGATTTTGGGTGGGGAAAGCCAGAGACAGTGAGGAGTGGAACCAACAACAGGTTCGATGGGATGGTGTATTTGTATCAAGGGAAGCGTGGTGGAAGGAGTATTGATGTGGAGATTAGCTTGGAAGCTGGAGCAATGGAGAGGCTGGAGAAGGATAAGGAGTTTGTTTTGGAATGACATGATAGTAGTGGATGGACGCAAGAGATTTTGCCAGCAGTCGGATAACATTCACAATCATATTAATTACATATTAGACTGCCCCAATAACGTTGTTGGTGTTATCCAAGAACTGACCAAAACCTCTCTGCTGTTGCCTGAAGATGGAACGTCGGATGATTTCTTCTGGATGCTGGTTTGTGTTTGTTTTGTCAAAGTGATTTAAGTAGTAGTAGTGGTGTTTGAGAGGAGTAGTGATGATCTTAATAATAAATTGTGATTTCTAATTATGTATTCAGATGGCATAGCATTGCCTCTCTGCATGGATTGAATGAATGCTCGTAGTATTTGTGGGTTTGAGTGGCACCAATTAATTTTCGATGCGTGCTTGGAGTTGTTAGATGGCATAGAACTGATACTCTGTTTTTTCAGAAATTTGGATGGAGGAGCTACCAGGTAGCTTAATGGTACATAAATATGGATGCAGTTGTCACTGTGGACAGGTTCCACGCCGACAGTGGGTGCGCGCGCGTGTCGGTGGCTAAGAGATATCATGACGGTGACGACTACAGGGAGAAAGTTGAATGCATATACTGGGCAAATGGAGAGTGAAGATGGATAGTTTTCTAGAAACGGCGTTTTTTAAATTTATAAGAAAATATTACTTTCACTCAAATTCAAATGAAAAAAAAAACTTTCAGAAGCCTCTCCATCACTATTGTCAAAATCACAATTTTGACAAGACACTAAAAGAGTTCAGAAACTCGGATCGTAAGATCGAATCGTAAAATCATACCTGAATTTTTCCGTACAAAAATCGTAAAATCACAGCTAAAATCGTGTAGGTAGAAAAATCGTAAAATCGTAAGTAAAATATTTCTGAATACAATACAATATAATTATGGCTATAAAACTTCATTAGTTAAGGTTCATATATAATTCAAAATAATTTAAAAATACATTACAAAACAATTATGTCCATAGAATTTCATTAGGTAAAAATTAACAAATTTAAAATAAATATTTTGATGATATGCTATATAAATTAAAATCAGTCTCATGTCCGTCATTTTTCTCGTTATTTTTAATACATTTATCAAAAGTATTATCATTGAAAGGATTATCGGTACTAATACTGGTATCAACAGTCAACATCGATATTACTCGTACTAGCTCCAACTCCAACAAATTATTTTGACATTAGGATATGAAAATGATTTAAAACATCAATTTTTTTAATTTAAAGTAAAAAATAAAAAAAATTGAAGTATAAATTTTAAAGTTAATATTACTGATTTTCAAGAGTGATTCCATGATATATATAATTTTTATTTTTTATAAAATCAACACAACAATTTTATTTTTTATAATATATATTTTTTATAATTTTATTTATTTTTTATAATATATATTCTTTATAATTTTTTTAATATATTTACAAAAATTATATATATATAATTTGTCCAGCAAAAATGCTGGACAAATTCAATTTGTCCGATATGAGACAAATTGCATTTGTCCCACATCGGACAAATACAATTGTTTCTCCATTTTCTCCTCTTAAATACCCCAGGCTCCAGTCCACTCTCCAGTCTGCACAGTTAAAATGTTTCCTTCTTTAATTATCCCATATCGGATAAGAAATAAGAAGGTAAATTTTTTTGTCTATAAATATAAGAGGTAATTAGGTGAATCAGTAAATGATTAGGTTTTAAAATAATGAAAAACCTGGATCGTAAAATCGGTCCGATTTTGACCGATTTTGGTCGAGTTTGACCGGGTTTGACCAAAATCGATTTTTCTAACCGAGTTGACAAGGTTTGATGAGTTGGCTCGTAAAATCGGACGATTTTATGAGTCAACTCGCGATTTTGAAAACCTTGCTCTCCATTGCTACTGCAATTAATGAACTACTATGCAACACGTTGTCAGGACGTGCTTTTTCAACAGTGTTTCATGTAGACATGCTTTTTAAACGATGCGTGCAATGTTTTTTTTTTACACCAAAAGCTCAAAATTATCCAGTTATCGAGTGCGCTATCATATCCTCTATCTTTTAATGCAGCACGTGTCATTGTACGGTAGTCGGGGAAGCCCCGATAGATAGTTTTGGTTCTTTCTCCCTTTCTCTCTCCTACTATCGGAAAATACATGACAGTTCTTCATGTTTGTAATTGTTTTATTTTGGTCCTTGTTCTTTTGATATCAGTTTTATTCCTGATTTTTTCAATGGAAATTTTGATTGTTTTCAATTGTATCATTCAATTAAAACTGATTATATATATTGATTTTCATTTTAGTCCTTATTTTTTTAATTTTTGGTTTGTTTTTGGTTCCTTTGTATTTTTTTATATGTAAGTTTTAATTTGTTTTAATTTTGTCATCTAATTCAAATTTGTCATATATGCTACTTTTTATTTCGATATTTATTCTTTTAATTTTTTTAACACAATTACACTGCATTTTTTTTAAATGCCTTTATTTGTTTAGGTCTTAAGGTTTTTATTTGTTTCATTTTTATCCTTCAATTGAAATTAATTATATATTTTATTTTTTATTTCGGTCCTTATTATTTTAATTTTTTATTTGATATTAATTCCTTTGTTTTTTTCGATCCTTCTTGGACAATGTTTATTTTTTACTCGTATTTATGCATTTATAACTTAGTTTTTTTTCTAATTTTTATTTGTTTATTTTTTATTAAGATTTTATTTTTATTCAGTTCAGTTCTGAAATATTAATTTATCTTGATGATAATTTTAAAATTAATATTTTATCTTTTTTTCATTTATTCTTTTTTTTTGTGTTTATTGTTATTTTTATATGTTTTTCAGATCAGATGATTTTATGGTTTCACTGTTTGCGCAATAATAATAATAATAATTATAATAATTTTAGTGATTATTTTTTGTAAAAATATTTATCTTTTTTTATTCCTTGGGGTAATTTAATGATTTTAATTGTTTGGACAATAATGTGGATAATAATTTTGACTGTTATAGTCATGATAATAATGGTAATGCAGGGATGAGTTTTCAATGAAATTTTTTTCCTTTTGTAGATAAAAAATTAACTACTTATTTTTTTATTTAATTATTATATATATTTCCACAATTTATATTTGTTGTTAATTTAAATTGGATTATAAAATGAACTAATCCTAGTACATTGAATTTGATAATTCAAGTATCCATTTTTTTTTATAAGAAACTTGTACTACATAAAATTTTTGCACATATTTATTATTTTTCTCAAATTTATATTATAATAAAAAATTTATATAATTAATATTTTTTATGTTGAAAAAAAATATAATTTTGACCCCGGAAAAAGAAGGCTAGGAAGAAGAAGAGGGCCTATATTTCTCAGGCAAGTATACATGCATCGTCATGCATTATATCCCTACTAAGAATTTAGGAAATGTTTTGAAGGGATTGTAATTTACAAACCTTAATTTCATCATTTTGTGTACGCCTTCGAGCTTTTACCTCTTTCATATCCTATAACATACTTTTCAGCCCTGCCTCGTTCCTAAATTTGAATGTCATCAAGTATTGCATCCTCAGTAAGAATCAATTGTAATTTACAAACCTTTACCTATCATTTTTGTGTGCGCCTTTAAGCCCTTACCATTTTCACTTCCCTAAGTGCACTTACGAGCCTTTCATCAGCACAGATAAAATGTTTTTCAACCCTATCATTTTTTTTATTTGAGTGTGCTTTCTAGCTATCAACCAACTCAAATAGCGTGCTTTTAAGTTCTATCTCTTTCTAGAACTTGGGTAAGCTTTCTAGCGACCATGAATTAAAATAATGTGCTTTCTAGCCCTATTTTCTCCTCATCGTCGAATGAGTTTTTCAACCCTCGATCATAAATTAAAATAGTGTTCTTTCCATCTGTATTTTCCCTCATTGTCGAGTGTGTTTTCCAACCCTCAACCATTAATTAAGATAGTGCGTTTTCCAGCCCTATTTCTTCATTTTTTGAGTATGTTTTCCAACCATCAATTAAGATAGTGTGTTTTACATCCATATCCTCCTTGTTTAAGTGTGTTTTCCAACCCTTACCCATTAGCTAAAATAATGTATTTTCCAACCCTATTTTTCTTCCTCTTTTGAGTGTGTTTCCAACTCTCAATCACTAATTAAAATAGTGTGCTTTTTAGCTCTATTTTTCCTCTTTCGAGTGAGATTTTCAACCATCAACCATCAATTAAATTAGTGTGTTTTCTATCCCTATCCTCCTTGTTTAAGTGTATTTGCCAACCCTTAACCATGAACAAAAAAATAGTGTCTTCCAACGCTATTTTTCTTCCCCCATTCGAGTGACTTTTCTAACCCTCAACTATCAATAAGGATAAGGCGTTTTTCATCCATATCCTCTTCTTTCTCGCTTGAGTGCATTTTCCAGCCTTCAACCACTAACTCAAATAGTGTGCTTTCCAGCCCTCAACCATAGTCCTAGATAGCGAGCTTTATAGCCCTATTTTCCATTTCATGAAATCTTCACCATTCATATGTTTCACTTAGGTAGGTCACCTATTATAATGAGACCGTCTCCATCATTTTCACCTGGGTAGGGCACCCATTACAATAAGACCATCTTCACCATCTTCTTTGGAGAGATCGCCCATTACAATGAGATCATCTTCATCACTTTCACTTGGGCAGGTCACCCATTACAATGAGACCATTTTCATGTGTCATCACAAACATCATCATCTTTCATCCTTTAAATATCCTTTTAGGCCTCAATTCTTAGGTAGTATGCATTCTATCCCTATCTTACCATTCCCTTCTGAATGCGCTTTATAGCCCTTATTCTCATTTTTGGATGGATCAACCATTTCTTAGTTTGGTAAATCCACTCTTTTCTTTTCTTTACAATGCTTACTATCTAAATTTTTTTGCAAGACTTTAGTCGTAAGCATTGTAAGAGGGGGACAACTGTCATAACCCAATTTCTGGGTTATTCCCTAAAATCTACCCAAAAATAACAAAAATAAAATAAAAGGGGTCGACGTTGGTAGAAAAATCAATATGGAAATTTTGGTTGTTTTCAAGAGTTCGATCATATCTCTTTTGTCCCAAAAAATAGAGGAAAGTACAGATTTAAGGCAAAAATAATTTATCATTAGATAAATCTATGTAAAAATTAAGTCGTGCGGCATAATTATATTTTTATGGGTTGATATGATTTAATTGTTGACCAATTTCAAGTGTAATTATGTTGGGAATTAATTTAAGGTCCAATTGAAGGATTTAATTAAGTGTAATGACTTAAAAATACTTTAAATTGGTCATATAAAATAAATTAGGGGTTTAATTGGTAAAAAATCAAGTGTTTGAGCTTAATTCGGGCTCAATTGAGAAGATTGAAATTTTCAGAGACCCAATTGAATTTTTCCAATCCAATTATGCAAAGTTAGGGGCCAAATTGAAGACATTGAAAATTTAATGGTCAATTAAGGGTCGAATTGCATAAATCAGAAGTCAGGGTTCAAAATAAAAAAGGCACGCAAAGTTAAGATTGTTGTTGAAATTTCGACGGGGATACAATTGCACAAAATTACAAGTTTAGATTCAATTGGGGCTGCAATTAGAACAATTACATGTTGAAGGACCAAACTGCACTTCCGCCTTCCCCAAAACTACAGTCCTTGCATGCCTTTACCTACACTGCTTACCAACAAGCCACCTGTGCCACCGTCGACAAGCCACCTGTGCCACGTCGTTGCCGTTAAGCATGCTTTCAGGCACGCTGCTGCAGAGTCAACCTACCATTGTCGCGCCTATAAATACTACATGGAGAAGCCATGCAAGGGGGGGGGGGGGATCACACAAAGAAAAAAAAGAAGGAAATCACACAGGGGAGGAAGATAGAGGAAGAACGGGGGAAAATAACACAAACAAAAGAAGTAAAAAGGCAGAGAAAAAATAGAGGAGGCAGAGGAAGGAAACGAAATAATACAGAAAATATAGACAGACGGATGGGGAGAGCAAAGATTTACAGCCACCCATCGTCTTTCCTAGCTCCGCCGACAACAAAACCAGCCACCAAGGGCATCCTACTGTAGACAGCGACAACTCCTCCTTGTCTCTCCCCCAACAACAACCTCTCTCTCTCTTCCTTCGCCATAACAACAAGCTCTCTCTCCTCGCCAACTCCAACAACAACCAGCTCTCTATCTCGGTCAGCAGTAGCATCCAACTCTCTCTCTCTCTCCACGCACGGCAACACCCCCTACACGAACTAGTAGCCCCTTCCGACGCCTTTCTCGACCATCACAGGCCACCATTTCCAACGCCACCACGACAAGAAGAACCACCTCGGCCTCATCTACCTAACGATATTAACAGGTACGTCGTTCGTCACCTTCCAAAAACCACCCCTTTACTATTTATCATCTTCCCACTTCGTGCATGTGAGCACTGAGGTGGTCGGCCAGACTTTGTGTCTGGCCCGACCACTTGAGTAAGGTGGGTCGGACTGTATGTCCGGCACAATCATCTAGGCTTGGCCCAGTCCACAGTGAGGTGGGCTGGAAGCCCAGCCCAAGCAAGGTAGGCTCCTAGCCCAACCCCCTTAAAATGACGGGCCTCTCAGCCCATCAGAGCTTTGTAGTCAGCTCATCAAATAATAAAAAAATATAAAATTTATATAAAAAATATGTTTTCAAAAAAATAAAAAATATATTGTTTTTTGAACTCCTATGAAGCCTCTTTAAAAACGGTCCGGCCCATGTACACCGATGTCAAACAAAGTTCGAAGTCGTGGCATATCTATCTTCTGTTCTCCCCATCTCCATCTCCAGCTAAAGCAGGAAAAACCCTATTTTTTTTTTTTTTTTGAATCTCAATCTAAGACAAAGAGAGAGGAGGGCAGGATAGGGTTTATGGTGGTTTCTATGTCTACTACACCAATAAATCAATTACTTCAACAGGATCACTAAACCTCCATTCAATTCATCAGGTACTTGCTTCTTTAACCCAAATCAACTCTTAATCGTCGGGTTTCTTCTTCCCCCACTTAATGCAATGCTCCTTTTTTGTTAAAAAAAAACTGTTTCGATTTGAATAAACACTATTTATTCTCACTTTGATTTTTTTTATTTTTATAATAGGTTAAACCCTGATTTTATTATTATTATCGAACCTCCTTGACTTGACTTGGCTGCTTCTTACCATTCGTTACTACTAGAGATTGTTTGTTTTTGTTGAGTGAACTATTCACATTGCTACTTGTTGACTTGAATCTCAAACCCCAACCCTTTAATTTCCCTGTTATTGTTTTTGGTTTATTCTTCAGTAGTTTTTTCTACTCCCATGGAGTCGCCGCCTGAACGTTCTAGTCGTAGTTATGCGAAACGGGATGCAGAGGATAGCTCAGATGTCAAGAGTGATAGGGTTGGGGATGATGACGAATGGGATGGAAGTGATAAGAGGAAACACAGGTCAACCAAGTCTAGGAAGTCCACCACTGGGGATGATGCTGGAGGATTTGATGGCAGTGGGAGAAGGAGAAGTTCTGCCGGGGACAGGAGTGATTCTCGTAAGAGGTCAGGTGGCGGTGGTGGCAGCGCTGCGTCTATCAAAGTGGGAAGTGATGAAGATGATTATGAGACAAGAAAAGAGATGCGCTCCAAGCAATTGAAGAAAAAACAAGACGAAAGTAGTTTGGAAAAGTTGAGCAGTTGGTATCAGGATGGAGAATTAGACAACAAGCAGACTGGAGGAGACAAGTCTGTGAGTAAAGGCCATATTCGGCCTGATGAAAGCGATAAAAGAAAATTGACATTGAAGATTTCAAAGCATGAAGGTTCCCGTACTGTGAGTAAAAGTAAAGAAGAAAGATCCAATGATGGAGAGAATGAGAAGGCACTAGATAGAGATACTAGATATTCAGAAAGGAAGGATAGCAGCCGAGAGAAAGGTCACAGCTCTGCTGAGGCAGGGAAAAACTCGAGGAGAAGGGGGGATGAATCTGACTCCAACAGGAAAGCTGAAGAAATTCTTTCTGAGAAGCCCGGTCCCAGAAGTGGTAAGGTGTCTGATTCCAAATACGAGTCCAAAGAAAGAAGTGCCAGAAATGAACCCAGCGAGAGCAAAAACAGAAGTTTGGATGCAAACAGTGAAAAGGGCGTCAAAACGAGCAACAGAGATGACAGAAGAGTCGAGGCAGAGAGGGAGAAGTACAAGAGCAAAAGCAGGTCAGAAACTGCTGAAGAGGATAATAGGGCTAGTCCTCTTACCCATGAAGATAGATCAGGTCGGGAGACAATGGAGAAGCACCGAGATCAGAAAACTCCCACCAGAAGAGATGTTGCTGAAAGCCATGAAAGGTCCTCCAATGCAGAAGAAGATGGAAACACATGGATGAGAGATAAAGGTGCAAGAGAAGTAGGGGGGCACTCTAACAGGTCCAGGACTCCCGAGAGGAGCGTTAGGCGTCATCAAGAATTGCAACAATCTGAAATAGAGTATGAAAGAAATGTTGACATGAGACGGAAGGATCAAGAAAAAGATGGCTACAGGGATGATAGATCAAAAGGCAGGGATGACAGCTGGAATGACAGGAATAGGGATCGGGAAAGTTCCAAAGAGAACTGGAAAAGAAGGCAACCCTCTGGTAATGATAGAGAGCTTAAAGATGGGGACATTGCTTATGATCGTAGCAAAGACTGGGAGCCAAGACATGGTCGTGAAAGGAATGACAATGAAAGACCTCATGGTCGAAGCAGGGGTGAAGCTGTGAAAACCTCATCGAATTTTGGAATTTCAAATGATAATTATGATGTGATAGAGGTCCCGCTTGATCATGGACGACCAGAGTCTAGATCCAACTTTGCTAGGAGGATTGAGGCCAATCAGCAATCTGATGGAAGATCAGCACCAAACACTGAAGAATGGGCATATATACAAGATGAAAGGGCAAGAAGGAATGAATCACCTTTTGTTGGAGACTCAAAGGAAAAGTATATGGATGATGATGCACCTATGCGGGATCCGAGTTCTTGGAGGGATGACATTGAGTACCAGGGAGGGAAAGGAAGAGGCCAGAAAGGGGCCATCCCCAGTCGTGGTGGCTGTGGTCAGAGTATGAGCAGTGGTTCACAGCCTCCATATGGAAACCAGGATTCAGGCTCCTTTGGCAGAGGTCATCTACAGGGATTAAAAGGGAGTAGAATAGGGAGAGGAGGAAGGGGGAGGCCTTCTGGGAGAGATAACCAACAAGTTGGACTCCCATTGCCTTTAATGGGATCACCTTTTGGGCCTCTTGGAATGCCACCTCCGGGTGCACTTCAACCATTAGCTCCTAGTATGTCACCTGCTCCAGGTCCTCCAATTAGTCCAGGTGTCTTCATTCCACCATTTTCTCCACCAGTTGTTTGGGCTGGGACCCGAGGTGTGGAGATGAATATGCTAGGTGTCCCCCCTGTTCTCTCTGCAGTTCCTCCTGGGTCAGCAGCCCCAAGATTCCCCCCTAACATGGGAACTCCTCCATCAAACCCTGCTATCTTTTTCAATCAAGCAGGTCATGGGAGGGGAGTGCCTCCAAGCATATCTGGTCCTGGTTTTAATGCTTCTGGACCAGTTGGACGAGGAACACCACCAGATAAAAATGCTGGGGGCTGGGTTCCTCCTAGAAATAATGGTCCTCCAGGCAAAGCCCCTTCAAGAGGAGAACAGAATGATTACTCGCAAAATTTTGTTGATACTGGCATGCGACCCCAGAACTTTATCAGAGAGCTAGAGCTGACCAGTGTTGTAGAGGATTACCCCAAGCTTAGGGAGCTTATACAGAAAAAGGATGAGATTGTGACTAAATCTGCTTCTCCTCCCATGTACATGAAATGCAATCTGCATGAGTTTGAGCTATCTCCAGAGTTCTTTGGAACCAAGTTTGATGTTATCTTGGTGGACCCTCCATGGGAGGAATATGTTCACCGAGCTCCTGGTGTTGCTGACCATATGGAGTATTGGACGTATGAAGAAATACTAAATCTTAAGATTGAGGTATTCTGTCTCCACTCTTTTCATTGCAGTTGCCTTTCCATAGAAAATGAGTTGTATTATAATATCCTTGATCAAGTATTAATTGTTATACTTTGAAAAGAGTAATCACATGCCATTAAAGCACAGTTGGGAGTGCAAAGGTTATTCATATTGGCATCCAGGGCCATTAGTTGCTAATGTACAAAGTGTAGATATGAGCTACATTATTCTTTTGTAATAGATGATATATTTCCTTTTTCTCTTGATTATCTAAAGCTTTTCCCCCCCTACATGTGGTTACAGGCAATAGCAGACACACCTTCTTTTATCTTCCTCTGGGTGGGTGATGGTGTTGGTCTTGAGCAAGGCCGACAATGTTTAAAGAAGGTATATAAATTAAGCCATTAGATTTAGAATTTGACAACGGCTTACCCTTTTATTTTCTGGTGCTCCTCATATATGATATGCTCTATAAAATCAGTTGTAACTTCAGATTTAGAATTTCACAATAGCTTGGCCCTTTATTTTTGGCTTTACCCATGTCATCTTCTGTAAAGTTTTACTATTTGATTTAGTTTTTCAATACTGCAGTGGGGATTTCGGAGATGTGAAGATATTTGTTGGGTGAAGACCAACAAAAGCAATGCAACTCCAGGGCTGCGACATGATTCTCATACATTGTTTCAGCATTCAAAGGTTGGTAATTGATTTTTCTTCTGCCTTGTAAACGTGGGCAGCTTTCTCCTAGTTCGACACACAAGTGTGTTGATTTTTATCCTTGACTGTTTATTGGTTTGTCCTTGAAATGAAGGAACACTGCTTGATGGGTATAAAAGGAACAGTTCGCCGCAGCACCGATGGTCACATAATCCATGCTAACATCGATACCGATGTCATTATTGCTGAGGAACCTCCATACGGTCAGTGCAATTCCTTGTTGAAATTCTTGGATCTGGTTTGTCTTGGTCCATTTAAACTCATGTTCAGTCTCTGAATAATCTAGATACTAAATTAAAAAGCTACATAACTTTCTGGTTTGCTGCTATTTGTCTGTACTAGAGGTTTTAGTAATGCACGCATTCATTCCTCATTTTTTGTTTTTCAAATCCGACATAAATGACATTCACAATACTTCCTTCAAGTGGGGGACTTTACAGACTGTTGCAAATCACCCTGAATGGGTGGGCACTGAGATTATTAGTGTTTTTTACACCATTGGAACGACAGGTTCAACTCAAAAGCCTGAAGACATGTATAGGATAATTGAGCATTTCTCTCTAGGCCGCAGAAGGCTTGAGCTCTTTGGTGAAGATCACAATATTCGGTCCGGGTGGCTGACTGTTGGTAAAGGATTATCGTCATCAAATTTTAATTCTGAGGTATGGTATCTTTCAAACACATGATTTACTTCTATTGCAACACTCTTTTGCTCTTCATGTGGACTGTCTTAGTGAAGCTGACCAACAACCTAAGATTTTCACCTGTGCAATGGAATAGCAGTTTTGAATATTATGACGTATCTGATACTTGTTTGATAAACACGAGCACTTTGTTCATGCTTGTCATTCTAGTTCCCTTGGTTTGCTAACCTAGATTTGGTAAGTTTCAGACATACATCAGGAATTTTTCTGACAAGGATGGTAAAGTTTGGCAAGGTGGGGGTGGAAGAAATCCTCCTCCCGAGGCACCCCATCTTGTTGTGACTACCCCTGATATAGAGGCTTTACGCCCTAAGTCACCAATGAAGAACCAGCAGCAGCAGCAGCAATCAGTATCTATTTCTCTCACAACGGCCAATTCCTCCAACAGAAGACCCGCAGGAAATTCTCCCCAGAATCCAAGCACTTTCTGTGTAAACCAAGAGGCCACTAGCTCCAACCCCTCGACTCCAGCTCCTTGGGCATCATCACCAATGGAAGGCTATAGAGGACGAGAAGGTGGGAATATGCTTTCAGAGGACAAGGTTTTTGATATGTATGGTTATAATGGGCAGGCAAATGCAGATTATCTAGATTTTGAATCTCACAGACCTATGAATTTGTTGTAAAGAAACAATTGGGCATAAATTTTCCCTGTTTTGCGCCTGTATTTTCCCAGCTATTTCGCCATACATAAATGGAAAAGAAAATTTCCATTCTCTTTTGTTTTTTTTACATAAAAAATTCAATATTTGCAACAATAAAGGGATCAGGAATGGATGACAACTAACTGGAATAGCTCATAATAAATTGAGTTTTCTAGTCTTGAAAACCTCTCAACAGGTCGTACAAGAGTGTAATATTTCCAAGTTATTTTGGCCAAAAAATAGTTCAACGGATAGAAAGATGTAATTGCAGATGGAAGATCTTCTGTGGAGGATGCAATATTTATAGAGAGCTGAGACCGCATTTTTGAGAAAGAGATGAACTCACTGGTGGTCTCCTGTCCGACTTCAAATATCGGACGGCTGGAGTCGTTCTTCTCCTCCCGCAACTTGAGTTTTGATTAAAGCTATTCAGACCAGACTCACAAAGTAACCACTGTTATTCCCATCAAATGCAGAAGTGCATGATCAGCTTCGGAGCATAGCTGTTAGTTCTCAATTGACCTAGAAGAGAGCCTAGCTCACTGGGTCAATACATCAAAAATAGTTGACCACGTTGAATTTAATTAAACCCACCTAGCTCGGCTTTGGTTTTGGGTTTTTAAATAATTATATGTTGTGCAATTATTTTAATTTAAAAAAAAAAAACATTTCAAATAGGTTTTTAAAAAGTATATAAAAACATTGTTTTAAAAACCAAAATAAAAAACAACTCTTATCACATCTTCAAAGACGCTGTGGCTGGTGTTTGTCCGAATCTCTAGGAAAGCAGGCAAGCCTTCTTTTTTCACACTGTCGATTTCAGAACTGATTGTTCCAAAACGACAACTCCTCCTCCGCCACCAACAACCAAGATGCCAGCTGGAGAGCTCCGCTACCCATCTCCGCCGCCAACAAATTCCACCACCACGGTGGACGACGAGGCGGGCTTGGTGTGGGCCCAGATAAAAACAGAAGCGAAGCGCGACGCGGAGTCAGAGCCAGCTTTGGCCAGCTACCTGTATTCGACAATTCTGTCTCACTCGTCGCTGGAGAGGTCGCTCGCCTTTCATTTAGGGAACAAGCTCTGCTCTTCAACGCTTCTCTCAACTCTCTTGTACGATCTCTTCCTCAACACTTTCACTTCAGACCCTTGTCTTCGCGCCGCCGCTGTTGCTGATCTTCGCGCAGCACGTGTTCGTGACCCTGCTTGCGTTTCTTTCTCTCATTGCCTCCTCAATTACAAAGGTTTCTTGGCTTGTCAGGTAAAAACTTATCCTAACTATTCTTAATAATCTTACTGTTTTACTTTTTATTTGATTTTCTCGTTTTATAATTTTATCAGGCTCATCGGGTTGCTCACAAGTTGTGGACTCAGTCTCGTAGGCCACTGGCGTTGGCTTTACACTCTCGAGTCTCTGATGTTTTTGCCGTTGATATACATCCAGCAGCAAAGATTGGCAAAGGTGTACTTTTTGATCATGCAACTGGTGTGGTCATTGGCGAGACAGCAGTGGTTGGGAACAATGTCTCTATTTTACATCATGTTACACTTGGAGGAACAGGGAAAGCCACTGGGGATCGGCACCCCAAGATCGGTGACGGGGTGTTGATCGGAGCTGGTGCCACCATTTTGGGGAATGTAAAGATTGGGGAAGGAGCAAAGATTGGAGCAGGTTCAGTAGTGCTAATTGATGTGCCCCCTCGAACCACTGCCGTTGGAAATCCAGCAAGGTTAGTGGGAGGAAAGGAAAAACCAGCTAAACATGAGGAATGCCCTGGAGAGTCCATGGACCATACTTCATTTATCTCTGAATGGTCAGATTATATTATTTGATTGGTTTTGTTCTTTACATGTCCCTTGTTTATGACGTTTGCTACTTTAGAAATAATGCTCCTTATCCGGTTGGTTTCGATATGTTAATGTTCAGCATGAAATGCCTCCTTGTCCGTAGGTGTGCATGTTTGTATTGAACAACGAAATATAATGAAGAACCTTGTCATTTTTATTTTTTTTAATCTTTTGAGCTCATCCATCATTTTGCGTGGTTTTTAGATTATCTATGATATATTCAGATTCAGTAAAAACTAGTTGCGGGGCTCATTTTGTAACCATTTTACTCTTTAGTAGCTTTAGAAATGCAGTACCAACTAGTCAAAGGGATTGAAGAGGGCACATTATGCTTATAGAGTTCGCGATTGATTGAGGAAAGCGGTCTCAGTGCTGCTTGCTTCATAATGTTATCGAGTTGCCGAGGTGTATATAGGTGCTAACAGATGACATTCCATTCCTAACAAGAGGTTTCTTCTGTGGCCATGAAGTTTTACACGGAAAAGGTTTTGAGGTATGACGGAAAGCGTTTTTGATAGTATTTGGAAGATGAGATAGCCGGGAAAACTAAGATTGTGGCAGGTGTATTGTTTCCACGCGAGATCATTCGTTATTTGAATGATTATGATGGTGAAGAGGTTGCAGAGCTGCGTTGGACGAGGATGTCTGATGATTCATTGCATAGAGTTTGGTTGAAAAGCTGTTTGGCTGTTCGTGGTGTGTATGATGGCATGTTTGGGACTCGAACGGAAGTTTGTGTGGCACTTGGTGTGTTGGTTTCAGAGTTAAGTGAAGAGAAAATAATAATATAAATTATATTTTGAAGTCTCACTTTATATTTTAAGTTTTTTAGTGAGATAATTTTTTTGACATGAATTAAGAATTTAACGACTAAACAGCATGATTAAGTACAAGATAATATAAACTTGAGGAGATATGATATAAAATAATATAAATCATATTTAAAGAATGAAAGTCGGTTGAAGGAGATGTCTTCTAGAGAAGAATGACTTTGTAAAAAGTGGGCACGGACACTAATTTCAAAGCCATGTCTGATATTATTCTGCAAGTTGCTGTCAATGGAAAATTGAGGTTGTATCTAACGATCAAGAGGTTGGAAAGTTGAGTTTCAGAGACATGGGATTTGATCGAGCTTCAACCAGGTCATGGGAACAGGCTATCAAGTAATTGTGAGGAGGTTGAGATCAAAGAGGTATGGTGATGGCATACGGAATGATCAGACATATTTTTATTAAGCAATTCCCCGGAGAATATAATTAATTTATTTCCATGGGCTCTTGAAAAGATCATATTTTTCTTTTGCAGATTTACTGAAAAATACTAATCCTCGACAAGCCCTCTTTTTAATTGATTTGCCATATCTCAAGTGCTGAAACTCAGCAAGACATCTCATGACATTAACATACAGTGTATTGGCATGGTGTTCGCAAATTGCAATTCAGAGAGACTTCAGATATTCCAGTGATGTGAATGTTGTGAAGAAAGAGAAAAAGAACATTCGACATAATCGAATGGACTCAAATAGAAATCCATGGGCAGAAAAGAGGAGGTCATGGACCTGCACTTCATAAGAAACACTAAAATTTCTTGCCTCTATAGAACAAGAACAGAAGTATCTCTGTTAATACCCTATCCTGATTTCACATTTATTCTTATGAAGCTGAAAAAACCCTATTCAATGCCATAATATGACCGGTCAATGCTTTTCAAATTCGTAGGAAAAGAGGAATATCAAATCCACTGTAATTGGATCATTGCTCCCACGTACTCCAGAATTTAATCATTGATAATTTTTGTGATGCGGTCTGTGATTTTCAGTCGAACCTGATCGAGCTGCAAAATAGCATGATTTGCAACGCCCGACTTTCTCCCTTGTGCAGGGGTCTTGCAGCCTGCCATTTCTTGTGTCCGAAAGTTGAATTCTTCTGCAGAGCTGTTTCTCTGTATGGCTGTCATTGTTACGCATGCTTGCACCTTGTCTGTTCTTGGGCGTGTCTTGCTCATTAATAGCTATCGAATTTCTTCGTTTTCTTTTCTTCCAAATGAGTTTAGTTTTGATTACATACAACTAAAGTATTTCTCATTTAGTAGTTCGAGATTGTCGGATTAATTAAATTAACTCTTAAAAAGTTTTTTGCTTTCCTTCTTTCCTATGAAAATAAAAGGCGAATCAAACCCCACCTCGCCCAGATTCAACTCCCTTAAACTATTGAGGTAATACACAAAGAATCAACAATGGTGGCTGTAATTACGTATCGTGGCCATTTAATACATTTAAAGGTCCAAGTCATTAGCATAGAGACTTCATCATATGATCACTTGATAATGATTAAAAAAATATATGTGTGTTATTAAACAGTCAAGAGATGAGGTGAACATTAAACAATGTCTTGACAAACAAAGAAATCTATGGCAGATGAGAGAAATATTATTTTAACTGGTTACAAAAATGTGTTCTTTTGTCATTTATTCGGACCTTTTCTCATTATCTAGACTATGACTGTCCTCTTGACACGTTGCCATGACGTTTTATCAGCTCTCTCAGGAAACCATTTCTTTTGCCAGCCAGCCAATGAGTGATTCACTGAGTCACTTCACCTCTCTTCATTAACTGATAAAAAGGCTTTAAAACAAAGCCAAAAAGTAACTGAATCTAAACAAACCCTGTCCACTCCATTACCAAGAACTAGTTTTTTGGTAACTTTTTAAGGTTCCTTTTCTTATGTTTGGCAGTGACAGAATCTGTTAACTCCATTCACTGCAGATTATTAGCACCACTTTTTTGTTCAGGTGAGATCATGTTTCTTTTTCTCGCTTTTAACATCATGATGTTTGTTTTCTGTTTCATTTTTTATAGAAAAAGTTTCTGGATTCAGCTTTGTTCATCGGAATGATTTGAGCAACTGTCCAAGGTTGTCGGGTCATGTACCAGTACACTGACATTATTATGTGTTCTAAACATGAAGAATGATTCTGTTTTGGTTTACTTTTTTGTTATTCAATTCCTTTGTGCACCCAAACTCTTGTCCTATTGCGTAGTATTTTGTTTGAGATCCAACTTTGATCAATCTTCAAAGACATAGACTTCAATTGGATATTTCCTTAGACCCTTTTTGAGCTCTCTAACTTTGCTTTCAGTGCTGGATCTTCAAGGTTTAATAGAATCCGCTTGGTTTTCACTTCTGGCTCTTCCTTTTTGGCAAGAAAATGTTGTGTTATCAAATGGAGTTCTCTTGAATTATAACAGTTGAAGCCTTTGGAGATTGAGAAAAGAATAGGAATTGAATCTCATAAAAACTGCAAACATGGCTATGGCTCCTACTGTGAAAGTAGTTCTAGGCTCAGTTGCTTTTGCAATTTTCTGGGTACTGGCAGTTTTCCCTTCTGTCCCTTTTCTACCAGTTGGAAGAACTGCCGGTTCCCTCCTGGGAGCTATGTTGATGGTTGTGTTTCGAGTCCTAACCCCAGATCAAGCATTTGCTGCAATTGATCTACCAATCCTTGGTCTTCTCTTTGGGACAATGGTTGTCAGTGTTTATCTTGAGAGAGCAGATATGTTCAAATACTTGGGGAAGTTGCTCTCCTGGAAAAGCCAGGGAGCCAGGGACCTGCTTTGTCGAGTTTCAGTGATTTCTGCCATTTCAAGTGCTCTTTTCACTAATGACACCTCTTGTGTGGTTTTGACTGAATTTATATTGAAAATCACAAGGCAACATAATCTCCCACCTCATCCGTTCCTACTTGCCCTAGCCTCAAGTGCAAATATTGGGTCTTCAGCCACTCCAATTGGCAATCCTCAAAACCTGGTGATAGCTGTTCAGAGTAAGATTGCTTTTGGGAGTTTTGTTTTCGGAATTCTACCGGCTATGCTTGTGGGAGTAGTTGTGAATATTCTGATCCTTATGTGCATGTACTGGAAGCTGTTATCTTCTGCTCAGAAGGATGAAGAAGATGCAACTGCAGAGGTTGTTGCAGATGGCGATGTCATTTCTCATCGTTTTTCACCTGCCACCATGTCACATCTTACATCTTTAAATTCTCAAGAATGGAATTCTAGACTAGAATCAATAAGCATGCAAAGCTCTCCCCACATGAATGGTCAAGTAAACCATGTTGAGACTCTTAGAAACCGGATAAATTCAACTGAGAACGAAACCCACAGTGACTCTTCTGGTGTATACGAATCTGCAAGAAATTCGAGTGCATCAAAAGAGATAACAAATGATGCTTCTTCTCAGAAAAGAGACGAAACTGTCTCTTCAAGGAGGATAGAGTCAATGGATAGATTGGGAGATTTATCATCAATGCAGTTGTCATCAGGAGACTTTGCCACAAAATGGAAAAGGATGCTGTGGAAATCATGTGTTTACCTTGTTACCACAGGCATGCTGATTGCATTTTTTTTGGGTCTGAATATGTCATGGACTGCACTTACTGCCGCTCTTGCTCTCGTGGTTCTTGATTTCAAGGATGCTCAACCATGCCTTGAGAAGGTAAATTCTAATATCAATGTGCTCTTTTTTTCTCTCCATGTTATCAATGGAGTTGTTCACGTTGATGTCTTGAAGGACCTGTAGTGATCCAAGTTGGTTCGTCTTTGACCAGGTCTCATATTCCCTCTTAATTTTCTTTTGTGGAATGTTTATCACGGTTGATGGCTTTAACAAAACTGGAATTCCAAGTGCTCTGTGGGACTTCATGGAGCCTTATGCACGCATAGATCATACTGCCGGAATTGTAATTCTTGCCCTTGTCATACTTGTGCTGTCAAATGTGGCTTCAAATGTACCAACTGGTATGTTGATGTTCCTGCCCCTTGAATACTCTGTTTTTTTTTATTTGGACCCACAAATTCTGCTTCCTGGTTAGCTGTTTGAAACCTCATTTGGTAGCTCTTTTGTTGGACGAGTAATATACTTGGCTGCAATTCCTTACAGCTAAGAGGACCTTGCTCAATATTTTTGTGCATTTAATGGTGAACTTACTTTTGTATGATGCATCATGGTAGCTAGGCTCTATAACAAATAGAATAATAAACCTTAAACTGGGATACTAGTTATTTGAATGCCGAGTGGCCCTCAATCTAGCATAGTGGTGCCAAGTACCATCGGAGAAACCTCCAATAAGCAGCTAAATGCATCTTGTTTTCAAAAGAAAAGCTCGTCTAACAAAAGTTCCTATGGAATCTCTATTAGTAAATTGGCAAGAATAAGGCCTCAAGATGGGGCGGAACACTGGAACTGACCCTCTGAAACTGTATTTATTTCCTCATGAGCCTTGTGAGATTTGCTTAAGTTTGTATCTGCAACATTGTAGGCTTTTCGGTGCATTGACCGGTTCTCTTCGATTCTTCCTGGAGCCATATGTATAATGCAATATCTGAATTTTTAGAGTGATTAGCAAGATGGTCCCTCACAAGGCTAAAACAAAATTTTTCTTTATGCAAGTTTTGGAATTTTTCTAAAATAATATTTCTAGTTGCAGCACTGAAACAAACCAATTTGGAGTAGCTTATCATTGAACCTGTTTATATTGTTAGTTCTCTTGCTTGGAGGACGGGTAGCAGTCTCAGCAGGTGCGATTTCGGCTGCTGATGAGAAAAAGGCGTGGCTCATCTTAGCCTGGGTGAGCACAGTTGCTGGGAACCTTTCGCTGTTGGGATCAGCTGCCAACTTGATAGTCTGCGAGCAAGCTCATCGCGCCCCACACTTTGGTTATGACTTATCTTTCTGGAAGCACCTTAAATTTGGAGTTCCATCTACTATTATTATTACCTCCATCGGTTTAGCACTTACTAGATGATACTTGTGATTTTAAGCTACAACAGTCCATGTGTATCCAATCGGGGGCTCTTGAGAAATTTGGATTTGACACCTGTTTCCGTTGATCCTATCCCAGTCGCAGGAACCTAATAATCTCATTAATGTCATGTCTACTGTCGGATGGAAAAGAACTTATTTTGCCTTAATCTGTGCTGTGAACAAGCGCGTTGCAGAATTAAAAGCAGATCGATCCTCTGCCCGCCGTCCATCCAGCCACTAATGATCAATGAACTATATTATCTGATGCCAACCCAGGTTCTGACTTCTCACAAAACAGTAAAAAGGTGATTCCATGGAATTGTATTCTACACACAAACCTTTACTACTTCCTCCCGGTGATGGAGACGACCGAGAGTCTACGAATTTCCAAGGGTTCACATTCATACATGATTTACAACTTCAACACACTCTCATGTTACCCTATGTTTAATTGATAAATTACATTACCTTATACTTAATTGATTAATTAGAGTGAAAGTAGTTGTCTTTAAACTCATGATCATTTCATTATTAATTATATTAAAGAATTATTTTGACTCAAAAACGAGAATAACCTATATAGTATTATTTCTTAACATGGTTTTTATATATATAAAAGCTATTTAAGACTTGAAATAGGTGCAAGCTCATCTCTCATATTATATTAAGTGATTATTATTTTTTAATTAGATGAGAGTCGACTCATCCCAAGGGTGGATAGGCCCTCTGCAAGAAACTTTCCACATACACACCTCGGTAAGGGCATGAACTTTATTCAATTGTGTGTTGCTTACTTTTAAATTGTTTTTTAATTATAACCATATTATTTTTAATATTAATACATAAAAATAATTGAAAAACTTTCAAAATATTTAATTTAAAATAAATTTTATTTTTTCAAAAATACTTTCAAAATATAATGCAAAACACCGCAAGTCCGGTTGCTCCTCGTGATAGTTTGCCCATGAAAAAAAATCAAACCTAGGATCCTGAACAGGTGTGCATTGCTAGGTTCTAGTTCTTTTCTGCCAAGCCAACTCTGAATTTGAATTTTTTACGTGAATTCTGAATACATAATTTTTATTATTTTATAAGAAAATTAAAACTTCTATCTATATAATTTATATACGAACTGCTATATATTGGCTCGCAATTTTCTTGAAGCTCAACTCCAGAATGATAATTGGCAAGCACATCTATCATTTGAACCGAGTCTCCAACATAAAATCCCACGATTTTAAATAAACAATAAATCACAATACAGTCATGTTCTATAATCCTTGCTAATCCATGATGTCAAGACAAAATTACGCATACAAGAACACTAGAAGGTAGTAATTTTCCAAGCTCATCATAGAATTTCCCTGCAACAAGTAAACATGCACAAAAAGAATAAGAATCAGCAAATCCAAATAATAATAACAGTAAATAAATAAATAATAACCGCAGCAGCAGCAGCACTGTTATATTATATTATATGATGTTGTATAAATTGTAGCTCAGACAGTCTCTCTGTTCTCTCTACATTTCTATCAAAATCTCTCTCCATCTAACGCGATCTCTTTTGTTCTCTTCACTACCTCTCAAATTCGAAATCTTTCTCTCATTTTCTCGTTTCTTAGATTCAGATTTTTATTGGGTTTCTTTATTTTTGCTTCTCACTCATCAGCGATCAAACTTTGAAGACTTGTTGCTCTAATCAATCACTTCATCTACCTCTACATCAGCTTCAATGCTTCATCGAGCACATGGAAAAGTAAGGGTTTTTCGTATGCCCCATTTTGTTTTTACTGATATTTTGAAGGAAATGGATTTGGGTTCTGCGTTTGTTGTTTGTATCATGTTTGTTTTTCAAAAGTTTAGATCTGTTTGGTAAAGTTTTTTTCTTTTTAGCAATTTGTGATCCTTAGAGTCTGTTTGGTTCCTGAGAAAATAGGCGTGAATGAGAGAATCTGAAAGAAACTGAGTGAAGGAACCCACTTTGTGCTTACTACTTTTTATAGTTGTAAAAAAAAAAGAGTAAAATTTGAGACTAATAACTGTTTTAGAAACATTGAGGGAATGATTTTGCGTTCTGTCAGCTCCTGTGTTTATAATTATAAGTATTGGAATGGAGTGTTTCTTTTTCTTGGAAAATTACATTTGATGTTTCTTTCCATTATTGAAGTTAAATGGGTATTCCTGGAATTAGACTTGAAACTGTTTGTTAAACCTAAAAAACAGTCAATAATGGATTTTTGGACTTCTTACCAGTGTTTCCAAAAGACCATTTTGTACTCGAACTTTCGCTGGCTCATGCAAATGTGTGATTAGAATTAAAAGATCAAATCATATGTATTTATTTCCATCTAAACGTGTTATTGCAACCAAGTTTCTGATAGTGTTAGTGGTTTATCTCTCGTAAGCTTTATAGTTTTGGTTAATTTGTGTTATTTTTGAAGATGCTAAGTTTCTTGAGAGAATTGAAGATGGACCTTTCAATTTATGTCTGCAGGTTTATAATCTCTGCAAGTTTACTATACCACTCAAAACTTTCCTCCTAGAATGTTAGCTTGCAATTTTCATGCAACTCCTGTAGTGAATTTCATTGTTGAACCAAGGACTCGAACTTTCTAAGACCTCAAGCTTTCTAGGGTGTTCATGTGGTTTGTAACTTCATACAGAGATGCTCTGTTGAATGTTTAATATCAGTATGGAATAGCTTAGGAAAATTTTGCATATTGATTCTTCAAAACCAAAAAGAAAATTTGTGAAAAAGATGCCGTCATGGTGGGGGAAGTCATCATCTAAAGAAGTGAAGAAGAAAGCAAACAAGGAAAGTTTTATTGATACATTACACAGAAGATTTAAGAGTCCATCTGACGGTAAACAAAGTGGTAGATCTGGAGGTTCCCGAAGACGCTGCAGTGACACTATCTCAGAGAGGGGATCTCAATCTCGAGCAGAATCAAGATCACCATCACCTACATCAAAACATGTTTCTAGGTGTCAAAGTTTTGCTGAGAGGCCCCAAGCCCAACCACTTCCCCTTCCTGGTGTGCACCCTGCAAGTGTGGGGCGTACAGACTCTGGAATTGGTACATCAACAAAAACAAGATTGGAAAAGGGTGGTGCAAAGTCATCATTGTTTTTGCCTCTCCCAAGACCTGGATGCATTCGCAATAGGTCGAATCCAACAGATTTAGATGGGGATTTGGCCACTGCTTCAGTTTTCTCCACTGACTGTGAAGATCCTGCTGACTCAAGTCATCGTAGTCCTTTGGCAACTGACCATGACCTTGGGACCAGAACTATTGCTAGCAGCCCTTCCAGGTAAGCCTGTGTAACTGTTGTTAAATGTTCATTATTTGTGGGTTATCTGCAATCTCATTTGACTCGTGCAAATAACTGCATTTTCCACTGTAGTGCAATTTTCAAGGATCACTGTGCTACCATCAGCCAAGTGAACTCAAGAGAGGCAAAGAAACCAGCTAACCTTTCTTTTGGTAATCATACCTCCCCTACATCACCAAAACGGACACCTATAAGCAGTCATGTGCCGAATCTACAGGTTCCAAAACATGGTTCTTTCTGCAGTGCTCCAGACAGCTACATGTCAAGTCCTTCCAGAAGTCCTATGAGAGCATTTGGCGCTGAGCAAGTCATAAACTCCGCTTTCTGGGCTGGGAAGCCATACCCAGACATCAATTTACTGGGATCTGGCCACTGCTCCAGCCCTGGTTCAGGTTACAATTCTGGACATAATTCAATGGGAGGGGATATGTCAGGACAATTATTCTGGCAACAAAGCAGGGGTAGCCCTGAATGTTCTCCAATACCTAGTCCTAGAATGACTAGTCCTGGCCCCAGCTCCAGAGTCCAGAGTGGTGCTGTTACTCCAATTCATCCTAGAGCAGGAGGGACAATCGAGTCCCAGACAAGCTGGCCAGATGATGGGAAACAACAAAGTCACCGGTTACCCCTCCCTCCTGTAACAGTTTCCAGCCCCTCTCCCTTCTCCCATTCAAACTCGGCAGCAGCATCTCCTTCTGTACCTCGAAGTCCAGGAATGGCAGAGAACCCAACAAGCCCTGGATCACGCTGGAAAAAGGGAAAGCTGCTAGGTAGAGGCACATTTGGACATGTCTATTCTGGGCTTAACAGGTATAAACCCCTAAAGCAGATGCTTGAATTTGTTTGATCTAGCAATATTGCATGTAAATTTTTTGTTGCATTATACTCTACTGTCTATGATCTACATTTATGTAATTGCTGCCCTTACTTCAATTTTAACCTGGAAAGATGACTTCAATCAGTCAAGTTAATTGTTTTTTTGTGGCTTCTTTCTCATGAAACTTACATGACTGGATCCACTTTTTGATTGGATGACATTTTAAACTATTCCTTAGTTTCCTAATGTTCGTGAAATTATATCTGATTTTACCTTTACAATCACTCAGTGAAAGTGGTGAACTGTGTGCAATGAAGGAGGTGACATTGTTTTCAGATGATGCCAAGTCAAAAGAAAGTGCTAAGCAGTTGATGCAGGTAAGTTGATTACGCATTAACAACGAAGTCTCCTGTGACAACAAGATAAAGTTTGTTGCTTGCCTACACTTTTTTTATTGTTATTATTATTTTACTTTTAAATAACTTTGGAAGAAGTTCTTACTTTCAGTCTTTTAACAGGAAATCTCTCTTTTAAGCCGCTTACAGCACCCTAACATTGTGCAGTACTATGGATCTGAGACGGTATGTCTCATCTGTCATTCTTTAACTTTTGCATGCAGGTACTATTGAATATCTTGATATTTATATTGAATCTCACTTTATTATTACCATAATCTTTGGCTATCAGAATCAGTCCTTTTATGTAAGGATCAGAATAACAGTCAGTGATCATAAAGCCTGATAGGGATACTCTAAAACTAAATTTCTGGCCACTTTGAGTTTTGACTTATTTAACTCCGTAGTGCAATAAGTCGGCATGTAGTGTTCCTGCATTGTGTGCATTTGTAATTTTAATTGACAATTAAAATTACTGTATGATTTTTTGAACAGGTTGGTGACCGACTTTATATATACTTGGAGTATGTATCTGGTGGGTCCATATATAAACTTCTCCAGGAGTATGGACAATTGAGTGAGCTAGTTATTCGCAGTTATACCCACCAAATCTTATCTGGACTTGCATTTTTGCATTCTAAAAGCACTGTCCATAGGTGAGTGGACTTGCCTTTGTTTGTTCTTCTCAATTATAACAATTTGTTTGCTCAACTTTAACATTGTTAATATTCTCTTGCCTTTCCTTCTTTATTTATTCATTTATTATTTGATGAATATCCTGTCTCTTCAGAGATATCAAAGGAGCAAACATACTGGTAGATCCGAATGGTCGTGTTAAATTAGCTGATTTTGGCATGGCAAAACATGTAAGTGGGCATTTAGTTTTTGCTCCAAAATGAGATATATTTTGGTTCGAACTGGAGCTAATATATGTATATCTAGGGATATGGAGTTAGTTGAATGGTGCATATGACAACTTGGTAGTTCTTGTAATCCTTTACTACCAGGAAAAATTACCCTGTGAAGACTGATTTATTAAGTTTATATTATTTGGGTGCATGTACTTGTTAAAAAAAAGTTTCATGTGCTGCGGACTAATTTTACTGTCCCACCCCTCCTCATATGGTCATATCCTGCATGCCCATCTTACCTAATCTTTGTTGTGCAGATCACAGGGCAGTCATGTCCACTATCATTCAAGGGAAGCCCTTATTGGATGGCCCCTGAGGTCAGAGTCTTTTCTTGCTCGATCTTTCTGTCATTATCATATGGTCTTCTCCATATTATATCAAACCCTCATTTTCATTGTTTGCACAGGTTATAAAAAACTCAAATGGTTGTAATCTTGCTGTGGATATATGGAGTCTTGGATGCACTGTTTTGGAGATGGCTACTGCAAAACCACCTTGGAGCCAGTTTGAAGGGGTAATTCCTATAGATGATGATATTTAAATGTTATTGTTGTCTAAAAGCCAAATATTCTAGTTTATCCAAGGATACCTAGTCAATTATTCTGATGTATCTTGACACGGTTCTCATTTATAAAGATTTCACAGGTATCTGATTCTGTTTTTTCTTATTATCTGATGTCTTCATGATGCGGTCTTAAGGTTGCTGCCATGTTTAAAATTGGAAATAGCAAGGATCTCCCAGCAATTCCAGAGGACCTCTCAGATGAAGGGAAGGATTTTGTAAGGCAATGTTTGCAACGCAATCCACTACATCGTCCTACAGCTTCCCAGCTTTTAGAGCATCCTTTTGTAAAATTAGCTGCACCTTTGGAAAGACCTGTCATGTGCCTTAATCCTACAGATCCACCCCCTGGGGTTACAAATGGAGTTAAAACTCTGGTATTTCCTTTGTTCATGATGTCCTTTCATTTCCACCAAGGTCAAGCTTTACATGCCATGATGTTGAACTTTATTTATTCCCTTCAGTATTTTCTTTTTGTTTTAATTAGGCAATGCATCATGTTAAATTTATCTCTGATATGGTGCTGAAATGCATTTTTTGTAGTCCTGTGATGCCATGATAAATGTATGAATTTGTAATGATGCCTAACAAAAATAAGGGAAAGAAGTTTGGTTATTTGTGAAAATTGTCGTCTTCTATTTTTTTGTCACAATACTTTTACAGTCTGATATAGAGTGCTTTCTCTGAATTTGTGGAGAGAAGTTTGCACTGGTAAGGATACAAGCAGAAAATGTAGCATTGAGGATGTATGCACAGTATGGGAATCTGTATAGACTATAACCTATATTTTTCTGTTTTGTTTAGTATGTATGTGAGAGACACCATTGGATTTATCTCCTGTTAGAGAAGTTGATGATCCAATATGTGTCTGGGGTTGAAGGTTACACAACCCATAGTCTTCTGCTTTTGTTAGAAGTATGTCATGGGAGACACCTTTAGCATCAAAGGCAGGATGTAAACCATAAGATGAATTCATAATAAGTTAGATTGCCTAGTTATGTGCAGTACAAATTTGTTGAAAGAGTTCATGGAGATGAATTGGTTATTTGATGACCTGGAGATGCATGCAATGGTTAAATGTCTCAGAACATCACTTATAGAAGAATATCTGGGTGGAGTTTTTAATAATTGTTCTTTTTTTAATTTGGATTTCTGAACCAATCAGCAATTTTGGAATAAATTGGTGAATGTATAGGAAGTTCAGTAATGCTTCACAACAACTACTAAAGTGCTCTTAATGGTGTAAGATAAGGAGCAAATGACTTCTTGAAAGATATGTAGAAATAGTTCCATATATGAGAAAAGGATTGGTCAGGCTTTCCTAAAATCTGTTGAAAGGCTGAGGTGGCAGTACATCTTGATTGTAGACTGTAGTAACATGCTCAATGTTTGTGTCTTTTCATGTGGCGCTAGTCTCTTTGTAAGTGCCTTGATTTAAGTTTGCATGAAATCCTGTGTAGGTAGTACTGTTCCTGGGCTAAGAAGATTTAGCAAGTTTGAATGGTTTGTTGGTTAACATATTTTGCTGCTACTCCTCAGATCTTAAACAAGCAGTTTTTCATGTCTATTGCATCATTCCTCTTTTGGATACTAGCCATGTTAAGTGTTGCGGCGGTTTATTGATCATTTTCAGGGCATTAATCATGCAAGAAATTTTCCCACCTTGGATTCAGAGAGACTAGCAATTCATTCATCTAGAGTTTCAAAAACTGTCCTACATGCCAGGTATCTCTCTCTCATAATATCACTGCCATTACTGAGATCATCACCATCTTATTTTCTGATTTCAATTCCCAAATCTGTAGTGATTTACAAATTCCAAGGAACATATCATGCCCTATTTCTCCCATTGGAAGCCCTCTTTTGCATTCGAGGTCACCACAACATCTGAATGGAAGAATGTCTCCTTCACCCATAGCTAGCCCACGGACCACTTCAGGCTCATCCACACCTCTGACGGGTGGCACTGGTGCTATACCTTTTAATCACCTGAAGCATTCAGTTCACTTCCAAGAGGGTTTTGGAAACATTCCAAATCTCTCAAATGGTATATATGTCAATGGCTTGGCTTATCGTGATTCCAGTCCAGATCTTTTTCAAGGAATGCAGCCAGGTTCTCCCATCTTCTCAGAGCTGGTTCCATGTGAAAATGATCTCATAGGAAAGCAGCTTGGATGGCCTACTCAAGGGGAACCTTATGATGGACAGTCAGTGTTGGCTGATCGAGTGTCTCGGCAGCTTTTGAGGGATCATGTGAAAATGAAACCATCCCTGGATCTAAGTCCCAACTCTCCTTTACCCAGTCGAACCAGAGCTATTTAATCAAGTGAATTTTTGTGGACTGATGGATCAAAGCAAGCTTTCAAGATTTTGGATGGTTATTTTGGTTATATATGATATTTTATTCGTCACAATAACAGCTGAGGAAACTAGCATGTTCAATAAGGGGTAGGAATTGTGGAACAAGGTGCAGAGAAATGAAGTGGCGGGAGGCACACTGGTCAGTGTAGTTCCAAGCTTATGCATTTGGATCCATGCATGACAAGCATGTTAAGGTATTAAACAATACTCACTCCGGTCGGATCCTTAGATGCACTGAAATGGAGCTTGCTAACTAGACCAAGAAACTCGCTCATGTGGGCATTTTGTAAGGGATTAATCTTTCAAGCACTCAGGCTGAATTAAGGTAAGGGATACATTCCCCCCCTGCAAATAGCCTCTGATGGTCCTATGACAGCTCCTTTAGTAAGGAAATTATTCATGGCATTGAAAACTGTATATTCTTTTAGATCATGGTATAGAAGAAAAACAAAGATTAAGGTAGCAAGTACAATTATTACTTTTCTGGGTCCGAAACGGCTGTACAGAAGATGAACTGAACTGGAATTATTACTTATTTATTTTGTGCATTGGTTTATGCTGGCACAGATTTAACTGTTGTCGTATAGTTGGTTCGAACTGATGTACCTGTCTGCACATTACCCCCTAGTAACTGAAAAGAATCTAACCCTGCGATTTCTGTATTTTATAGTTCACATCAATTTCTTGAATAATAAGGTAATCATGTGCCTTTCAACCTATCATGAGTTACAAAGCCATTCAAGTGATGTAGCAAATTGAAGTTTATGTTTGTCTTTAGAAAGTATGAATGGTGTTGCCATGATTCCTGCTTTGTTACTTGATGATGTATATCTGCATTTGGTAATAAACAATAAAAGCTGCTCAACGTAATCGAAATGAAAATATTAGTCAAAATTAAAGTCCATTGATCATTTTTCCTGTTATCCAATTATACATGAGAAGGTTTAAGGGGAGATTCAAAGACTTCAAATTCTGTTGCAAAATTCCTGACAGATGCCATTGTGCTTAAAAACGATTCCATGGCATCAACTTTTGCAGTAGGATTTCCCTTGTCCATTGCTTCCTGTACCTCCCTGCTGGCTTCCATATTCCTTACTCCCCATCACTACATGAACGTTCTGTTTCTGTTCCAACCCCCACTTGATGCTCCCGCAGCAGAATAACATCAATGGTCACCAGATAAAGAGTTTTTCACTGATGCATTTTCCTTCAAAAGATCACTTAATTTTTAATTTTGGGAGGAAAAAACTGATTAGTAATAATGGCAGTGTGTTACAAGACTTGGATTAATTGTCAGGAGCAAAGATTGAAAGAAGTAAGTAACCTTGTTTACAAAGACAGAAGGCAGCAATCAGTAGTACCAGTAACAGGAAACAGCAGTTAGCAGTTAGAATTCAATTAGAAGTTAGTTGATGGTTAGTTAGTTGCTAGTTGGTAAGAGGAGAACGGATTGTATAAATAAAGCAATTGTGATGGTCAAGCAATAAGAAAATCCAGTTTTTGCATTACACTGCAATTCTCTCTACTTCTTCTCTTACTTTTCTTTTCAAATTACACTTTTGTTAAGAGAGTTCTCAACACAGTGAGGCCAAATCCATCAATCCCTTGTGTACCTGTGAAACTTGTCTGGCCCATGAACCTATTTGGTTGTGCAATCCAACCTGTTTTTAGCTGAAATTTATTTATTTTTTTTGTATTTTAAATAAATATATTTTAGTATTTTTAGATCATTTTGATGTGCTGATATCAAAAATAATTTTAAAAAAATAAAAAAACATCATTTTTATAAAAAACACTTTCAAAAGCTACCGCAACCGTACTCCCAAACAGGCCCTTGGATCAACCAACGATCTCCATGCAAGTAAGCTCATCAAGGTCAATTGCTGAGATCATGTCTGATAATTTTCAGCTTTGTACAGTTAGAAGTACAAATGGCAGGTATGCCATGACTGATTCCTTTTCCATAGTGAAATACAAATGGCATTCCTTAAAATTATTCTTCTCGAGAAAAGTAGTATTCCTCAAATGCATGGTCATAATAGAACACTGATATCAAAGACCATATGGCAAATAAAATATGCCCTCATCTTTTTTTTCAGGTACAAGAATCCCTTTCAAATATAATACATTATTTTGGAAACATAGAAACATGTATGCATCATTTATTTAACCAAATTCATGCTGAAATCCCAGAGTTTCTTCGCTAACTCAGCATCTTTAGTCATTGAGGATGCTTTGGTCAAATTACAACCTGAAAAATATTCACCACTTATGCCCTTCACTTGTGGATTCAATGCCACATAACACGTTGTTGCTGCACCCTGCAATCAAATTCAAGAAGAAGAAAAATGAAATGTGATAGGAAACGAAGAAATAGCACGCTTGATGCAATAAAGGTATTTAGTTCAGGGAAATTTGTAAACAAGCTAAGTGCTATTTAGGAGTTGTATTATGGAAGGCAGCTAGCTCACCTGCTGGACATTTTTTAGCACAAGCCTGGCAGCCGACTCAAGGAAGACTGAATTAAATCAAAAGAAGTAAAGTTAAGAAGCTCTTTTGCTCTTGAATTTAGGACCCAAAAGATAACATAGTCAAAATGTGAAACCTCTTATGGGATTGTCATCGGCAAGACTCGTATTATGACGGAAAAGATTGGTGGCGATTACTCCAGGATGCAGTGAATTTGCAGAAATATTTACACCATCTTCCTGATTATCAACAACCAACATTATAATAGATTACCCTTAACATCACATCTATCCATGCACAGATATAGTGTAGGCTTGTACTTGAACGCTAAATCTTCAATGTTATCATCTACAAGCAGTTAGAGGTTCTTGTTTTTTTCTCTCCAGAAAAGAATGGTACGAATCTTATTGTGGATAAAATAAATGTTAGTCTGTATTCATAAAAGAGTCTATAGACTTTCTCTTTTCAACATCAAGTACTTCCTGCGACCCTGTTATCAAAAAGAAGACCAGATACCTTGAATCGTCTCGTGAGCTCATTAGCATGCAGCACATTAGCAAGCTTGGATTGGCCATATGCCTGGAATTTTTTATACCTTTACAAGAGCAATCATAGACACAATTAAAATTCCTCCATTTGATATCGATATTAAATAGCATGATTATATCAAGTAATAAATCAAACAAACTGAATAGACTGCATCAAATTCAATGCATGTTGAGCATGCCCACAGTGTTTTATGATTTAAGAACTTACACATGATACTGGAAGAAACTGAGATGTTTTATGAAGGTTATTTCAATAATAATAATAATAAAAAAGATACTACAATTAACAACTATGCCTTGCGAATCACATCATACAAACACACACAACTTCCTGAAAACTGACATATGGTAAGCTATATGCTATTGTGTATTCATGCTTCATGCACGATAGTTTAAAAAACTAAAGACAGGTTGAAGTATCACATGCAAATATTCTTTATGCGTAGCACTAAGATAATTATCTTTACTTCATCAACTTTGTTCTGCAGGTTTCTAAATTCACCTCAAGACATAATATTTATTTCATCATTTAAGCAGAATAAATACAAAAAAAATTGGTCATCAGAAAACTGGAAGACCTAAACTGCACCCGCCAACATCCCGTGAGCAGGCATGTTTAAAAATAAGCACATCAAATTATGGACACTGTAATCCTGTTTGCTGCCTAGTACAATTTAAAATTTAGAAATTAATGCAATTCTGAATGATTATAGTGTTACCCTGACTGGTCATTGATTTTATCAAAACGAATTCCTTCAGGATATGGGTAACGGTGAAGCTCAGAGGAAACATTTATAACTCTTCCTTCTCTGTTACTTTCACGTGCTGTTTTCTTCATGGTATCCAACAAAAGATTAGCTAAAAGAAAATGTCCTGCAGAAATTATTAAAAAATAAATGACCCAGTCTACTCATTTTTTGGATAATAAACAATTAAAGTGGTATTTTTCTAATATATATGTTAGTACCCAGGTAATTTGTTGCAAACTGTAGCTCCGTGTTGTCTTTGGAGAGCATGAATGGTGGTGCCATGATTCCTGCATTGTTACTTTCAAGAGAGAAGATAAAATCATTCATTTTTCTATAATTCAGTGAATTGAGAAGGCTCGGGCTACACTATGAAAGCTATGCATGCATGAACACAGGCCAAATCGTTCAATCATTAAGGTTCTTTATGTTTCCTTACATTAAGAGGTTCAATGGATGACCAGAGGAATTGAAATCCGATGCAAATTTCCTCACAGATGCCAGAGAACTTAGGTCCAATTCCATGGCATCAATTTTAGCCAAGGGTATTTCCTTAACTATTGCTTCTTTGACATCTCTTCCGGCAGCCATATTCCTGACCCCCATAATAACATGGACACCACGCAATGCAAGAACTCGTGCAGTCTCAGTGCCAATACCACTAGATGCTCCTAAAACCAGAGAATGCTTGTCGGTTCATAGTGCAAATACAAATTATTGAATGTCTTGGGCACAAAAAGAATCTTTGCAATACTTGCCATCAACAATAAGAAGATATAGAATACACCCATGAATCATAAAGCGAATAGATAGATATACATTCTCCGCAATAAAGGTTTGTAATCTTTCCCAAGACAAGCAGGTGTATTAATTTCATAGAATTGTGAAGAACTAGATCCTAAAATCCAGTCAGTTATCCCTCAGATGCTATCAGTTCTAGCATTATATACTAGCGAATGAAATGAACTTGCAAATAACAGTGGCTTTTTGGGTATTATCTCACCATACGAATACCACAACTAAAAGGCACGAGATGAAATCTGAATTCTGTAAGAAAGTCATGATTCCTGAATATCTACAGAAGCACAAACCTTTACCGCAATGCCATCCTAATAAATCTTATTGGAGATTTCAAAAATTACCCCCAATTTGCACGAAGTGCTCCATGAATTAACATCAATAATCACGAACGGAACAGCACAGAAGAGAAGTAAACCTTGATAGTAAAAATTTAGACGAAAATGTATCACTAAGAGCTCCTATGTATAACCATAGGAAGATGGAAAGGCCTATCAAACACTGAGATACTTGTTTGTTTATTAAATTACTGTCTCTTTCATCTATCAAAATGGACTCAGGAAGTACTAAACGTAATAAATTCAGGCAAGAACCAATCTATCCCTTATTCTTTTTGCATCCATATGTATATAACTACATCACGAAATGAAGAAGCATGAAAAACAGATTTAAGATCTCATTTCGTACAAGACAATCATAACTCAAACAGAAAAGACATGGATATATGTATGCAAGACCTGTAACAATGGCAGTGAGGCCAGAGGCATCGACCCCATGAGTGACTTCCTCGGCCGTGGAAGACGAAGAGAACCCAGATGATCCTTTCCTGTTAAACAACCACATGATGGTGAGACGATCTAAACTCAGTGAAGTGGCAGAATATACAATGACACGACCGCCGCAATCTTACTTGACTTATGCTAGTACTGTAGTGGAGCAAAGAGATAAAGTCCATGGCCATGCTGCTGCCAACTGTCAACTGCCAAGCCAGCCACCATCCTTTATTTCGCACCGCGCAAACCGCCACTTCCGTACGCTGCCGTTTCTACTTAAATTGGTAATTTAATTTCTTTGTCGAGGTAATTAAGATATTATCAGTGCACCATTTTTGGCTGGTCGTTATCAGTTAAAGCATCTCAAAGAAAAAAAAATATTTATAAAAATCAAATTGATAATATGATTTTTTAAATAGTATAAATATAGTATTTTTTATATTTACACTCCAATGTAAAAAAGCAATTTAAAGAAGTCAATTCTATTTTAATATATATATTATTAATATAAATAATTAATACAAGTACAATCAAAATCATTTTTTTTGCATAAAAATATATTAAATATTTTTTTGGTTTTTTTGATCAAATATGTAGTAATAGCTCTTCACCTTGAAAATGTTATATTAGCTCTTCAATATATAGCTCTTCCCTCGTAGCTATGAAAATGAAAAATAAAGCTAATTTTTTTGTTTTTTCTCTTTAGATTTTCTTTTAACTCTCCCATTGGAGTTGCAAGCATGCATCAATCTCTCTCTCTCTCTGGTTGAGAGTGTTATAGATTTTCACCGGTTAATGCATAGTGAAACTCCGGATATATCCTCGGAAACGATAAAATCAAAGAGTTAGCTCCGGGGTAGATTCGAGTTTACACATGTATTTTTTTTAAGGAGAAACTATAGGTGAGTCTCGTGGACGCACCACCATGTATTTCCGTCCGCGCCTGCATCTTTTAAACGAAGAGTACAACCTATTTTGGTGGGGTAAAATGTTCATTTGTCATCTCACTGGATACATCATTGTGACCTCTTTCACACGATGATATGCGTGTTATCCAATGATGGTCGGAAAAGTGTCAGCGGCACATGCCATGTAATCTACAGCAGGAAAAGCAAAGAGAAAGCTACACCTTGCATGATCCATCGAAATATATATTTTTCCTCGAAATTAATAAAACTTTACTGGAATATATGCTGTATATTTGAAACACAACAACAGGCTCTCTTGTTTATACATCCAACATTGACAGAAAAGTATCTCCCTGCATAAAAAAAAGTATATTTAATTTTAATTCATTTAAGCTTATCATTAAAAAAACGATTTAAAAACTAATATGAAAAACAAGTGTAGTTCAAAGACATTTATGGCAATATGCTAATGAATTCTTAAAATTCCAATTTTAACATTCATGGGCAAGGCATGTGAAAGTAGGTAAAAATTAAACAGTTATTGTTTTGATATCTGAGAGCTGAAGTGGAAAATACAAATCGACCGTACAAAACAAGAGAGAGAAAGTAAATAGGAAGCTTGGGAGGGGTAGTAATGGAAACATGATTATGGACCGGTCGTTAGAGTTGAACCCAACGGCAAACCGAAAGAAACAAGGCTGTCGTAATAGCAGTAAATTGTAAGCCCAGTTAAGATAAGAAACCAAACAGCAGCAGTTAAAAGTAAAAAACGGAAGAGTACAATGTTGAAACCCTAACTAAACTAACTACTGAGAGACCGAGAGGGGGATGGGGGGGGCACGTGAGAGGCAGACCATCTTCTTGATAGAAGTCACGTGCACCACCCAACACGCAGCTCACCATAAACAAAAGAAAGAAAGAACGAAGGAGATACAAACACCAGAAATTAAAAAAAAAAACATTAAATACCAAAAATAAACCCTAAGCTAAAAAAAAAGAAAAAAGAATGCAACCCAAAACCCTAAATGTCTAAATATTTTTCCATAATCTCTTGAATTCTCTCACTCAAGGTAAGCAAAAAACTTCATTCTCCATCCCTTGAATTTAATCCATTGGTCAATGTCATTGCTTTCCATTTGTAATTGAAGCTTATTTTGATTGAATTTTCTTTTCCTTATTCGTATCCAATGTTTAGTGTTGGAAATTGAATTTGTATTCTCCTGTTTGAATTCGGTCTTTTCTCGAGGTTATTTTTAACAGATAGTGAAGTTTTCGTGAAAGAAAGAGATGCAACTCTCTGTTTGTTTTTAATGATGTTTCATGCAATTGTTAAAAATATGAAATTGAATTTATCAGTAGCTTTGGTGTTGGACACTCTCCTTCTCCTTCTCCTCTCTACATTTTTATCGCGGCAAAGCTTGTATGCTTCTTTCTTTAACAAAAATGGACGAATTGATGCGTGTTTTCCCCTTATTGCTGAATGTATAGTTTATATTTTATAAGGTCCTGTTCTAGATGAGCTTAGAAAAAAAATTGTGTTTGGGGTGAATTCTTGGTTAACTTTTTAATAAAGATCTGAAGATTACGAAATTTGATTTATAGTAATTTTTCTCAATGGTTACTGCCATATATTCAATTTAGATAACATCACATGATGCTTCTTCTTCTCTCTCTCTCTGTTTTTTTTCCATGATCAAGGAAGTTTTGTTGATAAGAATATGCTGATATTCATGTCGTTGGGATTCAACAAAGTGTCATTTTGGGAAGCATTGATACAGAGACTATGTGCATATGAAGAAGTTAACATTCTGACAAGGACACAGCTTTTATTTCCTTCGCTACTTTCTTGCTCTTAAAACCATAGGTGCAAGCGCTTTCAATTAGTATTAATAAGTTTTTTGCAGTTTTTACCAGATGTCAGATGCTGGAATGGCTGTAGTGAAACCCGAGGTATGTGTTGCATAGTTGTGTAAGTAGTTTTTTTCTGTTTTAATTAGATTTATTGTGGGTTCCTTTTAAATTGATTTGTCTAGATGTAGATCAGATTTCTCCTTCTTTAATTGGCTTGTTGTTGGTAACATATGCATCTTTATTGGCAATGTGCTTGTTTGATGAAGAGTTATACAGTAGGATGAATATTGGAAAACTTTTAGGGTTGAGAAATATCATTGTATAAGGGTTGTTTAGTAGTTGAGGTTTGTTTATAATTGGGTGAAAGAGGAACTGCTGGAATTTTAATTTCTGGATATGCAGTATTTGCATCAAGCTTTTTCTTTTTTTCCTTTTCTTTTATTTGTTCATTTGCCTTTTTATTGTGTTCTTTCTTAAATTTTGTTGGGTTTTATTTGTATGAAGATGAAGTCTTACATTTGGCTCCAAACTGCTGATGGTTCTATCCAACAAGTAGAAGAAGAGGTAGCCATGTTTTGCCCCATGATATGCCGAGAAATTATTCAAACAGGCATGGGATCATCCAAGAATTATGCTATATCACTTCCTCAACGGGTGAATCCTTCCATTTTGGGATTAATACTTGATTACTGCCGGTTTCATCAAGTACCGGGTCGCTCTAATAAGGTCTGATTTATTTTTTTCCTTTTCTTCTCCACTTTTCAGATCCTGTAATTCTTTTACTTTCTCAGATGCTATCACTTCCCAGAACACTAAGAGAGAATGCTGGAATTTTAGGGATTAGAGAAATGTCATCGTCTCATATTAGATTTTTTTTTAGAGTGGGTGTGTGTCTGTGTTGGAGGGGGGGGATGGACAGCATAGCTTGGGGATGGACAAGTTGAGGTAGTAATGTTATTTTTACTTTCTCATTCTTTTTCTAGGAGCGAAAAACTTTTGATGAAAAGTTCATTCGGATGGATACAAAAAGATTATGCGAGTTGACATCTGCTGCAGACAGCCTCCAGTTGAAACCTTTGGTTGATCTTACAAGCCGTGCGCTTGCTCGAATTATAGAAGGGAAAACTCCTGAGGAGATACGTGAAACATTTCATTTACCCGATGATCTCACAGAGGTGTGTTGCCAATAATAAGTCAATGTTAATTTGTTTAGCCTGTGTAAGTGTTTTTTCATGTAGATTTGGTTGTCTCCAGGAAGAAAAATTGGAGCCTCTTAGAAACATCACTGATGATCCACGAATCCGGCTTCTAAATCGACTATATGCAAGGAAGCGGAAAGAATTAAAAGAGAGAGAAAAATTGAAGGTTGTTACTTCTTTTTTTTGCAGTTTTTAGAAGGAAAACATTTTATTCATTTATATCGTTTGGCTGATTTTTGTATCTGTTGGTGCACATCTTAATTGTCTGGTTTTAATTTCTCCACAATCATTATAGTATTCAATTCCTCATACCTGCAAATGCATCTTGTTATGATAGCAAATGGATTTTTCACATGTTCCAGGATGTTGAGGTTGAGGAGGAGCGTGCAGATGACCGCTCAGTTGAGGATCTCCTATCATTTATAAATGGTGCAGATGGAGGTATGTGTGTGGATGTTTCCTCATTATCCTGTTGAAGATGGTTAGCATCATCTTACCAAATTGATAGCAACAGGTTTCTTCAGTGGCTTCAGACTTTTTAATGATATCCATGCTCAGTATAGGAACGTTTGAGTGGATCAGTGCTTAAATAGCTATCCTTTAAAGTTTCTTCTGAAACTTACCAAATGCGCTACCATTTGCAGATTCAAAGGGGTGTAGAACGAGTAAGAATAAAAAGAAAAATCGGAGAAGAAAAGACCAATCAAAAGATTCCTCCTCAAACAATTCAAATGAAAACCAAAAGAAGGTTTCAATCTCTTTCTCAAATTTTTCTCATGCATTTCCTTGCTTTATGGAATTGCTTTGCAGTAATTGTGTCATATTTAGTTTTGCATGTCATGAATATCTTATTGGCACTGTGAAGGGTGCTTTTCTCTCATTGCTACTTTGCTGTTTTCTTAGGAGTCAGACACTCTTCCTTCTGCTTGCCCTGACGATGAGGTTAGCGATATTTTGGCGGCCTCTCCCAGTAGAACTTCAAATTTTCAAGACTTTGACTATGCTGATATTGATGATGATTTAGATCCTGCAAAGATGGAGGAACTTGACAGGTTATTTAATATATATCTGATTCAGTGAATGAGTTCAATATATATCTTGTTGTGAGCAGTATTTCATGTGGAATTTTGACACTGTTGAAACAGCAGTATATTTTAGACTGCAAAAGTTTGTTAAACTATATTTTTTTTAGGGAGAGAGAATTCCCAGCGCTCTCTGACTCAGATCTACAACTTCTCATTTAATTTTCTATAATACAGGGAGGTTGAGGACTTTGCTCGTAGATTAAATTCGGATTGGCCAGAAAGGATGCAGGAAATATTGTCTTTGGGCCCTGAAAGAAGGCTTGTATCTATGAATGTCAATGGATCTTTACGTAGATATTCAGGTCCTTCCTACCCCCCCCTCTTGTTTTTTCAGGCATTCGCATATGTATTTTGGCAGCCTGGTGAATGGGGTTTTTCTTTTAAGTTGTCTGAGATGCTCGAGTTTGTTAGGTGGATTTTTTTTCCAAGTCCTCAAAGAAAGGAGTACCCTGTATGAATCTTTTGGTCTAGATGGTATAGCAGACTTCCATAGGGCTCGATCATCTCTTCATGTGCCACGACGTATTGCATCCATTGATAGATTTTCTAATGTAATTAATGCAATATTTGATATGTATAACAGGTTTGGACCGGAGATAATGTGAGGATACTCTACCCTTTCAAAAATATCTTGAGCAGCATGAGTGTTTTGGAGAAGATACTGCACGGGGTTTGCTGCTATCTGATGCTGGAAGAATTGAGGCTGTTATTTGGTGTGTATCGCATGTGAGCATATTGTTTGTTTGACCCACCAAAAATGCAAATTTCTTCCTGGGCATCCTTGTATGTTCGAAAAGTTTAGAAATTAGAAATGAAAAGAACTCGGTGGACAATTTGAGCACAATTTGCTCAGTTGCCAATATTTTTCTGCTGGTGGCTTTTGTTTGACTCTCGGCTGTTTTCATCGGCTAGCTCTTGTACCTTCGAAACATATTGCTTCCACAATTTTTTCCTTCTTTCTATTGAATGCCATTCAAAAAAATTCCCACATTTGCAGAATGCTTCCTATCGCCTTCTTCATGAAGATCTCCAACCTATAGAAAAGATTTGACGATATACAGTTGCTTATGTAGCAAAATCCTTGGTACTCCGCTCGTTCCTAGATGTTGTCTTGCGACACGAGTGGGAGGAATCAGTCTAACGGATGATGCCTGAAACCGCACGACGGACGCCACCGTTTTTATTACTAAATCAAATCATTTAGATTTATTTTCCAGACAGTAATCAGACTAGGATTCGGCCAAGTATTTTGCACACCAAAAGTAAAAAAATATGGGTGCACTTGCTTAATTATTACAAACAATTACAGCGTATGAAGCAGTAGAAACTAAGATAATTTATTTTTATTTTTATTTTTCTACCTCATCCTAATAAATTACGAAACAACAACCATGGCAGATTTAATCCTTGAGCTTGAATCCAGAGTAGTACTTCTTGAAGGCTCTAGGGATGTAAACAGGCAACAAGAAGCCGAAAAGATTGAAGCACCAAAAGGCCAGGTTAGTCACAGCAAGAGCTCTACCAATATGGAGCCTCCTAGCAGATCCTCCATAATCCTGTTCCGCCTTTGAGATCTCGTCCCTCAACCAATCCACAAGTGTGAAAATCCTCCTTGAATTATAAAACACGGGCACGAAAACTCGAACTGGGATCGAAAACCTGTCAGAATATGCAACTCCTTCCATGAAAACCTGAGCTGCTAGGAGAAAAACATGTGGCGCTGCTGCCTTGATCCCTTCTTTATCTCCCTCGAAAATGCCTTCAAAGATGTATGCTACGGGGAGAAAGAGTCCAATAATAGCAGCCGCAAACACGTATAGGCGAAGAATCTTGTTTTTCTGATGGAAAACTACAGAGTCTCTAGGAGGGTTGGTGATAGGGAATGCAACTTTGGAGAAAAGGTACATGTAAATGATGGAGAAGACAACAAAAGCAAAGTCTCCAGGGCTTACCATCCCACTCGCAGCAAAGACAGTCATAACAGCAAGAGCATTAAGTTGACGAAAGCTAAAGAAACCAGCTTTCTTTGAAGTGGCAAAGCTGTTAGGGTTTTTCAAGGAAGCAAGGTCTTCCTGGAGCTTCTGTTCCTGTTCTCTTTCGTTTGGAAGGCTTATGTCATTACATGTTGGACCAACACCACCTGACATTTTGTTCTAGTTCTGGCTAATTTGCGGATTCTGCGTACAGTATTGAGAGAGGAAAAGAAATGGAGAGAAGAACCAGAGGAGTGAAATTTAAGAGGAGAGGAAATTCGATCAGGTAAATAGGTATGAGGCAAGGAGAGTGTACAAGTGGCAGTTTGTGAGGAGCTTAAGGAGGAGGAGTAGGAAACGTGGCTTGTGTTGGTGGGGGAATCGTGGGTGTGGCATCTTCTTGGTCAACGTGGTAGCAGTTTTTAAGGCTTCAGACTTGGGCTTGTCACTGTTTCAGTTCTTGGTTTTTACCCATGCAAAAACCGAAGTTTCCAGTGCTAGGGATTGTTTTTCTTTTCTGTCGTGGTGATGCCGCTGGTGCAGCCAACGAGAAAACCCCAAAAGATATATACAAGAGCTGTAGCTCAGCTGTGCATGATATATGGAACCTCATCAAGAATGAAAACGACAGTAGTTTCTTTCATGGATCCACAGATACCTTAATACTAAAATCAAAATAAAGGGTTTGAAGCCATCACAACTTTGATTTTAATAGAGAATGCTAAAAGATCTAGGGGGGTATGAGGCCCTGCACATCCACAAAGTTCATCTTTTTTGGAGAGAGAATTAATGGAGTGATAACTTCGCGAGCAAGCAAGCACTCTCTACCTTCTCAGATGTTCAATTCTTTAATAAACGTGATGTATTTTATTAAATTTACCAATTGAAATGAACTTGTTTTTTACCATATCTCTTAATTTAATCCATTTTTTTTTTAAAGTGATAATACATATAAATAGATAAAAAAGGACTTTCCGGCAAAACCTTTCTTCGAATTTCCGGCAAAACAGGACCATCTCTGCTAAGAATACAGAGATGATTAAACTGTGCACCTCTGTAAAAGAATTTAAAAAAAAACAAAAAACAAAACCTCTCTTGTCAATCTTAGTATCAAGTGATGGATCTTTGTTTAGGTATATACTTTAACTTGACACCCTTATCAGGCTTTGTTTTACACTTGGCTTTACCAGCTCCAGCAGTTGAAGACTCTTGAGCCTCCACATCAACCAACTGATTTTCTGCACTGCCAATGTCGTCTTGCTTTCTAATATCCAATGAATGATTTGCAGCAACTTGATAGTCTGGGGATAGAGCCAATTTCACATGTTCAGCAGCAATGGCCTGCTTCCACCCTACATGATAATATGGTCAATCAGACAAGTGTGAGAAGAGCCAAACCACTCACGCTGTGATCATATAAGAGCAGAATGATGACACGTTATGGTCGGAAAAGGGCTATAACACGTGCAACTGCAAACAAAGTTGAACTTACTCTCCGCGAGAAAAGCCTTTGCTTCATGGCTGGAGAACTGCGAGCCTCCTCGGTGAAGATCACTCGGTGCAAAACCATTATCCATCACACTAAATCTAGCATCCATGGTACATGATATTAGAGAGCTGTCATTAAGCAAGATCTGATCCTCAACCTTACAATCAATGCCATCGGGTTGGCCTTGTCTATTTCCATTCTCAACTAGCATTAGACCTTTCATTCCATTTTGACTAACAGGCCTCCAGCGCTTTACTGTTGACCGATTCATGCTACACTGAACAGAATCAGGTCTGTTGTGCTTCTCCTGCGCATTTTTCTTCTTTGAAATTTCATGCTCTATAAGGCAATCATCCTGGGCTCCATCCAAGTTGTTACTTTCATCATGGCTACAATTTCTGAGAGTGACAGATATAGAGCCAATCAGAACCTCCCCCTTCTTTTCATGCTCTATTTCAGTTATTACTTCCTTTTGTACCCTAGCTTTAAAACTCTCCCCATTATTTCCTGGTTTAGGTTTTTGGCTCCACTTTTTATTGCCATTGACCATGGGCCCAGACTTAAAATCCCTCAGAATTCCATGCTTCTCCATGGCACCAGGTTTTGGAGCTTGAGAATTTTGACTTGCATGGAAACCATTTGACAGATTATCCCATTGTGATCTTGAAGGAGCATGCCATCGAGCAACAACCATATGCCTACGACTATTTCCTTGTAACTTTGACCGTTCACCACCACGCACTATCTGATTTTCCAAATCAACATCTTCATCTGTTCTCAGTAGTAGCAAGGGTTCAAGAGATGAGGGAATATCATCTGGCAGAGTCTCTGAGCCAAGCGTGTCAGAATCAGATATAGCCAAGGGGCCAGATTGTTCAGCTTGAGACACAGCCTCCAGCGTGTCATCAATATGCTCCTTAACATCAACCTTCTCGTCTTGCCTTTGCTCCTTTGCTTTCTGTTCTTTGTGCCTCAATTTTTTCTGCCTCTTCCTTTCCAAGAGTTCGGCCAGCCTACAAATTTAGGAATTAAAATGTCCACACAATTCAAGAGTCAGGTTTTTGAACCCCCACAGAACAAGCAGCAGCAAAATTCAATTTTTTGGCTAAATGGGAAATTTATAGTTCTAATATATTGAAGTGGCCCTTCTAAAGGTCTCAAGAAGCAACAATGAAGAAATTAGGTGAGGTAATGTCCGAGCTATGATGGTTGAATAGCTGAATCTTAAACTTGTCCCCTAACAGTTCAATGAAAAGTCCAGTTTTCAGAATATAGGTTTGATAGCTTAATGGAGCTGCAGATCCATGCAAAGAAAAATCTTTATGAGACATGATCTCTTATCATGTCTGATTCTACTTTATGCTGTATTTTTTACAATGGTGCAATTCAATATTCTTATAGTTGTAATAATTAATCATGTTTCTAATGTTATGCCAATGCATTGAGTCCACGTAATTTCCATGAAAAATAAACTGAGTACCTCCAACCATAAAAGTCAATTAATTGAGAATAGGTCCACAAACTCTCAAATAATCAAAACTATAGAATGATCATTAGGAAAGATTCATTGATTCAAATGATAAAAAAAGAACTAACAAGCAAGCTTGAAAGATACATCTCCTCATGAGCTTTTCTCTGATTACCTTTTGAATGTTTTCCTTCCTAATACATCATCAGTGGCTCCTACTCGGTATCATGGATTTTAATGACAATGAAAGGTAGACAAGTTCAAGGGCAAACAAAACTTGCAATAGAAGTAAGACACAAAGCAGCATCACACATTCAATGTAGAAGTGTGAACATAAGGTGAACCTTCTTTGGGCAGCTTCCTCCTCCTCCATGAGCAACTTTTGGCACCTCAAAGCTTCTGCATCCTTGTCTGCAAGCCATGCTTTAATCTGAATACAAAGAATCACAATTGGCAAGAGCAAAACAGATCAGAACATTACTCGGTGCAACGGTGTTCAAGGAACAGCTTTGGTGAATGCAACACGAGCACTGGTATGCTTAATGATAATTGGAACTTTTGAAATAATTGAGCCCAAACAAACGAAAGGATAGGAAAGAAAGATACCAATTTCTGTTCCACCACAAAGCTTGTGCAAGCAACTATATTCTTTGTTTCAAGCCCAATCTTCCCAGCCCCGCCATCAAAAATATATTTTTGTATTAATACAGTTGTTCCACACAAAAACGTTTTTTCACTTGCTTCGTCAAGAAAACTGAATAGCTGCCCAGAAGACAAAGGAAACCTGGAGGGCCTCCCTAGGACAAGATCCTGTCAAGAACAAGGATACATTACATTTTAAGGATGCAGATGAAAACTAAATAAAATCCAGAGGAAAAAAAATGACATGAAAAGGATGCACCCTTACCAAAAGGGCAGAACCAGCTCTCCAACTAGATTGAGTAAGCGAAGAAATCACTGGTTTCTGAATAACTGTCGTCAATGACTTTATAATTGAAGAGCCCGGAACTTCCTAGTAAGTAATTACAGAAAAGTGGAGAAAATGATTATAGAACAACAATGATCATTTTAATGTACGGAAAAGGTAAAGATTCCTACTTCAGATGATTATTAGTCAACATATAAAAATATGGAATAAATAAAGACAGTCAGCAGCTAACATCAATAATTCAACTGGAATCCAAATTCACTATAATTTCTTCTAGCTACATTAAAACATCCAACTAAACTGAAGAAACTAATCTTGAAAGCAAAAGGGGAGAAAGGTTTTTAAATTTGTTATTGGCAGCAAAAGAAATTTTCACAGAATGACATCTGAACATTTTGCAATATCAAATAACTATAACTGGGAACTAGACATTCTCTGTGCGGTATCAGTCACACTAAGGCAGTCTGGGCAGTTGAACCAGTTTTTCATCACAATTTGATTTATTTATTTATTTGATTAATTTTGTTTATGTTTTCAGGTCGTTTAGATGTGCTAGTGTCAAAAATGATTTTTAAAAAATAAAAACAAATATTATTTTGATATATTTAGGAGTAAAAAGCAATTGAAAAGTAAACTGCTACCACTCTCTCAAACACTCCCTAAGCATATCAAACAGACAAATGTACAACATATGTTTCAAAAAGCATAAAGCATGTTGCCAACATCAGATAATCAAGTTAAACCTGTTATTGAACACACAGATGAAGAATCTTCATAGAAATTTCATATTTAATTATTTATGAAAATGTAAAATATATCCATTTAATCAGACAGAAGAGGAACTGATAGAATACCTCCAAAGTCACATCCTTGAATGATAAAATTTCCTTTGCCTCATCCTCAGAAAGCTGAAAAAAATAGAAGATTTTAAATCCTGTAAGAAGAGAGATGGGTTAAGCCAAAACTCCCCAAGGAGGGGGGAGAAACTTTACCTTATCCCAAAATGCTCCTAACAGGTCCCTGTTTTTGGCAGAATTCTACAAGGTGAAATACAACATATTTCAGAGAAATTTATAGCATGTAAATTAACAAGAGATTAGTAGTAAAAGAAACTATTCAATAGACAAAATCAACATAGTCAGAACTGAAAATCAAGCAGACATACAACTACAAGGAACACCAGATTCTCGAGTTCCAAAATGTAAAAAAAAGAAGTTAAAGCAGCCATGCACAAAAAAGAGAACGAGCATTTCAGCCAGAGAAATGAATTAAACCTTATCAAGTCTTTTCAACCTATGGTGAACACGCAAGTGTCTTCTGTAATTAATGGAAGAACAAAATTCTAGGGAACACTTGCTGCACTTTTGCACCTGCACCTTCAAAGGAGTGAGCAAAGGCCAGCCTGGGTAATCTGCAAAAACAAAAACCAAGGAAATCAATTGCATGGCTTCAATGTCACATAAGGTCATATGCCAACCTCAACCCAAAAACCAACTGAATGAAGAGGCAATCTTTTTCACTAGCAATTCATTTAGACATAATCTAGTACCTGGCTGATCGAGAGCATTGAGTAATTGGATCCACTGTACAGGTTTATCATTTGGCCTCGAAAAAGAAAGAAGAGGCTGTCTCCCAATGGCATCCCTGATGAATGTATCCAGGGAAGAATCATTCCCCTCCTCTGGTCTCATCACATCAGAGGAACTGTTCATATGTGTCACAACTGGCATTTACATATGCACACGGCTACACTAAAAAGGCTAAAACCAAACCACCTAACAGTCCACTGGAAGACACTACACAAAAAAATAACTGATTCAAATTCTCAATTTACCAAACTGAAAAGGAAAGTGATCTCAAAATCAGAAAAAAAAATGGAAGGAAAAACAATAATCATATTTCCATTTCAATAACATTAACAATAAACTTTCAATAGAAACACATAAAGATTAAGACCTTTTCAAACTGCAAGAGACTATTCAACATTGGAACATAAATAAACAAAGGGTTGCTCTGAAACAAGTAAGATCAACATATATTCAGTACCAGATCAACATAAAATGATAAAAACAAAAGGGCAGCATGAAAATTTAAAACATGATGTTTATATCTGCATTTTGACGAGAAAACACAATTCAGGATTCAGGTTTTTAACAGCTAAACGGTATAGCAGCAATTAAACACGAGAAAATATATCCCTTACAAAATAAATGCATGCTTTATGTGATCTGAGATGGGTTGTTGGCGGTGACGTACCCAGTAAAAGAGTGACGGATAGAGATCAGAGAGATTTGGATTCGCCGGGATAGGGAACAGAAAAGTTGATGAAGATGATGATCGGCCAATAACAACAAAAAATCAAAGAGGAAAAAAGAAAGTGAGAGAGTTTCTAGGGAGAGAATTGTGAGTGAGGAAACCCAACTCTAATACCTATATTTAATTATTTATATATAGGAGGCAAAATGGAACCCTTTTCTTTCTCTTTCCAAGTAAGCACTCCGGCAAAACATCCTCTAAATTCCATTTAAGGAATTCCTTTAGGATAAATAATGTATATTTTTTTCACTTCTGATCCTATAATTTTAACTCCTTTCAATCCTGTCCTTGTGTCTCTACAAGTTTGAGTCGTATGTTTTATGGAACATAATACGCTTTTGTATAAATATGATGCCCACACTTACGTCAAGTCAATTTTTAAGGTATTTTCATGAATGAGATCGATTCACATGGGAGTTGGGTAATTTATGAGATTTGTGTGCTGCAAGAGTATAGATAGATTATTTATAAACTATAAGGACTACAATGCATTTTATCCCTTAACAAACGGCATGAATCGAACTCAGGTGTGTTTAAGAGAAAGTGACCTGGTGGGGAAGCCCAATAAAAGAGATAATAAAATGATTTACCATCGTCACATGAAGCCCAATGGGCTCTTTTATTATGTGACGATGGCAAATCATTTCATTACTCTCTCTGACAATTTGTACCTCCCAACCAAAACATGTTTCGGGCCATCATTCGTTTTCAATGAAAAGAATAATCACTTCAACTTCTATGTGCGTGTCACAGCATGCATGTTCTTGTTCTGTACATCAAAAAGTTGAGCCTTTCTTTCAAAATCAAAATCAAAATCATGTAGGAGTTGAAGTGCGAATCTGCACTTGAAATTCAACAAAAAAGAAAATCCGTGATTAAAATGTTTTGCCGATTGCCTTTTGAGACTTGCCATTTTCATTCTGCAATGACACAAATTGCTGGAGTAATTATACCCAGGCACCATTTTACATACACACGCATCTAGCAGGATACATAACCTGTTTATAAACGTAGCACCTGGGGGATGCATATTAACCCCTCGATCATTTGTTCCTTGACAAATGGTTTTAGATTAGCTTTCATCCTAGTCTGATATAATAAGTGAACAGATCTTTGAAAGAATATTGAAGATATATATCCTATTCGAATCTAAGTGCCCGTTTGGCATTGTGATCCCACCGGCTTTTGGCCGAAATTTGAAGGGAAAAAAAATTCCATTTTAAATGAATATATTTTGGTGTTTTTAGATCATTTTGATGTGCTGATTTCAAAAATGATTTAAAAAAAAAAAACATCATTTTGATGTATTTCGGCACGATAAGCACTTTGAAAAGCTACCGCAACCACACTCCCAAACAGGCCCTAAACCATGTCGAAATGAATCGATCTCAGTCACTCTGCAACTTGTGTCATGAGCTCTAATTGATTTAATAATTTTATTTTTATTTAATTTTATAATACAAAAACATGTTTATAAATTCGTGCACTAGCCCTAAAAAGATATTTATTTGAGGTCATGATAATCCTATAAAAAATAAAAAATAAAAAATAACCATGAATTTTATTTCTTAACCAATCTAATAGAAGAATTAAAACACAAAAAAAAACTAAAAAAAAATACCAAGTTTAATGAGTTAACTCACTAAACTCATGAAATAGATAACTTGAGTTAACAAGTCAAACCTGCAAATTGGATAATAAAATTCATTGAAACTAGGAGCTTTTTTTCTTCTAAACTATTATTTTTTAAATATATCAAAACATAAATAGACGATCGCAAATTCAAACATCAATCCAATACTTAGTAATTTTGAAAAAACTATGATAATCTTATGGAAAACAAAACAAAATAATTTATAAAACTCAATTATCAATCTCAATATTGAATGATAAAATAAATAAATAAAAGTTAAACTCATTAAACTAATTAGCATGCCCATCAACTTTCTAAAATTTAATAACATGTTTTTTTATAAATATTTTTTAATATTTGATAAAATAAAAAATAAATGATCAAACAATTAAGTTCAATTAGAAGAAAAAAAAACCCTCACCAACTCATAAATCGGGTCATTGACTCCATAAAATTTAATAACCTAGTTTTTATCAAAATAATTTTTTTTTAAAAAAAACTTTTATAATGATGTTGGGATATTTTTTTGATACCATGATAACCATGTGAAATGCAAATTACAATAAATTTTCAACTCTACACTCTCATAAACATATCATACAAAGATTGAACTAAGAAAGTAAAATCAACAATTAAGGAAATAAGGAGTCAAAACACACACAAAAAAGAAGAAAAACAAATGTGGAATAATAGTGTAATCCACAATGCTAATGAATATGAGAAAATAATTTTTTTCTAGCATAAAAAGAGATATTAAAAAGATGATCATCTAAGTGAACGCGAGTTAACTTAATCAATCTGTGATTTAGGATAACTCGAGAGAAAGGAAAGTGGAAAAAAAACTAAAGGCCTAGAAACCTAAAAAATTAGATTAATTTTAACCATGAGATTGAAAATTAGATTAATTTTAACCATGAGAAAGGAAAGTGGACAACTCTAGTCATGAGATTGAGATGATCATAACAAATAGAAAAATAAATAAAATTTTAACCATCAAAAAATTAAAAAGAAAACAAATAGAAATTAAAACAAAGTAGACCAAATATAATATTAAAACTAAGGAAATTAAATATTGAAGGACTTAATAAAAAAGGATAGAAAAAAAGCAATTAAAAGAATGAGAACCATGATTGGATAAAAAATAAATGAAATAAAATATGAAGGGATAAAATTGAAAGAAAAAAGATTAAACAAAGAGCAATTAGAGAAATGAAGAATAAATCTAAAAACAAAAAAAAGAAGATGAAATCAAGTAAAATATTGAAGGTCAAAATTGAAAGAAAAAACAAGCCAAAAAGGATAAAAAACAACAATAAAAAAAACAAACACCATATTTGATATAAAAACAAAACAAAATGAAATGAAAAGGATGACAATGAAAAAGAAAAAGAAAAACAATCTAAAAATGAATCCAAAGATAAAGAAAAACCAATCAAAGAAAAAGATCATAATTAAAAAAAATCTATCAAAATAATACCATCTTTACTTTTTAGTTGATAGAAAAATAGATATGAAAAATCATTGAAATTAAATAACGAGGGATGAAATTACCAAAACAAATCAATCAAGAAGTAAACTCAAAATAAAAAACAATTGCAATCATAAAAATAAGGATCAAGCTAAATAAAAAAAATAATTAAAATCAAATGATCGGGATGGAATCTAAAAATCAAATCAGATTAAAAGAAAGGAAAAATAAATAGGAATAAAAAGAATGAGAATTAAAACCCCTGTAAAAGATCAAATGTTAATGGATAAATTGAAAAACAATTAAATCAATTTTGATACAGTTAAAATATGGAGGATTACTTCAAAATTTTGCAAGGTCGTTAGAGGAGAGAGAAAATAGGAGGATGAGAAAAAATATAGTCAATTGCCCAGTTGTTAACTTGCGCTAACCCATCGTATAGAGAGAGGCGTGATGATGCCACATTGGAAGGAGATCAACGGCTACTAGTAGGTGCTCATGCGCTTCTTAAAGGGCGATGACACCTCCTATTTGTTGGCATTTGCGTTGCACTCGCCATCCATTATTTTATTTTTTTACAAAGACCAAAACACCATTGCCCTCTTGTGATAATTGCAAAAAAAAAATAGAGGGTAAAATAAATCAAAAATACCCTTGACCTTGTACAAAAAAGTTTGACCTCAAGGAAATTTCGATCATTGCTCGGAATAAATTTTTTATAAAGATCTAAATACTCATAACTCACATGATTATTGCAAAAAAACCTAGGTGAAAAGCCTGAAAGTACCCCCCGGCACTAGAAAAAAAATTAACCTTCGAGGCTGTATGATAATTATACTTGATAAAAAATAAAAACATACCCTAGACATGTTTTTTTCTTTCAGGAGCGCGAGAGTAATTACACTGTGCCATGAAGTATGAAAACACTATATTACCCCTGAGTGTGTATTTAAGAATTTGGTTTTCAAAGAGCAAAAACGTTTTTTAACGTGGATTTCATTTTTCACAATCCACATTAAACAGAGATGAGATCTAGCTTTATGTATAATGTATAGTAATAATTTAAGGTGTTTATTTAAAAGTATGATTGCGGTTGTTTTTGAAAGTGTTTTTTGTTCATAAATATATTAAAATAATATTTTTATATTTTTTAAAAATCATTTTTTATATCAACACTATAAATTATCTAAAAAAACTAATTTTTTTATTTAAAATAAAAAATAAAAATAAAAATTATCATTTTTTTAAAAAATATTTTTAAAACACAATAAGATGCCTTCTATACATAATTGATTCGGTATCGAAAACCGAAATGATGAACTGGGTTTAGTAGTCTAATCTCATCTCCTGTGACCATTAAGATTTTAAAGGCTTAGCCCAACTTGCCACAGCAAGAATGGTATTGGTATTTTTGGTAGCTTCATCTTGCCCGCCAAAACCCACCATGCTCGAACTATCATATTCATTCTACTACAACCACCACCTGACCTTCTTGCCTTCCTTTGACCGTTAGGTTTTCAAGTTTTCTCCAATCCTCCTCTAGCCAAACTTTCTTTTCTTCTTCCTCAACAACACACAATATATCCAATCAATGGACCATGGAAACCACCGCACAAAACCCTCCTCAGCCCTACATCAATGACCTTTCTGAATCCCCAACCAATGCCAACGTTACTATCTCTGACCACCATGATCTCCTCTCCCAGCTTCAATCTCTCCAACACTCTTTTGATACCATTCAAAGCAAATCCTCCTTGATGGAGGAAAACCTACTCCTCCTCCAGCAAGAAAGAGATGATGCGCTCGATAACAACTCCCAACTCAAATTAGCTACTAAAGACGTTTCCCACGAGAGAGACTCTCTTCGTGATCTAGTTAGAGAACTCGAGGCCTCTTTCAGGGAAAGAGAAGATGGGTTTGTTAAAAGGATTGATGAGGCATATCTGTCAATGGAAAAAGTAGAAAAAGAAGTGGAGTTTCTTAGAGAGAGGAATGATAAGTTGGAACTTGAGATAAAAGAGGCTAGGAACAAAAAGGGGTTCTTGTTGAAGATCAGTATGGATTTAGTAAGGCCTGTGAAGGAATCTTTGGTGAAAGTAACAGAGTGTGTACATGATGAAAAGTTAACCGAGAGATTCGATACTGAAGAGAACAGGGAAGAATTGGATCTAGATGATGAATTGAGGTCGGTTTGGGAGGAATTCAAGGCAATTACAAGGTTGGCACGTGAGGCAGAATCAAAAGTAAATGAGTTCAACGAGATGAAGAAGGAAATAAGAGAATTGGAGAGTAGTGTGGTGAGTTTGACAGAGGAGAATCGAGATATCAATAGCTTGTTAAGGGTTGCTTTGGTGGAGAAGGAGGCAGTGGAGAGGAGTTTGAATAAGCTGAAAGGGAACAGTGAGCAGAAGAGGGTGGCTTTGTTGCAGTTTGCGGAACGCGGGTTGCAGAGAGTAGGATTTGGTTTCATGATGGGAAGTGGGAGTAATGAACAATCCATGGAAAGTTCAGGAGCTGGGAGCCATACCACTAATCCTTCTAGCGCGGCGAGTACTAGATCAGATTGTAGTGAATGTGAAGAGGAGGTTGTCAGTCTGGTATGTTTGATTACATTTCCTGCAAAGATAAATTTTAGATTAGTCTTGTATCTTCACATGGATCCATCTCATCTGTGATGGAAAATATGACAGCTTTTAGCAAAAACTTGTGTCCAATTTTCTGGTAGTGGGAATGCTAGATATCCTGTGCTGTGTCCATTAACATATGTTGAAGGAAACACCCTTGCACAGTTTGATACTGCCCATGTCCTTTTCAGGCCTCAACCATGGAGAGAATAATGAAGAACTTACGGCTCGAAAACAGTCAACTAAGGAGATCTCTGGAGGAATCTAGGTATTTTAGTTTCTAACTGCCTTGCCTGCGTATTTCTGAGCATATAAATGTGACTGCACATGAAGTTTTATTCAAAATAGTGAAAGAAAAGGAGAGGTAGACCTAAATGGTGTGAAAATTGGGTGGAGACAAAAAAAGACACAGGACTTCATATTTCTTAGACCAGCTTATGCTTCCTGTGAGAAAAAAAAAAAAAAAAAGATGCTTGGTTTTGCTTGCTTGTGAGTACTAATTGGTTTTTACATGTCAGGTCAGATGCTGAGCGATTACAAAGCCTTGTGCAAAAACAAGAAAAAGAAATTGCAGAAAACATACTTTACATAAAAGAATTGGAAGATAGAGAGAGGATGCAAGATCAAAATGTAATCATTGGTTTGATTAAGATTGCGTTCATAAAGCAAGCTCCTTTCCTTGCTGACCTCATTTTTTTTTTCACGGCCAAGGTTGAGGAACTCCTGACAGAAATAAAAGAAACCGAGGCAGAAGTTGCGAGATGGAGAGAAGCTTGCGAGTTGGAAGTGGAAGCTGCGAAAAAAGCGATTGAAGAACGTGAAAAATTGGTAAACAAAATTACTTCCACATTGCTGCTTTCCCCCCCTGGTTTTAAGAGAATTGTTTTTGTTGAAAATGGGATTGAGGGACCGATGTTGTGTTTACCTGAACAAGCTGCTCTTGAATTCCAATGCTAAATTCCATTTCGTTTTTAAGGCAGATGCTAAAACTGTCAGTATTATTAGGTTGTTATCTTGAAACAAGAACTGGAGAAAACAAAGGCCAATTTAGAGATATCAAATGGCAAGTTAAAGCTGAAAGATGAACTAGCAGTTGCTGCAATGGCTGCCCAGGCAGCAGCAGAGAGGTCTCTGCAGCTAGCTGATAGCCGAGCCGCAGGGTTTCGACAGCGAATTGAGGAGCTAACAAGGCAAGTAGAAGAAGCGGAGAGCAAAGAGCGGAGATGCAATAAGGTTAGACATATATGTTGGCCATGGCGAGCCATCAAAGCAGCCACAGCTAACACTGCAAATAATAGAGTCCAGAATGTGAAACGAATGCTGCCAGAGATGCAAGCCTTGCTTCATCACAATGTCTGACAGACGTTATTGATAAGTGTTATACTAGCTGCCTGGTGACCCTATAATCAAATGGGAGATTGTGTTTTATTACATCCCTCCACTTTCCTCTTTTTTACTTCTCATCCCTAATTGACATGTCCCTCCATTTTTTAAACAGAACACATTCTTGTACCACTTAAGCAAATAATAAATCTGTTCTTGAATTTTTTAACTCATTTCAAGTGTCCCTTTCAACATTAAATTTGAAGAAAAAAAAACAATACAGGAATAGATTAAAATTCAAAATGTATATAATGCATGTCAAATGTATATATAGCAACCAATTCTAATGAAAGTTTCAAAGCAACTTTCGGTTGCCCACAGCAAAATTATCTTCCAAACCAACATATTAATCTGCAAAACTTACCGGGGTTGAGAGGGGATGGCTGCAGATGAGAAAATCGTCCGGTTCGGATGCGGTTGCAGAGGGAGTGAGAGGGGGACGGCTGCCGGGGATTAAGACTTTTTCAAACTGCAAGAGACTATTCAACATTGGAACATAAATAAACAAAGGACTGCTCTAAAACAAGCAAGATCAACATATATTCAGTACCAGATCAACATAAAAATGACAAAAACAAAAGGGCAGCATGAAAATTTAAAACAGGATGTTTATATCTGCATTTTGACGAGAAAAAACAATTCAGGATTCAGGTTTTTAACAGCTAAACGGTATAGCAGCAATTAAACACAAGAAAACCATTCCCTTACAAAAAAAAATGCATGTTGTATGTGATCTGAGATGGGTTGTTGACGGTGACGTGCCCAGTAAAAGAGAAACGGGTAGAGATCATAGAGATTTGGATTCGCCGGGATAGGGAACAGAAAAGTTGATGAAGATGATGATCGGCCAATAACAACAAAAAACCAAAGAGGAAAAAAGAAAGCGAGAGAGTTTCCGGGGAGAGAATTGTGAGTGAGAAAACCCAGCTCTAATACCTATATTTATACATGTGAGGCAAAATGGAACCCTTTTCTTTTCTTTCCAAGTAAGCACTCCAGCAAACATAGGTTGAAGTGTTTTTATCTTGTAAGCTTTCTATAAGAAAAAACTACAAAGAGCAGGGGAGAAAACTTACCGGTGTTGAGAGGGGATGGCTGCCGGGGTTGAGAAAATCGTCTGGTTCGGGTGCAGTTGCAGAGGGAGTGAGAGGGGACGGCTGCCGGGGAGTGAGAATTAGGAAATAAGAAGAGAAAAACAGGGGAGAGAGCAAGAGTTTGTAATGTGAAAATATAAAAGGAAAGAGAAATGTTGAAAGAAAGGCGGGCTCGACTGTGTTTGTTTCTTGTTTTTTTCTTCAAAATTTGATAAAACCGATTACTCTAAATAGAAATGGTGTGGGAAGGCACTAATGGTGTGGAAGTGACAGTGACAGTGACAGTGACTTCCAGAAATTGGCTAAAGCCACAAGGATTGTGTGTTTTTTAGGACCAGATGGGATACACGTGCAAACTTGCCCCCATTCTTTATTAAGGATCATGTGCTTTCTAGGACTCCATGGGATGCACTGCAAACTTGCCACTACATGAAAGATGAAAAAGATTTTCGTATATAGTTAATTATTGGGGGAAATAGCATATTTTTACTAACTAAAAAATAAAAATCATGGTTTTATTAATAAAAAAAGACTTTAGTATATAGGAATTTTATTGTGAATAAGGTGTTGAAAATATGCATAATGATAAGTATTTGTTTTTCGTAGAAATTAATAGGTTAGAATCATAATATATTTCAACATTTGTTTAATAAACTCTATTTAAAACTTCACAAATGCCACCACTAATTAGTTAATTCAGTCCCGTGGAACCTCAATCAAACATTACTGAGGAAATAGAGCATTGCAAGTGTTTGATGCAGATATGATCTAGCTTTTCAAGAAGATCAGCAAAAAATTTAATGAAACAAAATGTAATTGAAAAACACGATCTGTACCAGAAAAGATACTTGAAAATGTCTTCCAAAGGCATGGCTATCCGTGGTAAGAAATCATCCTGGTTCTTCAGATAAAATACCCATGACAAACAGAGGCAAGTATATCCATGAGCACCAATGCTCTCCAAACAGTAACTCATGGACAGACTTAAAGTTTTTAACGCAAATAAAATAAATCATGTGAATGAGCAAATGAAATATTTCAACCCTTTCACTGCAATAAAACTCAAGTCATTTCGCAGCAGCAATTCATGGCCTTGCCACCTATTAAATATTTTATCCTCTTACCAAAAACAAGGAAATAAAAGCTTCAAATCAAGGGAGAACCATTACTGGGGTTTCCCTGTGAATAACATTTTTCATATTGATCAAATATGAAATAATAAGAAGCTATAGCAAAGAGAACCTTTTCACAGAGAGAAAGGTACACTGTAATATCACAGATTCTTAATGCAGGGTATTGGCAGTGCAAAAGTAGGGTAAATTTTGTTTAGGTTTCTTTAGCTGCATGTCTACATATTATTTTCCATATATATGAAATGGATAAGAACTTGCCTGAAGCACTACAGAATTGATAAGCTGTTCTTAGGATTAACAATCTGGGTTTATTACATACGTGCCCTCCAGGAGGTTCCCTATATGAATTGCATTGGATAGTAGAGGGTTAAAGAATTAGATATTTATTTGATATTGTAATAGTGATTATTTTTTTTAAATATATTAAAATAATATTTTTTATTTTTAATATCAATATAACAAAATGATTAAAAAAATTAAAAATTAAATTTAAATAAAAAAATATTTTAAAAAAGCATGCTTTGAAAACACAAAATAAACAAGCTCTGACCTCAAACATGTCCATAACCTGAAAACTATAACTCAAGCTGCTTTAAAAAATTCTCAATTTAAGTTTTTTTATCCAAAATATTCACATTTTTTTTAAACAAATGGGCTGGGCTAAAGATTATGCTTCAGATAAAGGAAACGAAAGCCCTTTTATTAATATATTAAAATACTAAATTACCCCTCTGCTCTCTATAAACTTTACATGTATATAAAACCCTAATTTTTCTGCTGCTTCTAATACTTGCCGCTGCTACTATTCTGACAGGTACTATCACAAATCCAAACTAGGGTTTGTAAGTTTCTTTGCTTTCTCCTGTTTTAGGCTGTCAAGAAATTAAAATTGGAAACTTTGGATTGTCAAATCCGTCTGTGCTGTGATTTCCCGTGCTTTTTTTTTTTTTTCATATGAAACTAGTATGCCTGTTTCTTTATTATTATTAGTTTGCTGATTCGAGTGTAAAAATACTTGACCTTGGTTTTTCCTTTCATGCATTCGTATCATTTGTGGCATTGGTATCCTTTGTTTTGTGCTGGATAGGTTATAATGTATGTAGAGTCAAGTAAGCTAAACTGTTGTGTGATTCAGTACTTGGATTTTGAATGGTTTGAACCTGATTTATTATACTTTGGAATGTTGGTTTGATTGTTTGCTGAAATGATCAATCTTTTCTGTTTCAGAAATGGCTCCAAAACAGCCGAATACCGGTCTCTTTGTGGGTTTGAACAAGGGGCACGTAGTTACTAGGAAGGATTTAGCTCCACGTCCTTCTGATCGCAAAGGGGTATGTAACTTCTTGCCAAGCAAGTTTCAAGGTTACTAACTTGCAATTTTTTTCGCTTTAGGGACTACATTGCTATTCTTACTTGGATTATTCTTTGAAAGTTTTAGATTAACAATTTGTTCAATGGGAATTTTTGTTTTGTATAATAAATTATGGATATTATGTGATCTCTTTCCCATGTATGAGTTGAGTGCAGAAATCTAGCAAAAGGGTTCTCTTTGTCAGGAGTTTGATCAGGGAAGTTGCTGGCTTTGCACCATATGAGAAGAGGATCACTGAGCTTCTCAAGGTTGGCAAGGACAAACGTGCTTTGAAGGTGGCTAAAAGAAAGCTTGGGACGCACAAAAGAGCTAAGAAGAAGCGTGAAGAGATGTCCAATGTTCTCCGCAAGATGAGGTACATTTCTAGGATATCTTGTTTTCCTGTCCTTATTAGATTTGCAAAAATAAAAGTGCTCGGAAGTCCAAGCTTTTATGCTATTTAATGATTTCTTATTGCCTTATGTGGTAATGTTTCGTGCAGGTCTGCTGGAGGTGGTGAGAAGAAGAAGTGATTTGATTTGAAGTCTCTTGGGACAAGATGCTAGTTAGAGGAACGGATTTGTTTAGAGGCAGTGCTCAGCCAGTTGTTTATTTTAATTTTCAGCAAATTCTGTTGTTTTTTATCCAGAACTAAATGTCATGTGCCTCCTTTATGATCCGAATATGTTCAGATTAATTGCAGCTATTTGCATGGGTGATTTTGGAAATTAAATTGGTTCTAAGAAAAAAGGTTAATGCTCTCACATTAGTAGCTAATGCTCTCGACCCTTGCCTAATGGATTCTGCTAGTGCAGGTCGGCTTGTGCCTTCCTGACAAATGTTAATGTTGGGATTTTTTTTAGGCATGAATGAAACCCTTCAACTTGGTCTCATGCTTTTCTTTTATCCTCAACTCTGTTCTATAAAGCTGGACAGGCATGATGGCTGTTTGTAATAGTCAGAGATACATGCACTTAAGCTACTAATCTTGTATTTCAGAGCACGAGAATATGGAATCATGTAATAATGGCTAAGATCATAGTGAAATTCAGTTGTAGAAGTGGATTCATCATGATTGAAATTGATCAGGTAAGTAGTCTTAGCAAGAAGGAAATGAGGAGGTTATAAATCTCACGATTTATGCGGATATCAATCCCATTTCGCTGAAATTGATGCCCATGCAATTCTCTTTCAAAGGATCCATATATACTCACAAATCTCACGAGCGCGGACGTCATTTCCATTTCACAGTAATTAAAATACAGAGCTACATTTTCTCTGAGATGGTAATTTGTGGCAACACCCAGCTAACATTTTCAAAAGAGGGTGAAGATCATGAAAGTTGATAAACGAATATCATATCACTAATTTCTCCGTAGTAGTTGCCTGCAAAATTTATTACTGATACAGTGAGAAGAAACTGGAGGTCAGGGCAGTCAGTATTCATGATTTGAACTTCTGTGTGAGTTTCTCTACTCCCTCCCTGCAATCTTCCGCCACCCGCTTTGTGCTTTCCTTGACAGCCAAACTAAGATCTGCAGTATGTTGCTGCAACTCTTGCATTGATCCTCTTGCCTTCTCCTTGATGGCAAAACTAAATTCAGTTGTGTTCTGCTGCAACTCTTGTATTGATCCCCGAGTCTTTGAGATGGTGGCTTCTTGAAGTTCTTTGGTCCGTGAATATGCCTTGGCAGTCCACTCCCTTAGAAATGAGATTAAGACCTCTACCTTCTGTATGATTTTACCAATTACTTTTAGAGATTTCCCTTTAACGTTATCTGCCATTAGCTTGAGCTTGTCCACCAAGTTCTCAGCCCTGCTAACAGTTCCTTCAACAGAAGGGATTTGCTTCCCAGCAGTCAGCCATGTAACTCCGGTAGAGCTCTCTTCGTCAAGACTACTGTCAACGACCACCTTGATGCCATGCTTCTCCCACCGATATCTAGCCTCTTCAAGGGCTTTTGCCTGCTCTCTTGCTCTTTTTGCCTCATCTTCAGCCCAAGCCCTAAATGATAACATAAAAAATGAAAGACGGTAGATTAGTTATCATGGCCACATGCCCTGAAAGATAATGTAAAAAATGAAACACTTTGTAATTAGTTATGGTACTGGTTTTAGCAATCAGGCAATAGAGCTAAAGTTGAGGGCAACATGATAACTCCATTTCAGCTTTATATTGGCCGGTCATGCCAAAGACAATTATCACTGTATTACCTGGCCATAGATAAGGCTTTCCGCTCAACCTCTAGGTCATACTGTAATCTAGAGATTTCCTGCTTTTCACTCTCTGCTTCCTTTTGAAGCTTGCTAATACTTTCCTTTTCATATGATATCTCCACCTTGTTGCTCAAAAGGCTTTGCAACTGCTCCTCCACTTCACGTCTCAACTTTGAAAGAACCTCCATTTCAGATTCAATAGCAATGCGTTCCTTCATCAAGGCAACGTCATCCTTCTCCCTCTCAGCTCTTAACCTTTCTAATTCGCACCTTACCTCTTCAGCCATGGTCTCTACAGCATTAATCTTTTCCCTCTCCATGGAAAGCTCCTTCTCAAAACTTGCATTTATATCCTGTTCAACTTGAGCTACTAAAGCATTGTGAGCAGAAACAGCATTTTCTGCCACAGATTCTGCTTCAATTCGTGCAAGCTCCTCGCTAACTGTGTCAGAAGCCTCACCAGTTGCAAGAGCAACAGCAGCTTGGGCCTTTGTGACAGGTTTATCAGGCTGGAACAATCTTGTGCAACCTTTAGGGACACACAAAGGAGGGGGTTGGTGGGTTAGGCATCTCAATTATCCAACTTAACACAAAATTAAGAAAATATGACTGCAGGCTAACATGACTCACCGAATGCAAGTGATATAATTCCTTGATCTCCTGCAGACAAGTCAGCCACGAGTGCAGGCCATGCATCTGGTTTTATCTTGTCAATATCTCTAAACCCAGAAAGCTTGTACAGCATCTGTAAATGATTGCAAAGGAAAGATAAATGCGACACTAAACATTTTTACCAAATGTAACACAGTAGCAAAAGAGACAGGTTAAGAATGAAAAAGCTGTGACCTTTTTATCAGCTTCTGGAAGTTGTCTTTTATCCAGGGCCATCTTCCAACTTACAAGGTCCTGGCGTGATAAAGGACTGCAGTGGCAAAACTTGATGAGTACAATAACAAAGAGATGAATAATAAAATTGTATAAAATAATATTGCTGCACGTATTTCAAACAAAAGACAGAAAATCCTGTTAGATTCCAAATGATACAACACTTTATGTATGATAATGTTGGATTTAGCCAGAGGAGAAATTTTACATCACAGTAGATAGGTAGCATCTTCATATATGATGCATAAATACTAATTACAGAACAATTGGAAGTTAATATAGCAGCTCTAAATTCTAGAAAAGACAGACCAGCCTAATTGTGAGATAACACAGGGCATCAAAATCAGCACAGTTAATATAGCAAGGTAGAATTGCTATCACCTTTCACCAGCAAAGTAAAATGGACTTTGGTTTTCAACTGAAGAAGGAAGCAAATCATGATTCGAAAGCTTGCTTGAGATAAATCCTGCTTCAGCTAAGCCTAAAAAGATACAGCTCAGTTAACAGATAGAATGCTGTGAAACAAAGCTTTGCCACTAAAATTATAATTGAAGATCTTAGCTGCAGTTCAAACCTTGAATGGATGAAAAATCAGGGTCATCAGGTTTGATATCATAAAATGCAAGTTCAGTAACATTCTCTATGTACATTGCAGGATATACTTTTGACACCGTGCTCCTTCAAGCAATTAGAAGGCAGTCAAAACACATATTCTAAGCTTCTGATGAAAACTTTGTATTGCTAGTTGGATGCTAATCCTCAAGCTCAATGCTAGACAAGTCATCCTATTAAGAAAGATGCATACCTTGAAAGAGCACTGCTAGCAGCAACTAACCAGCGAGCATATTCACGGCGCGTACATAGATCACTAGGATGATCATCAGCCTCAATAACCTGGAATAAATTAAAAAAATAAAATAATGAACAGGAAAAATTTTAAACTGGTAATCCGCATTTTTCTAAACAGTTTATACACACTGGTTGCCTCACCATCACTCAAAAATATTGATAATCAAAAACATTACCTTCAAAACTTGCAATGCAGCAAATGTCTGTCCCTGAAGCTGATCAACAACTGCAGGAACTAGAACCTTTCCAGGAAGCACCTGCAAGGCTGCAGAAACTGCAGATGGAGCGGGTATACCAGCAGAGGAGAAGGAAATTTCAGGAGTTGGCAGTTCAAAAAATTGTTTGCTTTCCTTCATCTCATTGTTAACAGTTATGGCTTTTTTGTTTGCAAGCTCGGACACTGTTCTGGAGAAATCACTTTCATCTAAGTAATTCACTTCCAGGGCAGAACTATTTCTCTCAGCTGAAATCTGAGTTGCATTGCTCAGATTAAGATTTTCTTTAGTTAAAAGCGAGGCTACAGCCTCCGTATCATCTTCGGGAACAATTTGAGGTTCTGAACTTGTATTCATGGGTGAACTGTCTGAAATATTCACACCCACAGGCTCATTGGGTTCAAGAACTGTGGAAGTAAAAGAATTCAATGAAGGATCAGAATTCTCATTTATCTTCGAGACAACCAATTCACTCTGGTGGTCTGTGTTAAGATTTGTTATATCTGGAACGTTGCTAGGTTCGACTTTAACAGGGGTATTATCTACCTCAAAAGTTGATACAGGGGAACTTGCATCAATTTCAGAACTGGGCAAAATCTCTGAGCTGGGAGTCATTTCAGGACCAACAGACTTGTCATCAAAACTTGATTCACATTGTAAACCTTCTTGAAACGAATCACTGTCTACAGTCGAGGTCTCAGTGCTGTCACCAAGTTTATTTTCACTGGGTGCTTCATTAAGTTCTGGGAACGAAGAAAGATCTGTTTGTGTACCTGTCTTGCTTTCCAGATCACTATAATTGCTGGCCTCACTTTTACTCTCCTCAACTTTATCATCCTCCTTGTCAGAGTCCAATGAAACTTCCTGCTGAGTCGTGAATGGTTCCATCTGTTGTTTTGGCCCTGTATCGAGCAATATAATTATTGGTACAGTTGAGCACCAGTGAGAAGAGAAATTCAAAAGATCCATACATTTTAGCAAAGTCTACATGGGACATCCAAACCAGAAGCTTAGGAAACAGTTGCCAGAAGACTGTGTTAGCATACAATTGAGCACCTGTTCTTTGTTTCATTTCATTATTTACTGTTTTTATTTTTATTTTTATTTTATTTTTATATCGGTACTGCTGGATTAATTCTTCAAAGAATAGAGGCAGCCACTTACTGGAAGTGCTCCACTTGCTTAAAGACAATGCCGCAAAGGTAAGCCCTGCAAATAGAATGACCCCAGCTACTCCAGCTCCCACGGTCCCTGAAAGCAAACTACTTCCAAAGTGTTATCAGTCCATTAAAAACACATAAATGAAACCTTTAGAGCCATTCTCACTTTCACACTGAAATGCAGGTAAAAATCATCCAACAAAAGAGTTCGTGTGCAAAGAAAGTATCAACCGAATCAACAGCAACAAAGAAAATAGCTTTGTTCAGCTTTACTCAGTATCATTCACTAATATGATTATAGTAAGCACAGATCCTAAGACCAACAAATTAAAATAAAACCCCAACATAAACTTGCCTAATAAACCAAAACCAACTCCCTTGAAAGAGCTACTATATTTCACATTTTAATCTTATAAAAAAGATGAAGCATACCCATGATTCATTTCCCAGAACTACCACAAAAACAACACCAATAATTAAACATTTAGCCTCCTTTTATGCCAAATTTTCTATATCACAATTAAACATGGACAATTACAGATTCTATATAGGAGTGATAGAAAATCAGAAGAAGACTTTTTTTCCAAGTAGGCTGGCTTTAACCCACTTGAGAGAGCTACATTTTCCATTGCAAGCTAACAAAATTAAAACCCGCAATCCATTTCTCAAAATTAACTTTTTTTAGAAAAAAAAGAGCAAAAATCGAAACTTTTAAATCCATTACCTCCAAGCCATTTCTTTCTCTGATTCTCAATAGACTGATCACTATCATGATCCGAATCAGACCATCCAGCAAAATTATCTGCATCAGAACTCGACACGATCCACGAATCTCCATTAAAACGCCGTTCATTTTGAGGCAGGAAGAGGCTGCCACTACCTACCTCCATGTTCCTCATCCAAGGCCGTGTTCGTGTTGGAGGTGATACTCGACGGTTATAGCAGTTCATGGCTAATCGCAGCTGTAGAGAGGTTGGAGAAGAGGAGGCAGCCATGGATGATACCATGGTGGGTTTGGGTCTGTTTTAATATTTATGGAGTCAAAAATTGAGATTGGGGATGATTGAGAGAGGTTTTGAATGTTGATTTTGAAGGAGAGGCAGAAGGAGAGTTTTTTTCTTTTTCTTATCTATCTATTTCGAAGAGAGTGAAGAGTGTTGTCGTGTTTCCTTTTCTTTTCTTTTGTTTTATATTATATTTATACTTACGTCACCGGGTAAAAACATTTTTTTTTATCGGTTAAAAACAAATTTTGAGTATGTGTATTTTTTATATAAAAAAATAAGATTTAAGCATAAATTCGATCGAGAAAAAAATTATATAAAAGAAATGGTTAATGTTAATCAAGTTCTTGTCTGCATTGTGAGAGTGAAGAGGTGGATCGAATGGATCAAGAGCTGTTGGGTTTTTACGGGACAGTTCTATGGGTTCCACGGTTCCCAATCTTCTCAATTCCATTCTGACAATGGAAAAGGAAAATTGCTATGCTCTTTCTGATCCGGGTTATATGAGTCTTGCTCAAGAATTATGCATGCATTCGATCCACCTCTTCACTCTGACAATGCAGACAAGAACTTGATTAACATTTAGATCATGATATTGAGATAAACAAATAAAAAAGTCAAGGTTGAATACCAAATAAATCCAGCGTCGTTGATGAAAATGAAAAGAGAATTGATCGAGAAAAACCAAGCAAACCAAAATCTGTGATTTAAATCATGCGAATAAACTATGAAACATCATGCAACTTGATAATTAAATGTTAAATTTAAAACAAGCAACCCTAAAAGAACCCTAGTCAATGCAAACCAACCTATAAAACATGTGGTCCAAGAGATGGGACCTCTTCATAGAAAATCACAATTTAATTTAATAAATTAAATATAATAGCCAACCAATTTAATTTAATTTAATACTCAACTCAAGCATATCCATGTCACTAGAAAATCCTACAAAAACAATAAGAATAACAAAGCTCGATCTCTAAGACATAAGCTTGACGAAAGGGAAAACAAAACCAAACAAACTCGAGTGAACCTCTGTAACTTGGGTTCATTTCTAAAACCCAAAGCCGGTGAAATCACGGACCCAAACTTAGTCAATTTTTAATAAATCTAGTGTTGAAATAGCCTGCATGAGATGAGATGTCGGTCCTTACATTCATCATTGCACAGACTGCTAGACATCAATGAAATTCCAAGATTTAAGAAGATATGCCCCAATATGTACTTAAAAAGAAAATGGAGGATCACCGTCAAAACAAGAGGATCACCGTTAAGAACTGAAATTGTTCAAGCTGACTTTGTTTGGGATTCCGGAGGAGGAGGGTTGAGAGAAGAACGCTAGAAGGCCTCCACATCACACGGCGATATCACCTTCCAATCCTCCCTCTTCTTCTCTCTACTCTTTTCCTTGGAAAAAGAAAAAAAGAATGATTGAAGGAATAACATGTGGCATCAACATCTTTAGAAAAGAAGTTTATTGAAGGGATGCAAAACGCATCGTTTAATCAAATTGAATTGTGGGCTATGCATGTTAGAGGGGAGGGGAGGAGCGGCAGTGAAAGAAAAATAGATATTCATGTTTTTATTTATTGATTTCCTATTATTGTTGTTGTAGTAACAGTAGTAGCAGGATATGAGCTTATATGGTGGATTATCGCTACAAACAAAATGAGAAAAATAATTGGTTTTTTAAAAGTGAAGTTAAGCCTTTAATTAATAAAGTTTTTGATGGTTGTAATGCCACGATTACTACTTATAAAGCTGCGGGCACTAGAAAATCCTATCTCTTTCAGGTTTTTATTCTTTTTTTTTTATTATCATCACTTTTTTATTTATTTGTTGGCATGTGAGAGTGAGTTCGATTTTTTCAAGGATATGAATGATGAACCGGGTCTGATAGTGTGGCTGTGGATCAAATGCTTCGATTGGCAGGGGAGATAACAGAAAGTCTATTGTCGTTTTCTTTTATAAGGTTGATCATGATCATAATGTCAGACTTGTTGGATCCTAATTGACAACAAGTTTATGTATTGAAGGATACTCATGGAAAAACACAATTAAAAGTACTTTCTCAAGTGTGATAATATATATATATATAGTATTTATGGTTTGATATTGATCTGAGATACTATTGATGATGGTTTCTATGTTGCTATTATGTTGTTTTATTCGTTTACGATATTTTTGCCTCAGGTTCTGGTGATATTCGTGTCTCAGTTTCACAATTTCTATGGTGGTGAGACTAATCCACGTAAATCGATTTAGAAAGAAATGACTGAATTTTCCAAGAGAAGTCATAAAGGGTTGATAGTATATGTGTTGTCTCATGGTGGAGTAAAGTTGAATGTTTCTATCAGCAAATTGAATTTTATTGACTTGACAAGTAAAAACCAAACTCTTTTTGCTTACATCTTCCATTTTTTTATTTGTTTATTTGTTAGAGTTTAAATTCTTGGTTGTTGTCGTTGTGTTTATTAGAATGCTAGAAGGAAAAGTCTTGATGGATATAATTTGGTCGAGAGTACAAGGAATACTAATAAGTCCATTCATGTCATGCATAATATTATTTACTCTTTGAAACCAAATGAAACTGATGTGTCATACTGGGAAAGTAAAATAACAAATCACAAAGCAAATTAAACTTTCCCGGTATGGCACATGAGTTTCATTTGCTTTCAAAGAGTAAACAACATTATGAATGACATGAATGAACTTATTAATATTCCTTATACTAAACCACATTATATCCATCAAGACTCTTTCTTCTAGCATCCTAATAAACACAACGACAACAACCAAGAATTTAAACTCTAACAAAAAGAAATAGATAAAAAAATGGAAGATGTAAGCAAAAAGAGTTTGGTTTTTACCTGTCAAGTCAACAAAATTCAATTTGTTGATAGAAACATCCAACTTTTCTCCACCATGAGACGACACATATACTATCAACCCTTTATGACTTCTCTTGAAAAATTCAGTCACTTCTTTCCAAATCGATTTACGTGGATTAGTCTCACCACCATAGAAATTGTGAAACTAAGACACAAATGTCACAAGAACTTGAGGCAAAAGACATCGTAAACGAATAAAACAGAATAATAGCAACACAGAAATCATCACCAATAGTATCTTAGACCAATATAAAGCCATAAACATTATATATACATTATCACACTTGAGAAAGTCCTTTTAATTGTGTTTTTCCATGAGCATCCTTCAATACAAAACTTTGTTGTCGATTGGGATCCAACAAGTCTTGGACATTATGATCATGATCAATCTCATAAAAAAAACGATAATGAATTTCCTGTTATCCGCTACCAATAGAAGCATTTCATCCATAACCAACACAATCAGACCTGGTCCATCATCTATACCCTTGAAAAAAATTAACAACTCTCACTCTCACATGTCAGCAAATAAATGATAATAATAATAAAAAAAGAAATAAAAACCTGAAAGAGATAGTATTTCTCAGTGCCTCTAGCTCCGCAAACAACAATCATGGCATTACGGCTATCAAAAACTTCATTAATAAAAGGCTTAACTTCTCATTCAAAAACCAAGTCATTTTTCTCGTTTTGTTTATAGCAATAATCCACCACATAAGCCCTCATCCTACTACTACAAAAATAATAGAAAATCAATAAATAAAAATAAAAACATGAATACCTAATCCATAATTTTCCATCCAACCTAAATAGCCAAACATAGCACAAATGCTACTAACCTACACAAAATAAATATTTTTTAAAGAAGATAAATAAAAATCAACCTAGTGGTCTCCAAGAAAAAAGGAGAAAGAATGAGAAAAAACATCGTCACGTATGTTATTGTGAACAAAAATCCAAGAATTTGAAAGACCGTCAAGATTTGACGAACCTTTGATTTTGGCAATGACGCAAACCGTGGAGCTGATGTTAAGGCGTTGCTTTCTTGCAATTGTGTATGATAAGGTTGGATTTAGCCAGAGGAGAAATTTTACATCACAGTAGCTAGGTAGCATCTTCATAAATGATGCATAAATACTAATTACAGAACAATTGGAAGGTAATATGGCAGCTCTAAATTCTAGAAAAGACAGACCAGCCTAATTGTGAGATAACACAGCAGCACAGTTAACATAGCGAGGTAGAGCTGCTATCACCTTTCAGCCGCAAAGTAAAATGGACTTTGGTTTTCAACTGAAGAAGGAAGCAAATCATGATTCGAAAGCTTTTCTTATCTATCTATTTCGAAGAGAGTGAAGAGTGTTGTTGTGTTTCCTTTTGTTTTATATTTATACTTACATCACCGGGTAAAAACATTTTTTTTATCGGTTAAAAACAAAGTTTGAGTATGTATATTTATTATATAAAAAAATAAGATTATACATTCAGCAATCATTTCACTGTGGAACCTGAAAGACCAAAAAATGGAAAGCTATTATCCTAGATTTCAAAAGGGTATAGATGATTGTGGAGTTTAAAAGGAGAACGTGAGCATACGTTGTCTGGTTTTGCAAGAATAGGCAAAGCCAGCAGAACAAACAAAGAACCCAAGTGAAGACGCACTTTTGTCTGTGCAAGAACCCAGTAAGAATTGAGCTTCTCTTCGTGCAAGAACCCAGTAACATACATGTATACTGAAAGAAATTGCTTTTGTTATTTTTATTATTACAGAGAACAAAACAGAGACTAAAGAAGTGGAGAAGGGGGGTTGCCTGTCTGCAACACCACTTAGTATTTGTTAGAATTTTCTCCTAAGCAACAACGCTTCTCTTAATCCAGGTAATTACTCACCTTGTTATCCAAATTCTAATGGCCCATCATTTACATTTAGTTCACAGAAATCTAGCATATACGTATATGACAGTCCATGCTCCTTCCCATTGCGTCTATCTTGTTTCGCGTGATATAAAATACAGTTGACAGACACCTACTGCTTCTAGGCTTCTAGCTAGCTTCTCTCCTTTCCCACCCTTTCCTGCTTTTCTTGTCTCCGGGAAAAAAGAACCCAGAGTCCTATTTTATTGTCTCTAGGGGTAGAAATAATTTCCGGGAATGTGTTGGTGAGTTTCAGACCCATAAAAAGTAGTACAAAAGGAGATGAACAGATGAGAAATTCTTATAGCTTGTTCACATAACTGACTTTTGGTTCTGTCTCCTGTTCAAGATACGAAACATTATTTACCACCTAAATCTTGTATGGAAGATACGAAACATTATTTACCACCTAAATCTTGTATGGATTCATGAACTTTTTTAATAGCTTGTACAGATACAAAGAAAAAGGATGCACACACGCGAAGGTTGTGCTGAAGATTCTGCAAAGTTTTGACAGCGCTTGAAGCATTGACCAATGGTCAAAAAGTATCCTTCACCATGTCAGTTGATTGCGTACAACATCCTCTAGCGCGTGTTGGGCTGGGGGGGTGGAAGGGTTGTTGCCAGAATCATTTATATATCCCTTTTTTTTTGCTTTTCTTTCCTCTCTCGAAATTCATGCATGGCATTGAACAATTCAGGGTTACCCCCCTGGTTGGAGATATTTGAGTATAAATCCTTATTCTTTTGAATTATTAATTTGTGTTATTGGAAGTTTTTTATTTTTTCAATTGTACCTTTTAATTATTTCTTTTCTTCATTAGTCCTGATTTTTTCCCCCCGTTCTTTTCTTGTCTGTTTTGAGAAATCTCAATTCTTTTCAATTTCATGTTTTAATCAAAATTTTAAATTTGTTAGTATTTCTAAATCTAGTCCCCATTCTCCTGGTGGTTTACTCTTTTCTTTTTTATGAAATTGTTTTTTTTTCAATTTAATCCTTTAGTCCAAAAGCATCCATATTTTATTTTTTTCAATTTTGATCTTCATTCTCTTAATTCATATACATATATATATATGTATATATTCTTTTTTTGCGATTCTGTTTGCTGCCTATATATATTATCTGCTTCTGGATGACGGTCGCCAGCATCACAAGACATAACTTTGCCCTGGCTAGTTTTGTAAGCCCTGGATAATATATCCTTTACGGAAGTTCAATCTTAGTCACCTGATTTAATTATATATCTCTTTATACAACCGTAGATCGCCATGATCACTTAATCATCGGGATGCAGATCCTTTGACTAGAAAACTTGGTTCAGATCCTTTAACAACTAAACCGGCTGCCCGAAAAGTCAAATACAACTAAATAAACATCAACTTGCTAACTATCTCGTTTAAGTTTTCAATGGATTCAACTCCCTGGAGAATCTACAGCTTCGAACTCACAGATAAACACAATGCTAATAGAAATACCAGACAGAGAGGAGCAGGTTGCGGTGAGTGAGTCAGAACACCAGCAGCTAATGCAGTCACTAATCCTATGGCATATCCAGGAAGCTCATACCATATATATCTTTGTCCGTTGGAAGAATGCAAATCTAAGAGATTCACGGGATCTCGGCTCTTTCGGTAGTCGAAACAAAGGACTCATGCTAGAAGCATGGCAGGTATAGCCTGCAAGAACAACATTATTGAAATAAAATGTAACATCTTTCAATATTTTCTCCGGAACAGCACAAGGTGCCAAAATCATCCATGCACAAAAACATCCAGTAAAATCTTGGATATCCTTGCCAAAATTAAATTGCAAAGAAAGCATGTCATCATATACCATAGGATAACTTCATGTTCCAAGCATGCGGGCAGTAAAATCATGATTCATAACAGTTTAGCTGTTAGTTACTACCAGAAAGAATAGCTTGGAACAAGAGCAACATTAACAAACCAGTTCCTGGTAGGCCTCTGAGTCAGAAAGGTAGAAGAAACAAAGTATATCCAGGGGCGAAATGATTATTAAGATTTTTAACCAATAGGTCCCAAGATCTTCTATCTTCATCATTGTATATCTACATGCATGGTAAAAAAATATGGAACTATGGGCTCCCATGGATACAATCTGACCTGACTGCAAAGAGTCTACCTATAATATCTGGATTAAAGACTGTATGTGAATCAAGAAAAGGGATTAGAAGCTATAGATCAACGACCAATTAATCCAAGAGCATGATGCAACAGGGAAATTTACAGAGAACTGGTATTTAGAATGAAAGCACAAAGAACTGCTGCTCACTCACAATCTTTTATAAAAAAATTGTAGCCGAGATCACCTCAATAGCAGTTCTAGTTAGTACTATACAGATGTGCCTGATATTTAGCTCACTCACAATCTTTTATAAAAAAATTGTAGCCGAGATCACCTCAATAGCAGTTCTAGTTAGTACTATACAGATGTGCCTGATATTTAGCTCACTCACAATCTTTTATAAAAAAATTGTAGCCGAGATCACCTCAATAGCAGTTCTAGTTAGTACTATACAGATGTGCCTGATATTTAGCATGGCCGCTCAATGAATAGCTTATTCGGCATCTTTAAAAAACAATAGCCTAACAAAGAAGGGGGAGGGGGACAGGTTGCTGGGGCAAACACTTTACAGATCCCCTGGTCATTGTTTCAAACAGAACAGAAAATGTTGCCCCAAAATATTACCCAAGTCCATTCGAGAAAACTTTAAGCAGAAATTTTGATGTCAAACCAATTTTGCATTCAAAGTTGCTTCCTTTGTCCCGTGAACATTTGAATAAAGATATTCTTGGAACCTGCAAAACTGTGCGGTCCTGTAAAAAGAAACATAAGTGGACGCAGAACACTTCAAGCTTCTGGTGCATACATCAACAAGTTCCACAATTTTCATTCCCAGCCAGTAATATAGAACACAACTGAAATACAACACACGTAATGACCTAAGTAATGAATAATTCTCACAACTTAGAATGCCAACCAACACGAAACAGTTCCCATCCAAATTAACATCGAGCAAGCACATTTCATTTCTATCAAGTTTCCAATACAGCATCAAACAAAACCACAACTTCACGGGGGGAAAAAAAGAAGGCTGTTAATCCTACTTCATTTTTCAAAACAACCAGGACAACAACAACCTCGACTTTACTGAACCAAGCACAGTTATGCTGCCAATTTGCACCCCCCCCCCCCCCCCCCCCCCCCCTCTAAAGACGAAATAGGTAAGAGAAAATAACAGCCAAGGATCTGAAACCAAAAATAGAGAAATTTCAATATGGGCAATCAGGGTTCGAGAGAAAGGACTGGCCTTGGACTTTTTGAAGAGGCTGAAAACACAAGCACTCACTCACACACACAATTTATCATCAGCCCGTTTTCTGTATGACTCTGGGTGCTGCCTGAAAACGTACAACAAAAGAGAAACAGAATTACGATGATTTGCAAACTAGCCCCTGTTTTTGTATATTGGGAAGTGTGTGTTGCTACTGGCTAACCAGTTTTCTCATCGCTAGCTACGTGCCTGGGCTGTCAATGAACCACCCGTTTCTGTTTGTAATGTTATGGGCCAGACTCCAAGGTTTATAGTTGAACTTAACCTCTTTAGACCTCCATTTTATGCTCGAGTGGCCCATGATACCACCATCGATGAGCCTGCCCCAGACACTATCCCACCTCCGATACAAGTCGTTCTACCTTCCCCAAAATCTCATCATAGTCATGGCTTACGTTACGGACTGAATGGGTCCATCAAGATCAATTCAAAATGATCGTTCTAGATTATTATTTTTTCAAACGAAATCAATCTAGAGTTTTTTTAATATTCTGATATATTTATTTTATTTCTAATACCAGTATATATATGAAAAAGCAAAAGATTAAAGATATTCAGGGTGAAGCTTCTTCCAGATCCAGATCTAACAACCGGGAGTGGATTGGTTTAAGGTTTGTTTCAGATGTACCGACTCTGTGTGGAAGGTAGTGGATGATGAATTAATAAACATTAAAAGATTCAAGACTTCCTCGATCTCTGTCTCGGAGGCATGTGCCCGGTTTGACATGCGAGGGTTGATTTTCATGCTGGAGGCCTCCTTAACGTATTAAATCCTTCTTCGATGACTGACATTTATGCATGCAGCAGGGTGGTTCATGTACAGGCTCCAGTACTGATCAGATTATGCCAAAGGGTTTATTCATCAGATTATGATCACGCCACTAATATATATATAACATCTTCATTGTTAATTAACGTCTACGGTTATGTGTTTACTCCACGTACGTTAATACGTCTTTAATGAGTATTTCAATATCATAAATATTGCAGGAAAGTTTTTAACTCCACCCCAACCCCGACCTTGTTTCCTTGCCTGTGAGCAAATTTGCCAGATTTCGTGTAAATAGCCCCTATAGTTGATTGAACCATAATAATCAATCCCTGCAATACAAAATAAAACAATCTTTCTACCAGTGCTGAACATCCTCTTGATTCGTTTTTTTTTTCTTTTCAAAAACATCTTCTTTCCTGCTCAAATCTCTTGATCATCCTATTTCCTTCGTTCTAAACAGTAAGTTATTGCCAGTTTTTTTCTTCGGTTGGATCAAATAGTTGCATAGCCGGAATACAGGATTGTTGATCCATGAATTACAAGGGCGGGGAGAGAGAGACGCACAAGGCTGCGGCTTCATGTGGACTAGCAGCCATAAGGGGACCGCCAGGCACTCACAAGTCGCAAGTTTGCTAGACTTCTCAACAACGAATTAAGACCTCTTGCATGTGCTCACAGACAAAACTTTCTCACTAGGAAAAAGTGATCACTTCTAAAACGTTATCTTCACCAACCCATTATGCAATCCATCCACCGCCAATTTTTACACCAGAGATTGGTGCTTGTCTTCCCTTTCAAGAATCTTGTCATAACACGATAATTCATCAATTTCTTGTCGGGCCCCGTATATTGATTGGTCCATTCCTTCCCCACCCTTTCTCTCTTACATGATTGGTTGCTTCTCTTTTGGACCTCTCCCCGCCATCTTTTCCAAGACAGAAAAGCCACCTTGATAACCTCAAGCCTTCAAGGCATAGATGGTACTTCTTGGGCTGCCAATATCTTTCACCACGAAATCCCCTTCCTCTCCTTAAATACAGTCGACACACTTTGCCAAAAATTTCACCTTTTCCTTTTCAGTTTCTTCTTTCTCTTTTTTGCCTCCTTGTACAGCTAAGATCCCAAGTTTTAGCTCTGACTGGATTGCCAATATCTGATTCAGAACATGAGCAATGCATGAGTTAGAGCTAACATCACGCTGGTTGTAGATTTCCGTAGCGTCCCATCTCTAACATCTCACAAACGTCTGGTTTCAATTCCTTTCAACGTACAAAAAGCATTGCTGCCGTTCAATATTCATCTTAATTCTATAAACTTACGCCCCATCTTCCATTCAAGATGGATTTAGCAGCAGCCATATTACTGATATTGTTGAATCTGGCATCCTGGTACACCTATTCAGATAGCCGGCTTCTTGTTAATATGACTCTGGTTCACAATGCTTCCAAAATTGGTGGCTGTAAGTTTTTGTTATATTTCTTATTGTCTTATCGATTCACCATCAATTCTTGTTTTCGAAGCATTGATTAATTACTATATATTACTTTATTACTAACCCTTGTTTTCTTCTTCCTTGTTGGTGAATGTTATTCGTAGTTTGCTTGGATGGAAGTTTGCCAGCGTATCACTTGCACAGAGGATTCGGTGCTGGTGCACGCAACTGGCTTCTGCAATTCGAGGTAAAATCTTTATCTTTTTGAAGGTAAAAGGATAATTTAAGTATTCGTCAGTTAGTTTAGCTGCTAATAAAGTCATTAACACGGTCATGCATATCAAGCAAGAAATTTCAGCCTTTCTTTACTTCTTCTCCAATTCAGATTTTAGAATTTAATATTTTTGTAAAGATATTCTTCTAAATAACAAGCATACCATTTTAATATACAAGTGTTAAATAATTTAGTCGTAGTTTATATATAAAAAACAGTTAAATGAAAAAATTATGGCTAGAAGCTCTCGTAGGAAAGGTTCATAATAGGGCCAGTACCAAACAAAATCGGTTGACAAAAAGTATCCAATGAGAACTTGCCACGCAGGCAGTAGTTATTCTTTGGTGAACGCACAGGGACTTTGGGGAAGATGTGCTGACCTTCGTTTTAGGTTTTGTATGGTTGGATGATTTAGGAAACCAATACGACAAAGTGGGTTTAATTTGCCTAGTGTCTCGTGCATCATGTTGCCAGTGCAACTTCCACTCGCTTTACCATTTTAGAACGCGCAGATCTGGAGCCTGAATTCGCCTGGTCATCTGCTAAATAGGGTAGAAATTTATTGTTTAAAGCCATTGACGGGCTTGCTGAAAACTGGAAGGTAGAACGCGTGAAAGTAGCATATCAATGTGTGAAGTCATTTCACAGAAAGACAGCAATTTTGATCGCTACAATAATCCAATTGTCACATTTATTACTCCCGCCATGTTTATTGAGAGGTTCTGCTCATGTTGTGACCTCGATGGCCCCACGAAAAGAAACATGCCGAAAGAAGTTAAAGAACTGCAAAAGATGCACCAAACAGTACGGCCCACGATGTGGTCTCAAAAGAGCTGTTGGTCCAAATAGGAAAATCATTAGTCTAGATTCTAAACGTTCAACCTAAGCAAAACCTTTGATGCAATAACTAACGGTCCCTCTACTTGCCGAAGAGATTGGGCACTAGCTTAACTATGGTTGCAGGGTGACTTGCAAAAAATACGAGGAAAAAGAAACTATAAAAGCTTGAAAATTTCAAAAAGAAGATTCTCAAAAAAAGTTAATGTTCAGGTTTTCCTTGTCACCATGGGGTTTGGATAGGCTTTTTAGGGTAAAGAAACTAGTTGGTGGGATCCAGAACTGTGAAATTAGGAAGCTGGATGTTAACAGGAAGTAAAAAATGATTATGATGTTTGATAGGGAGGTGGATGGTGCAATGATATCCAATCATGCTTGGAGAGAGCCCAAACGCGGCGTGGATCTACCCTTTACATGAACAAGTTGGAGGATTTCAACGGAATCCTAAGCAACAACGCTTCTCTTAATCCAGGTAATTACTCACCTTGTTATCCAAATTCTAATGGCCCATCATGTACATTTAGTTCACAGAAATCTAGCATATACGTATATGACAGTCCATGCTCCTTCCCATTGCGTCTATCTTGTTTCGCGTGATATAAAATACAGTTGACAGACACCTACTGCTTCTAGGCTTCTAGCTAGCTTCTCTCCTTTCCCACCCTTTCCTGCTTTTCTTGTCTTCGGGAAAAAAGAACCCAGAGTCCTATTTTATTGTCTCTAGGGGTAGAAATAATTTCCGGGAATGTGTTGGTGAGTTTCAGACCCAAAAAAAGAAGTAGTACAAAAAGAGATGAACAGATGAGAAATTTTTATAGCTTGTTCACATAACTGACTTTTGGTTCTGTCTCCTGTTCAAGATACGAAACATTATTTACCACCTAAATCTTGTATGGATTCATGAACTTTTTTAATAGCTTGTACAGATACAAAGAAAAAGCTTGTCAGTTCAATAGCAAAAAATGGCAGTGATTCTCAGTGTGTTTGAAGTAGAATGCTAAATTTAGTCACAGGCTACAAATTTAATGGCAAAAAAAGGCATTATTTTAACATCCCCATGTGTAGAATTGGTCTTCTTCTTTTTGCTTATTCTTGTTAATTAACCATTAAATTATGTTTTCTTTATCAGATTTTTACAATTGGAACCGTGTGAAGCTTAGATATTGCGATGGAGGCTCGTTTTCTGGAGATGCCAAGTTCGACAATGGGGTAGTCCTCTCACCTAAAATTTTCATTCTTTTTGTTACCATGTTGCTAAAATCTAGTGAACTTAAATATATACTTTCACCTCTGTTTAGTAAAGCAAGAAAATTTTGTTTGTTGCACAATTTTTCTTTCACCAAACATCAGATTAAAGCCTAGTTTAACCTGATCAGTTTGGTGTGCATGTGATCGAAACAGACATCAGTCCTTTACTTTAGAGGGAAAAAGATCTGGGAAGCAATCATTCTTGATCTTCTCCCCAAAGGCTTGATGCATGCACGCAAGGTAAAAATTTCTCAAAGGAAATATTGAATAGACTATTGTCTTCTGCTTAAAATCGTCCCGAAAGTGGAAATGAGATCTTTTTGGTCATAGACTTGATTGTAGATTTGAACAATCATTCCATCTCTTCTCCAGGCTTTGCTTTCAGGTTGCTCTGCTGGGGGCTTATCATCCTTTCTCCATTGCGAAAACTTTGCCAGGATACTACCGAGGAATACCAGTGTGAAATGCTTGAGTGATGCTGGTTTTTTCATGGATGAGTCAGTTTGCTCTTTCTTATATGAATGTGCAGTATAATTTGTTTTTTCTGTTTATGTTTTCATATTTTTTGTGTTTGTTCTTGCAGAAGAGACATCGCTTTGAACCACACTATGAGGAACTTCTTTGAAAACCTTGTTTCTCTACAGGTACAACTTACTGAAATCTGTGTTCCACTATAAATCATGAATCTTGTACTGATATTTTGAACTTCCCGCGGCAGGGAATCGAAGAGAATCTCAATAAGAACTGCACTAGTTTCCTCGACAACCCAAAACTGGTACCTTTTACTTAACCCTCCTGTCTAACTTCTTAGTCTGTTTTCTGCTAACTCGGATGGTAATGACATTTATCTTGTACTGGTGCAGTGCATGTTTCCGCAGTATTTCTTGAGATACATTACAGCACCTTTCTTCATCCTGAACACGGCCTATGATGTTTACCAAGTAATTCCTGTCTCGGCCTTCATTTATCTGAAACCGAGTAGCATCGCTTTGTATTTTTATGTTCATCAGACAATAACGAAAGGTTGAAACTGCCAAATTTAACAGTTCCATCATGCATTGGTTCCACCTACCGCTGACACGAGAGGACACTGGAACCGTTGCAAGCTTAGCATAGAATCATGTAACACTCGACAGCTTGACATTTTGCAAGGTCGGTCTCTGCCTGGGCACTAGCCATCCTGTGTACGAGCTCAAATTAAGTTTTGCAATTTGTATGAACTGAAAACATCATCTCGCATCCAGATTTCAGGCAAGACATGCTAGTGGCACTGCGATCATTTCACATATATTCTCGAAGAGGGGGGATGTTTATAAATTCATGCTTTGCTCATTGCCAAAGTGAGTCACAAGACACATGGTTTGCGCGAGACTCCCCGCAAATATACAGTAAGGTAAATTTGCTAACATTATGCCCGTTACACTCTAGGAAAATCTTAGATCACTTGCTTTAAATCCCGGCCATGTTTTGTCAGCTCAAGATCATGGCCGAATCACCCATAAAATCACTAAAAATCCTGATGCCAACATATATAGTGTTAAGGAACAATCTCACCTAAAAGCTCAAGCTTTTAGGTGAGGCTCCAGAATATGATTTATATTATTCTCTAACACACCCCCTCAAGTGAAAGCCCTTTGGGCTTGAATCTTGCACAGGCCCACATTACCTTGTGCTTGATTTTTATCAAATAGAATAGGGGTGGTGAGATTCGAACTCATGACCGCTGGGTCAATAAGGCTCTGATACCATGTTAAGGAACCATCTCACCTAAAAGCTTGAGCTTTTAGGTGAGGCCCCAAAATATGATTTATATTATTCTCTAACATATAGTTCTATGTAAAGGTTACTGCAATAGTTAAGACATACCATCTCTCATGTTTCCCTTTCTTCTCAGTTTAAACTACTAGCAAAACTTAAATTGTATGGCATTGTGAGTAAAATCTCGACGTCCTTTTTCAGACTATTGCAGAAGCAGTTGGTGACTGGTATTTTAGTAGAAATACAAGCAAGTTAATTGACTGTGCGTATCCCTGCGACACCTCCTGCCATAACATTGCAGCGTAGCTCATTGCATAGGAATGTAAGTTTCCTCACGATCCCAGATATATTTAATATCATTGGCAGATCACCTTGTGTTCTTGCTGCTAAAGTGCAAATGCTGCAGGTTTCCTATATGGGAAAGATGAAGATGGGAAAACAGAGATTTTCGTTGCTTGAATTTTGGAGATACTATGAAAGAAAAAGAAGAGAGTATAAAGAAGGGATACTAGAAGGAAGTGCAGGAAACAATCGATGGAGTTCAAAACATTTTTTTTTAATTCCAGAGGAAATCATATCAACACAGAAAAGGCTCACATATTTTTTTCAAGCTAGCCAATAAAAAATCGAAGGCTTTAAACAGGATGATGATAGAGTGACAGAGAAAAGTCTCAAAAACATGTTGAGATGGGAATTATGGTGATTGTAATAGAGGATGTTTAGTATATATTTACAGGAGTGATTAATTCAAAATGTTGCCTTCTGTGGCTGCCTATAATCACATATCTTTTTTTTCTAATAATATTTGTTGCCAGGGACCAAAAATACCAGGAATCCAGTTCTACGCTTGAAGTGATGTGGTGTGAAGGAGGTATAATAAAATATACAATCAAGATTCAAGGGTCAACGTTTGTTCAATGAACAGAGGAGGATTAATCACACATGTAGTTCTCCATGCTGGGAATCCAACGTCCAAAGTAAAATGAAGGTCATAATGGGAAGAAGTCCTCCTTGTCTGACAAAAAAAGAAGTTCCTCTGTTATACATTTGACCAAAATAATTAGCATGGACATATTTTTTGTTAAATAATGTTTAAAAAATAATTATTTATCAGATAATTTTTGTGTTTAATAATAATGTGAAGTAAGACAATTTTATAGAATAAGATAAAAAATTAACGATAATTGTAAGCAAATAATTAATAAAACCCTTTAAAAATGATTTATTTGTATTTTGCAGCAAAATTAGCAGCAGGCAACCAATCACATTTAAAGGTTATAGAATTTTTCCAATACATTGTCACCTGATAATCAACATGACTTTGTCAGTCTGATTACCCAAACTTTGCTCCACTACGATTTTGAAGGCTCGCTTTCACAGAGTAACGTGGAAGATACAATTCGTCATCATGAAGGTGCTACTAATTAATTTGAAATTTGGCACCTTCGGGAATGTATTGAGCTACACTGTTCTGAAAAGCCTGTTGTGAGGCCTCCTGAGTATCCCACTCTCGCTGATAATCCAGCTCCAAGCAAGTTAAGATCACTCTGCTCCATCTTCTCCTTTTAAGAATTCTAGAATGCAATCAGATTTTGGATGTTCTTTTCTCTTTTTTTGCCTGATTTGGACTTTCTAATCATTTCATTCCTTCTTTATCTTTGAAAGCTTGTTGAGTCTCTATACACTCTGAAACAACCACAAATAAATTGGTTCTACTCTTTGATTTGGATTATCATTAGACAGACGTCATGAGATTCATGCTCACAACTGCATGTAAACAGATTCTTGTTCTTTCACAACTTGCAAAGAGATCGATTCATGTTGTTTTGCCAAGAAACATGTAGTCGCTCGCTCCAGTGCCGAAGCAAAATACCGTGCAATGTCGGTTGCGGCTTGTGAACTTGTGTGGCTTAGGAGCTTTCTAACAGATATAGGCTGTTTATCAGTCACTTCAATGAGCCTTTTTTGCGACAATCAAGCTGTCATGTATATTGCCAAGAACCTTGTGTTTCACGAAAGAACTAAACACATCGAAGTTAAGAGATGGTCTGTATTCTTACCAAAGCAACATGGCTTGGTCCCATTTTCAGGATCCCAGGCAGGCACCATAACTAATAAAGCCTAAGACACTAGTGAAGAATCAGCCACCAGTCGTCTCGTTTTCTAGGATCGGTCTCATTTCTTTTTTTTTTGTTCTTGGCCCATCTCCCCGTTGGAGATTGTCCTGAGTTTGTGGCATTAGTGGACACAAGCTAATAGAATTATATATATCCATTTTGTTCATCTATTTATTTCGCTTGGAACAATTTAACAACCCCTTTTCTAACATTCCAAACAATGAAATTGAATTGATGACAAAGAACATTTAAACAACTGAAATGATCAAGGAAGCTATCCTCTACATTATTCATTTCTCTTACACATGGATAAGCTCCAAGAAAAAACTTAGGTATCTATCTATATCTCGTGTCCGAAAACTACAGTACGTACTTGACCCTAGCTATCAATGGCATGGGATATAGCTAGGTGACCCCTATAGGGGTGTGACAATGAGTGGCAAACCATTGCTAGGCCTCAAGGAGAGAACAATAGCAGGAGAATGGCTGTAATTTGGGGAGATGGAGAATGAAAACCTCGTGAGAACTAAGGTCAGCACAATCTTGTACTCCATCATCGTCAAGTTCCGACCAATGCACATTCTTCCTCCGAACCCAAAAGGCAAAAACCCCATCTTGTGTTTGCACCCGCCATACAGGTCATCCTTGAATCTCTCTGGTTTAAACTCGTTCACGTCGTCTCCCCATAGTTTAGGGTCATGGTTCATGGCTACAACATCGATCCACATGTTGGTTCCATTCGGTATTATTAGGTCATCTACTTGAATATCTTCTCTAGCTTGCCTTTGTACATTCGGCGCCGGCGAGTACAGCCTCAGCACCTCATTCATCACCCATCCCATCTGCAACGAGATAACATCCACAAAATATCAGAAAGATTCCTAATTTAAAAGGTACTTTATGTCACTGGACATCATAAGAAATATTGCAGGTATGTGCCGGATAATGGTTAGATTCTGCCATGCTTGTAAAGATCAAAATATATTGGAAAGATAAATAAATAAATATTTTTAATACTAGCAGTACGAGCTACGAAGATGCTGATTGGGGAGTAAGCTCATGTTACCGTCATTGGACGGTTTGAGGAATGTTGTCAAAAAGGCCGTGCCCCTTTTCGCCAGTCAAAGCCATTGGGGTGTTGCCATGTGTCAGGTACGTGTGTGACACGGACATGACATCTCAAGGACCCAAAAGGTGTGCGGTGCGTGTGGACTAAGACCATGCTGTGTTTGACCCATGACCATATCGAATTAAAATTTGGTTTCCTAACGTCTCCTCCAATATGTAGTTTTCAAATTCAATTTTAATTATCCTTGGACTGTTCCATAATATATTTCTCTATTTTTCATTCTTCATCAAGAAAAAGAATTCTCTTTGAAAAAAATAGGTCAAGAAAAGAATTTGTAATACCAAAGTAATATACTTTTCAAAGAATCGCTCACCACCAATATTTTTCTATATACCCACATGAATCTTATCTATGCTACTACCTGGACCAAAAGAAAATATAGAAATTATATATAATTATAAGAATTATGTGGCTCGACGGCCTATATATCTTAGATGGCTGGTTTGGGTTAAATAAATAAGTTAACGTTTTGCGTGTCTAACATCGATCTATCAGAGGTGCATGGCCCCTAGCTAGCTAGTTATATGCACATTCAATTATTCATCTTCGTTTATATATGGTGTTATGGGCTCCAACCTTTCCCCTGAGAATCTCAGGTCACATGGGTATGGACAGACAAACAAAACATGCATGCATGATCATGTATATATAATCTTTAACTGTGTGATAAAGCTAGCTAGCATCTTATATACCTTCTTAAGTCCAGCAAGCTTCGTGAAATCAATTTCCTTATCTCCTGTAACTCCTCTGATCTCCTCTCTCAGATGGTTTTGCCACTCTGGATGCCTCGCCAAAAGCAGCAGTGTCCATGAAAGAGCCAATGCTGTGGTCTCGTGGCCACCGAAGAAGAAAGTCTTGCACTCATCCACCAATTCCCTTGTTGTTAACATCTTCCCTAACCTCCCATCTACACCATTCTCCTGGAGCAATAACCCTAGCAAGTCTTTTTGGCCGCACCTATCATTAGAGCTTTTGCGAGCTCTTACGATGGTTAAGAGGATAGCATCAATTTCTTTCCCGAGTTTTTTGGCCTCCAGGGTTTTCCCAGGGCATATGAGCTTGCTAAAGGGTACTCCCACATAACGGTTTGATTTGAATAGAGTGATTTGCATTGCTCTTAATTTTTCAAACACTTTGCTCCCATTTTCATAGCTTATGCCAAAGCTTGTTTTGGCTATGATCTCTCCAGCCGTCGCGGTGATTTCTCTCTCGACGTCGATTTCTTGGCTCCCGGAATTTATGAGGGCAGCCCACTTGTCTAGCATTTTTGTGGTGGACTCCACCATCAAGCTTGACATAGCCTACAGTACAAGTAACAAATCTAATTTTAGAATAAAAACAATCCCCGGAGACTCTCTATTGAAAACGAAAAGGAAGAATTTTGCTTGTCAAAGTCTTTAATATTGAGCCCAATCAAAACATGATGAGATAGGAATAGGCATTTAATAATTAGGACTTTTATGGCAAAGTGAAACTCCACCCATCCACTCACTCTATGAAGTTTATACGACCAACCTTGAACATGTAGAATCTTAGAAAAGCAAACACGTCCCTTTTCTATTTAGGGTAAGGTGATGTATTAACACACACACACAATTATGGTAATTAGTGATAGAAATGTCAATGTTTTGAGTTCATTCTTTCGTCAAAATTCACAATTGGAATTACCAAATTTACACCACCACCCAATATTTTATGGAATTCATGATGATGATTGTGATGGTAAACTAGTGTAAGTATAATTCAAATGTGACAGTGTAACTTGGTTGAAGATTATCAAAACTTTGTGAGAAAAAAGAACTGAAATTTTTCAACCACGTAGACAAACAAAAAACCTGAAAACTACGTACACGTAGAATAGTAGTGTGTGTGTGCATATATATATATACACACACACTCTTTAACAATAGAAAAGGAGAATAAAGAGAGAGATGTTATGGACCTTCAAGTTGGCTGGAGAGAATGCAGGAGTGATAACATGGCGGTGGCGAACCCATTCATCACCTTCAACCATAACCAAACCATTACCAAACATGGGCTCTCTATCTTGTTTAAACACTTGAGGCTTTCCCCAACTCTTTCCCATCACTCCTGAACTCATTTTTCTTAGGAACTCTGGGTCTGCTATGTACAGAAATGGCTCTGTACCTAACCAGTAAATGAATACCTTCCCTGCAAGACAACAAATGTACACGTATTATTATTCGTACTAGATAGATATATCATAACGAACAGAAAGCCTTTAACCGACAAGTATACCAATACATGCGTACGCATGCTTGTCTTAAAAAAGAAATCATGAATCTTTACACGACACCTACGTTAACAAATGTGCATACGTAGAGACAAGATGATCAAGACAAGAGATTCAGAAGAAGAAGGTCACGAGTCTTACCATGAGACTTCTGCCATTGAGAGAAGTAGGGAAAAACTGAAGAATGAATATCATTAGAGATTTTTGAGGTCCCAGATGAAGAAAAGGTAGTAATATGAGAAGAAGAAGAAGAAGAAGCTGCGGCGGCGGCAGCAGCTGCCCTACTAATATTTTTTATTTCCTTATGATTTCCTAGAGGGAAATTTGGAGTTGGGCCTCCGAACCCGTTTTTCTTTAACTTAAGATACACCCCGGCAGGCGAAATCCAGCAAGAAAACAATATTCTCCAGATTATGTAAAGAAAGCTACTAAGAATGGCAAAAATAAGCACTTGAAATAACACTCCCATCTCTCTCTCTCTCTCTCTCTTATCTTTCACACACAAAAACAATCAAAAGGTAGCTAGCGAGCGGCTCAAATATCTTTCAAAGCAGTAGAAATAGCAGTATACTCCTACTGTTTGCTTGCTGGCTTGCTCTTTCTTAATGCTTTGGGAATGATAAGAAAGAGGAAGATGATGGGTTTTTATAGATGGAGATGAGGGGTTTAACGATTGTCGGAGGTTTGACCAATGAAACTACAGTCACCTTTTACACAGTATAAGTTTGAACATCAACTTTTTTTTCCTTGTTCAACTGTTTTTGTCTTGTGGGGATATTAGTTAGCTATTAATTTTATTTATTTATTTATTTGGCTGGCCATATTGCTGTCTTGTGCTTTTGCCAACCTGCGTTTTTATTAATCTTGAGGCTGTAAAAACTTCTAGTTTCAATTGTTATTGTAAAGTATGAAATTAAAATTAAAAACAATAAGATTCATATTAAAATAATTTTATTCTCAAAGAGTATATTTTATAGGTTCAAATAAACTAATAAAATTCTAATTATCTTAAATATTTATAAAAAAAATACATATTTTAACTCGAATTTAAAGAATAATATAACAAACACGCACATTGTGTATTCCACCTCTTTGAATTATTGACTGACCATGGCTGCAGCACACGTACTCTTGGACTGGATAACAACCGTGTGTGCGCAACGCATTTGACAATTATCAAAGTGTCTTTTTGGATCACAAACTAGAGGCTTCAAATCCATATATTTACTTTTTGGTACAGAGATATGATTGCCATTTGGCCACGAACAAATTAGCACCTTTTCTTTTATTCAACACTACTTTTTATTTCAATCAACATTAAGTTTATTATCTTATGATTTTAAAAAAAGTTTTTTATTATTACCTTGATGCATTTCAATATATATATTTTTCTAGATAATTAGCTTAAAAAATTTAAACTCGTCATCCGAAAGTCCTGTAAAAGAAGAGCAGATTAACTGGAAAAATTGATTAATAATATTGTGAATGGCCTATTTATTTCCTTAGCTAAATTAAAAATATAAGCCTAATCTTGACATACAAAACACAACTCATGAGCATAGAAAGAAAGAAGAAAGGACAGTATCCCTTCTTTATAATTTATTTATTTATTTATTTTTCAGGTTTATATACAATATCCGAAGGTTAGCTAGGGTTTATTTTCTTAAACACTGCATAATGGTCTTAATCGATGTATTTGACGTTATATATTAATTCTTAACCGTGAGATCAAGCAAGTCGTGTCCTAATGATTTTAATATAAGATGAGACATTTGCAGTTACAAAGTCAAACAAAGTTCTTAGGAACCTCAATAGTTGTACGCGGAATTAACACACGGATGTTGTTAACAACGTTGATGGACTGCATGCAACAAGGTTTTTTTTCTTTCCTTCCTTTTTAAGATAAAACATAAAATTGAGCCTTTTGTCAATCTCAATAGTATTTATTTATTTTTGGGCTCGTAACTTGTCGTTAAATCAAGCGAGTATGGTGTTAATTAAATGCAAATCATTTAAAACATTTCAAATGATAAAAGTAAAGTAGATATTACTAGAGAACTTGATTTGGTATTCATCCCAAAAGGTTAAGAAAATCAAGATAGGTTCTTAGTAAAGCTTGAATTAATTCCCAATTCTTGACGAAAGAAAAAGCTAATTAATGTCTAGTGTGATCTTTGAAAACTTTAATTGATGTAATCATAAGAATCTACCTTTACGACCAGTGTGATACGTACGCCTATCAAATGTTTGATCGTTTCATCATGAGATGGAAATTTCACGAGACTTAATAATTTTGAATCCATACATAGGAGTGGATGAATTTCAAAAGCAAGTTAGAGAAAACTTAGCTGGTAATAGTTGAACGTAAGGAATCAGCAAGAAATTAAGAGATGGTATTTCTAGTTCAAATTCTACCACTTGCATCTTTCAACTCACATGCAATGTGTATGAGAATCTTGAGTTTGGTGGGTTCTTTCATATGGGTTTGGTTCCTGAAAGTGAGTGGTATATATATATATATACACGCTGTAATTTAAAATATTTCAGAAACATGGTCCTGCACCTCTCATCTTCTTTGATAAATTATAAATTGATAATTTGAATTCGATGATACCGAAATGATCTCAAGAGGATCTAAGCATACTATAGCAGATAATCTTCAAGGTGAGTGTTCTAATTAATTAGCTGGGAAAATTAAACTTGAATGATTATAGTGATGGACCGGGGATCTTACTTTATTAAGATTTTGAGTCTATATAGTCCTCATATGAACATAAATGTCTACGTCGTGCATCCCCAGATTTCATTCTTCCAGCTGCTACATATTTCTCAACCAATTACAAAGCATCGACATAGAAAGTCAAACGAAAAAATCGTTCTCAGTTTTTTAAGCTGAAAATTCTCTCGAGCCTGAATATCCTTAGCGAATTCACCATCGACGAGCCAAACCAAGTGTTTATACAATCACTCGCTGTCACAACTCAAAAACCCTCTTCGTCTTCACCCACTGCTCGTTACCACTAGACGAATTTTTTTTAGTTTTGAGTGAAAAAGTCAACTCAATCTTGGCCATGCTACCTTGGTTTCTTAACTGGATGGGGAAAAACATTTATTCATTATTAATATTTCTACTTTCTTCCTTCCTTTTCTTCCACTGATATGTATGTATGAGAAATACATCCTTCCTTTGCTTATTTTCAAATAACGTGTGAAGAAATTTGATTCTTAGAGCATCATCTCTCATTAATTTCATGGGGCAAAATAATGTTGTTTTACATCTTCATTTCAGCTAAAGCTTTGATGGGGGAGGATATCAATGGCTGGGAGAGATCAACAAAGTTGTCGTGGGCTGGTGGTAATCACTTTGGGTAACAATAATAATAATGAAGCAAGCTCTCGGGGGTGGGGGACGGAACAAAAAGAGGCTGCGATTGAGAATATATTATAATATTTTTTCCACTAAAATTATATATTAATTATTTCTCTGTAGAGAAAAATGGTAACCCAAAGTTGAGAACCTTTTTAAAAATTCTCGATAATAGTTATACATTAATCCCGTCTAAAATAATATATTTTATTTTATTTTTTACAGCTTTTAAATTTGTATCATATAGTACCCCTGATGAGACCCATCAACAGATCTCAGGTGGAGCCTCCTCCTCTTTGTGCTTTTCTAAAATGGATTTAGGTGCACAGATTTGTTCTGAAATTGATATGATCATGGCGGCCCCCTCAAGGATTTAATAATATTAGAGTTCCATTTATGTTTTCAATTATTGAAAAAGAAATAGCGGCTTATTTGTCTGTATGTGATTATTTCATTTCATTTAATGTGAGATTGACATCCACGAATCCTAATTCGTTGTTGATGGGTGGGCTTATTATACATATATATATATATATGCCAACAAGAGCTACGATACTCGACAACTTTAACCACAAACAGACAAAACAAAACAAAAAATGTCACATTTTCTTGCATGATAAAGACAGAGTTACACTGCGGGCGGGATTAAAACAAAATATACATATAAAATAATTGATCAAATTACCCGGTGTTGTTGTTGAATGGTTCATTTTAATTTTTTCAATCTGATATTTTTTTTGTTTAGAACAATTAAATCAAGCAAAGATTATAATAATATGTCTTAGTTGACTTTATGAATTTAAAGTCAACCTAAATAGCGGGTAAGATGTATGGTTAGGATTTTTTTTTAAATAAAATAATATTTTTATAATGCTAAGATAGTAATATATTTAAGCTATGCTGTAAATAAAAACAAATTATATATATAAAAAAAGGAGGAGGTTAAATCATGAAAATATTGACATATGAAATTGGAAAACAAAATGACAAAAACAAAAGAAGAAAAGGTGAGGAATGGAAAAGAAAGTTGAAGGAGAGAGAGAAAGTAGTAGAGCACAAAAAGGAGTATGATTTATTGTATATATGAACAGTGAAACATGGGAGTGGCAAGCTATATTGTTTCATTGTTGATATGATTGCTGAAACAAGTGATGTGGCAAGCGATTTTCTTCTTTTGTTAAATGATGAAAAAATGAGATAGAATAAATAAATAAATAAATAAAAGGGGGGGAGGAAAAGGAGGCACAAAACAGACAAGATTCTATTTGTATTTTTATTTTAACTTCAGCAAATAACGTGTTTTGACTTGCAAAATTTACGACACACATTTCTAGGACATTGGAGTACCTCAAGAAAAACCTTTAAAAGATATTTAAAACTTAAAAAAACATAACTAGTAAATTCAAAACCAAGCGAAATAAAAAACAAATCATGGGGTCATGATCTACACACATGCATGTACAAGGGATGGCATGATACATCTACCACCAAAGTGGGAGGAGGACGGTGGACTTTTAATGGGATGGGAGACCGCGCTTCCTCTTCTGTTGATATTCACATTGCAAACGTGAATCTTAAAAGTGTTTTTGAATTCAAATGTAGACTTTGATTCATGTCCCGTGGTGTTCTTGTAACTAACATTATCTTTTTGTTTCTTCTCTTATTTGGGAAAGCCCGAGCCCTATACCTGCTTTAAAATTATTATTATTATTATTTTTTATTATTATTATTATTATTATTATCATCATCATCATCATCATCTCTAAATCACATTTATCTGTACCTCTTGCTTTAAAATTCTAAAAACACATATCAAACGCCATAAAAGGAGAGAATACAGAAATCAGTGTGAAAGTGAATTATCATCGAACCATTCTTTGAAGACTCTTATCCTAAGGTTGTAGGTAGCAGACATGGATGGTCGGTGGGCACTCCATTGACAAGATTTGTATTAATCTTGGACCGCATCCTATCAGAGCAGCAACTCCCAATTTAACGGTTTTAACTGATCCAATCTATTCCCAGTCAAACATTTACCAAGACTGAATTTCTACAATCGAATACGTGCACAGAATTAGTTTGGATTTGAATTGTTGTTTCAACAAGCATGGTGGGATTTATTTATTTTTCAAACTCGGTACAGTGACATGGTAAATTGAAAGATAAAGTAGACAAAAAGAACGCCCTTGGAAGCAGCATGTAAGAAGGGAGCCGCGTTTCAAAAAGTTAGGCCTAGTTCACCTAAGCATCGACGACCACTTTCTTTCATGCTCGATCGCCCGAGCACACAATCAATTTCCCTTTTTCAACCACCTAAATATACATGTAATGAATCGTGAAAATTGTGGCTCTATATCTATATAAAAATATATACATGGACGGTCGTGCCACATCCCCAGCATTCCTGCCATGTTCGAGAACTACACATGTAAATTCTACAGTCTCATCATTGGTTGTTTGACCTTGACACCATACAGGATCAGTGATGAGGACGGGTCGTCCAAGAGGAATCATTGGGAATACGTACAATACAAAATGACTACGTGTTGCTGCTTTTCAAGGAGCCATTGAGAGCACGTTCATATCATGGGACGCGCTTTCATGTCAATCCATGCCTCATGCTCGAAATTAATTTTAGGGTTATTGTTTAGTGCATTGTATATAAATTTTCATGTATGTATGTATGTATGTATGTATGTGATTAGGGTTTGTTAATTCACGTAAGTGTTGTAGTATTACAATATGTGTTTTCTATTTATTTAGGGTTTATCGTGTGATCTCATAGCCGCATTAGTTTACTAGCTTTTTTATGAGGAGGGAAAGGAAGAGAATACCAAGACTTTGCTACCAACAAACTGTTTCCATTTTCATTTATTTTTTGTTGAGCTTGCCGCCTTTTGTTCTCTTCTTTTCCCTTTAAATTAACATTATTCGCAATTTCCTCTCCTCTGTCGTTGTTTTCTCTCTCACACACACAAAATTAAGAACCAAACCATGATTTTCAAAACCCAAACTTATTGTCAAACAACAAACAAAAACTCAAAACAACTAGCACGCACAGCCGGCCGGCCACGCATATAAGTCAACAAACAAGTGGCTTCCTCTTTCAAAACTTCACTTTTGTGTAAAACTACATGCAAATGGTATCGGCCTACATGTGACGATCAACTGGTTGTACCGCGATTTTAATAATAGTAACTTGGTATTATGATTTCTTAAACTTTAAATCATATTCTCGAAATTATATTTTTTATAAAACTTGTAGAAGCGTGCTTGTTCGCCACCGGACTTTTATATTTTATCAACAGAATACTAGACCATTACGTGGGTGGGTAGACGACATGATTTTTACCGACAGGCTCTTGGACAATTGTTGTTCATCGAAAAGACTTCCCTCCTTGATTCCTGGTTCGTCGCTCATGTCATCGCTAATTTAATCTCTCAGAGATTGAATGATAAAAAATGCGTGTCAAACAAAAAATATGAATATGATATTTTGTCGACATTTCCAAATATGAATATGATATTTTGTCGACATTTCCAATAGTAATTCCATTGATGATTTTCTTCATTGTTATGGACGGTTTAGTTTTGACTCTGATTAAACAATGGTAGTGGTATTTTAAGTAATTCAACTCTTGCATATATCGTAAGATAGTCAATAGTTTTGGCAAAATGTTTTTTTTTAAAAAAATACAATCTAATGAAGTGAGTATATAATAATAAAAAGGAAATACTTCTTACCTATTTAAAAATTTATTAGTTCAAATACAGTTCATCTAGAATAAATTTGGAGTTGTAAGTTTGCATGTTCTGGTTCTCCCTACCACATTATGAATGTCGCACAAAATAATCGGAAATCGCATGTTGAATTTATTCTTCCAATTATCTATACAGCTAAACCATAACGTGATTTTACTGTGCAAGTTAACACTGTTCATCCACTCTGCTTTCACTGTGGATTTGAACAGTGATTCTTTTTTTCTTTTTTTTTTGAAAAACTGATTTTTTTTTAAAACGTTTTTTTACCTTTTTTTTTAAAATGAATTTTTTTTTTAGAAAAACTGATTTTTTTAAAAAAAAACGTTTTTTTTACTTTTAAAAAAAAAACTGATTTCTTTTTTTTTTTTTACATTTTTTTACCTTCTTAAATGTTTTTTTTCTTCTTAAATGTTTTTTCCTTTTTAAATATTTTTTTCTAACCGTAGTGTCCGGGGCAGCTTATGCGCACCATGATTAATTTCTCGGTCCACTTTTTATTAACATTTTTTATTGTTTTTTTTCCTCCACTTATACAATTTTTTTTAGTTTATTTTTTGATAACCGGGTTGTCTGTGTTGGTTTACGCACATTACTTTTTATTCCCCAAAATTAACAGTGATTTTCACCTTTTTATTAACATTTTTTATTGTTTCTTTTCCTCCACTTATATAATTTTTTTTAGTTTATTTTTTGATAACCGGGTTGTCTGTGTTGGCTTACGCACATCACTTTTTATTCCCCAAAATTAACAGTGATTTTCACTTTTTATTACTGTTTGATTTTTTTTTTCTTTTTTTCGCTCCTTTTTTTTCTAATTATTGTTAGGTGTTGAAATATTTTTTTTTCTGGTTATATTTTTTTTCTACTTTTATATAATTTTATTTTATTTTTTTATAATAGAGGTGTTTGGGTTAACTTAAACACACCACAATTAATCCTCAGATTTTATTTTTTTATAGTTTTTTTTCATATTTTTACTGATTTTGTTTTTCATTTTTTTCCATCAAATATTTTTTTTTATTGGGGTGTCCGGAATAGCTTAAGCGCACTATAATTAATCCCTGAATCCATTTTTTTTCTTATCTATAAAGTTAAAACAGATCACTGTTATACTGTAGCATGGATCACTGTTTATGTAGACTCAGATAACTGTGGACTTGAATAGTGAGATTACAAAATAATATAAGTATAATTTGTATACCAAGACAGAACAAAGACATGGCTTCGGGTGAGTGGTTAAGGCACGCGCGTCTGTAAAGTAGACTGGAGTTCGAATCTCCCGGCGACAAAAATGGTTTTGGATTTTTAATATCTTATTATTTGCATTATTTATAATTTGTATACAATGTTAAACAATGAAATTGCTTTGGGCGAGTGGTTCAAAAATGTGTCTGCACACGGGAGCCCGGAGTTCGAATTCCAGTGGGGCGAAAAAATGATTTCTTTTTTTTTTCTTTTTAAACGTTTTTTTTCCTTCTTAAACGTTTTTTTCTTCTTAAACGTTTTTTCCTTTTTAACAATTTTTTTCTAACCGTGGTGTCCGGGCCAGCTTATGCGCACCATGATTAATTTCTCGGTCCACTTTTTATTAACATTTTTTATTGTTTCTTTTCCTCCACTTATACAATTTTTTTTAGTTTTTTTTTTATAACCGGGTTGTCTGTGTTGGCTTACGCACATCACTTTTTATTCCCCAAAATTAACGGTGATTTTCATTTTTATTACTGTTTGAAAATGTGCTTTCCCCTGACTTCTTTTTTTTGTTTGTTTTTTTCTTAATTGCTTTTTTGTTAATATTGTTAGGTGTTGAAATTTCTAATTATTATAGATAAGACATTCAAAATAATGATTATGATTATTTTTAAGTTTTATTTTATTTTGAATATGTCAGACTAATTATATATTTTAATATTTATTTAATAATATATATATATATATTTACTAAATGATTTTGATTATTATTATATTATATTATATTATTATTATTATATTTTATTACTAAATGATTTTGATTATTATTATATTATAGTATATTATATTATATTATATTATATTATTATATTATATTTTAAAAGCTTAAAGAGATTGGAAATTAAACAGTCATATTATATTATTATTATCTAAAAGCTAAAAAAGGTCACGGTTTTTGAACAGTGTTTTGGCACTGTTCATCTAGACTCAATCACTGAGGACAGGAACAGTCAAGTTACTTTATAATATTATTATTAGTTGTAGACTACACCTGTATAAAAAGTTGCTTGGCGTGGTGGTTAGAGAGCGCCCAAGCGAGGCATGGCGCGAGAGTTCGAATCTCTGTAACAACGAATTTTTGAAATAATTAAAAAATAAATTGATATTATTATTATTTGTATCCGACAACTGTCCAAAGAAGTCGCTTGGGCGAGTGGTAAGACCGCGCCCCGCGTTCGAATTTCCCCACCCAATTTCTCTCTCCTGCCTGCGCAATATGACGTCAGCTAAGCTGTTTTTTGTCAAAGTTCATTTCAGTCCCTGAACGTTTTAATTTGTTTTTCTTGCCCTTATTTTTATTAAATGGGTTTTGATTTGTTTCAATTTCGTCCTTCAATTGAAATTGATTATGTTTTGAAGTTCCAGTTCGGTCCTCATTCTTTTAATTTTGCGGGGTGGGCTGAAATTCTAAATATTTTTGGTATCAAAGTTTTGATTGATTTCAATTTCATCCTTCCATGCAAATTTATTATAAATCCTTAATATTTTAGGTACCAAAAGTTTGATTTTTTTCAATTCTATCCTTCTATGCAAGTTAATTATGAATTTCAGTTTAATTTCAGTCCCAGTTCTTTTAATTTCCGGTTTTGTTTTGAATTATTTGATTTCAATGTTTGGGTTTACTTCAATTCTGTTTTTTAAATTAAATATATTATTGCAAGTATATCAAATTAATTATATATTTGTATAATTATGTCAAATTAAAGTATGTAAAACTAATATTATGTTCAAATATTTATTGAATATTATCGCCTAAAAATATATATAGGGAGAGGAAAAATGACCTAGGATTTTTTTAATGACAGAAATTCATATCAGTATTCTTAAATAAATTTAATATAATAATATAATAAATAAATCTTATAAAAAAAATATATTAGCTTCAAGAGTAATTTTTGTGCTCTTTTGTTTAAGTTTCTTTCTTGAAATAAATTTTCAGTGTTTTGACTTTTTAATTATATATTTGTGTATTTATATCAAATTAAAATATGTTAAACCAATTATATGTTCTAATATTTATTGAATATCATCACCTAAGAATATATAGAGAGAGAGAACAAAATAGCCTAAGATTATCCTTTAAATTAAATATATTATTGAAATTATGTCAAATTAATTATATTTTGTATATTTATGTCAAATTAAAATATGTAAAACTAATTATATGTTTGAATATTTATTGAATATTATCGCCTAAAAATATATTGACAGAGAAGAAAAATGACCTAGGATTTTTTGAAGGGCAGAAATTCATATCATGTTTTCTTAAATATATTTAATATAATAATATGATTAATAAATCTTATATAAAAAAAAATTTGGCTTCAAAAATTAATTTTGTGCTCTTTTATTTAAGTTTATTTCTTTACAAGGATTTCCAATGTTTTCATTTTTAATATTTTAAATATAATATTACTGCAAAAAAAAAACTCAAAAAAAAAATGTTGACAAATTTACCTGCATTATCTACAAGTCAAATTAAAAAATATACAAGTCACTTCCCGTTTCCATTAGACTGTTCTTTTTAGACGGCAAATAAATAATTATAACACAAAAAAAAATTAAGTTTATGTTTGAAAAACAAATTATAATATTTTTATTTCTAATATGTCTGATATTTATTGAATATTATCGCCTAAAAATATATTAAGAGAGAGGGAAAATAACTTTGGATTTTTTTAAGGACAAAAATTCATATCAGTATTCTTAAATATAATTACACTAACTAAATATTGAAATAATAAAATACAATACATATACAAGCAATTAATTTTCTACATAGAGAAAAAAAAACCCGTCGCATCGCCAATTATTTAGTTAATTATAGATAATAAGAGTTAATATTTTTTCTCAGGTTGCTGGAGTTCGAGTCCCCCTGCCACCGAAAATGATTTTTGAGTAAAGAACAGTGTTTTCTATTGTTCATAAGTGTTTCACATGTTTTTTTTCAATCATTTCTTCGATAACTGGGGTGTCCGAGTCAGCTTATGCGCATCACAATAAATCTCTGAACTTAATTTTTTTTAACAATTTTCACTGTTTATTAATATTTGAAAATGTTTTTTTCTCTTCTTTTTTTCAGGCTTTTTTTTTTTTATACTCGCGGTGTCCGGGTCAGTTTACACGCACCACAATTTTTTCCTCACATATATATATTTTTTAGAACCGGGGTAGGTTACACGTGTCACGAATAATCCTTTGACATTGTTTTTTATTTTTTTTCAACTTATTAATATTTTTTATAACTAGAATGTCCAAGCTAGCTTACGTGCACCATGACTATTATTTTGTACATAGCCAAAGGAGATGACATTTTCAAACAGTGATTTGAAATGTGATTTTCGTTTTTCATTACTATTTAAAAAAATTGATTGAACTATGATTCTGGTGAGATATGACATGAGTGTTTGGTGATGCGTTTGAAAATCGCTTTTGAAGAAATTTTATTTTTTTTCAATTTTAAATTAAAAAAAATGTTTCTACATGATTTTGATGTGCTAATGTCAAAAATAATTTTCTAAGAATTAAAAAAAATACAACACATTAAAAATCAATTATTTTTCTACATATAAAAAAGCCTAGCGCAACACGCGGGCAAATCAGCTCGTACACCCCTAAAAACAAGCAAAGGACTTGAATCCTTCCAAACTACCTCGTTTTTCTAGCCTAAAAGCTCTCTTTCTTCCGCCCTTTTAGTTTTGGCTAGACTCTCAACCACTCTTTCCTCTCGTTTTCAGACTAAACCCCCCAGCCTCATCTTCAACCTCAATAACTTATCAACCACAGAACTATCCCCTCCGGCCAACCACCCAGCCGTAAGCTACACAGCCCCACGTACGGTAGAACTCTCTTTCCTTGTCGGTGATAGTTTCTCCTCCATAAAAAACAAAAACTTTTATTTACCCTTTAAATTGTCCTCTATTCCACGACTGTCATTGTCCATCGTGGCCCAAACCACCAACCGTTAACAGCCAGCCACACCGTCATCCACCAGATCTTCTTGTCCTCATCATTTTTCTACTCCTCTTTTCTCTTCTGACCTCGAAACCACCACCAGATCTCACTCCTTCACGATCATCCCTTGACTAATTCCCTCTAACTGAAACATGTTATTCTTAATGTGCATGATAATGGCGGAGGACATTAGTCAACTAATAAAAAAATACTAAAACCTATTTTGTTTTTCATCTTGTTGATACCCAATTTTTTTGACCTCGTTGTTGAGACATTTTTGAAGAAAAAACAAAAAATATATTTTTGATGTACTTATGTTAATGTGTCATTTTTAAAAACTCTAGTTTTTCATTTTAATTCAACATGATATTTTTTATTTCTAAAGAAACAAAAAAATATGGAAAAAAATCTAAAAATATATTGAGAGAGACCAGAGTTAAAAATATATATATTTTCTACTATAAACATATATATTTGTTCATACATTGAGATTTTGGGGACTAAATTTCACACAACCCCCCCAGCACAAAATGAAACCTTAAGCCTAAAAACATCTTTCCCTCTTCCTTTTCGCCACCTCCTTTTCTTCCTTGGCCATTTAAGCTTTCTCCACTGCTTAGACACTTTTAGCAACTCTTCCCCCTCTCAGACTTCTGCCTCTCCTTTTTCTTTCCAACCGACACCCATTCTCTCTCCTCTCTTCGCCGTCCCTTTTCCTGCGGCAACCCCCATCCTATTTTATTTTTTTCATTTTTAACTGCATAGTCTCGCCGTCCCTCTTAACAACAACCCTCTTCTCCTTCTGGCAACCACCAGGCCAACCCGTCACCTCCCTCTTCTCTTTCCGACATCCAGTTGTTGCCTTCATTGTCCTTTTCTTCTATTCCCCGTCGGCGACTACTCCATCCTTGCCTCGTTCCCCTCCTCTCCTCATCCTCCACAGCAAACCATACTGCACCTCAGCTCAGTCAACTCCCTTCTCTCTTCCATTTCCCTTCACCAACCGTCGGCATCCTTTCCACCGAAGGCAAGACCATCGAGCGGTGGACACGTGAAACAGAGAAGAAAGAAGTATGAAAACTAAGAAAAAAATATCTGTCCAAGGAAAGAATCGATTGATTATTTTTCACTTGCGACGGCGCGTGGAACCACGCGCCTCCAGTATCCGCGAGTCGTTACTATTCCTACCCTGCCTCCACTATTGAGCACTGTTCCTGAATGCTTTTTCTGTTAATCTGAGATGATTTTGACCTTCTAAAGTTCAATTTTGTTGTTTTATAAATGTTGTGTAATTTATAAAATATCAAAGTAGGAATATAATAAAATAGTGTGTAAATTGCATTTAATTTGTTTTACAAACAAATCTTAATACAAAAAGAAAAATGTTTTAATTGTATACAGCCAAAGACTCCTGAAAAATTTAACATTTTCATATGAAAAACTAAAAAAAATATGTTTTGGTATTAGTTTTAAGAATTAATAATTGATTTATTAAATCCACAAGAATTTGACCAGTTTAAATAATTTATGAACTTAATTTATGAGAATTAATGGTGTAAATTTAGATAATAAATGTTGGGCCTATATGCAGTCTAATATTTAAATATATTAAAATAACCAAAAAAATTGGGGGTTGTTATGAGAAGTGATTGATTTTTAATCAGAATATTTTTACGATGCATAAATTATAGAAAATTTCATCTACCTTCCAAGATAGTTGATTCCTTTTATGGCATATACAAAGATTTTTTTTCTTGATAATTTATTTGGGTGTATAAGCCTATATAAAATTTCAGAAGTCAAATTTATTCACATAAATAAATACTACACATTGAAACTTTTCAATCATATCAAAATACCTAATGCAACTAATCTCAGGTAAGACATAACAGGTGTTAATATCTTTTCTTTACAACTAAATCCCCTACCTTTGAATCCTTGATCAAATCATTACAACTAAGTTATCCTAGCGACCTTGAACAAACAAATCCATAACATGACAAGACCTTCCTAAACGTTGTGTGACAACGTGCGACACACCTGATTGTAACGATGGTGGAACATCCCTTTCAATTCTACCAACTAAGAAATTATTTATGCATTCATGATAACCATTAGTGACAATTAAAAAAAGTCTTGCAATTATTTTCTATTGTTAATGCCTTATTATTTTTCATTCAATATAAATATGTTGATTTTACATGCGTTTTAACTACAATAGGTAAGAGAATCATTGATAATCGACATCAAACTACCTTTATATGAAAAATTTGTTATCTCAAGACATCATAAATTAAAGTCCACGATATTATGAATTAAAGTCCTATATGAACATAATTACTTCAACTTATCAATCAATAGTTAAAAATAAATATTTATATTCCAACCTTCAAACCCAGATTATTAGGACCATGTATAACCATAAATAAAAACGTGGTCTCAAACCTCATACACATTTTTAGTGGCAAATTAGAAATAATAAATATCACTGACGTGTAGGAACAAGAGTAACAAATGATCTAAATGGATTGAATTTGTCAGCATAACCTAAGATGTACATTTTATGATTCAATTGAAAACTAAGGATGCTTCCAAGTTTCACCATCATGTGTGTACCATGACTTTATCCACTAAATATATGAATGATGTCATGTTCTGTGTTCAATGGTCTTTAAAGACATAAATAATTTTTGTATTCTAAGAGTGATTGAAAAGTATGTAAGTTTTATATGTGTGACAAAAGTTTTTTTCTTCCAATTTTAAGACATAATAACAAGCATGTCTATATTTTTTGCACCTAGTCAACTTCGTATTTCTAAGGTAGTACAACATGCAAATATTTAGATACATGTCAATTTTCTAATATCATATATTGAAGGGTTTCATCATAGATTTAACTACATAAAAGTTCTTTTATAGTTTTTTTTTTTTTTAGAGAAAATGTTTCTTTTTCATTCGGCAATTCTTTTAGAATCAACTTCACTCCACCCATTATATAACTTGATAGTGAACATTTATGCAATGATCAATAATTTATGGTGATTTATGCACCCATCCCATAGTGGTTCATTGGAGTTTTTTAAAATATCAAAAAACTTGGTTGTGTCTATATTTAATCATTAATTTATGATTAGATATTCACTTGCATAACCCTAATTTATTTTTATCGTATTCATAACTATATTTCTATAAGAATTACTATTATTATCTATAACTCCATGCACTTTTCTAGAACTTAAAAGTTGACCCAACCTTTCTTTTTATTACAGTCTTGTCAAGAACATATGATTATCCTATTGCAAACCAACATAAATATTTTTTTAATGAACATTTTTTTGTAAAAGATGCATTGTTACACAATATGGATCAAGAATTTTTTTTTTCACCTCTTATATTAACATCTAATATTGCTTCTACTAATATTTCTTGAATTGGATAGTATGTAATTAATAAAACCCGAAACCCATTATAATATTCCATCATGCACAACTTTTCAAGTGAGTCTCAATACTCTTATAAATAATCATTAATTACTTATATCAAACATATGTATAATATTTACAAAAATATATATATTAAATATTATGTAAAATAAATAAATAAGCTAAAATTGGATTAAATCAAACTTATTCAATATATTTTAGTAGCATTCTTAAAATCATTATCAGCTATTTATATAAAGTTAAATTCTTATACATTTACCAAACATAAATTGAATTCACTAAATAATACATTGTTTATTTTATTATAAAACACCTAAATCACAAATTCAAAGTTAATTTCATCAAATTACAAACTTAATCTTTAAAAATCTCAAACAAACTCTAACATGTACAAATCATATAATCATACAACTTTTTTTATGAAAAAAAAATGCTATAAAACAAGTAAACACAGACAAATTACACATAATGCACAAACATGCAATAATAAATAAAATTTTAGAATTAAACCATTAATCGCCCTCCCAAATTCTCAAATCTTTCAACAGTATTTTTCTTTTTAAAAAAAAATAAAAATATCAAACATCGAGTAATAATGTGATTGCACATCGAATCGATATTCTGTTCTGCTTCTGCGAATCACCGTGGCCAACATTGCTTCTGATGTTGAAAGATTGCAGAGGATCATCTTGCTGGTGATGGGAGAAAAATCACAGGTTTAAAACATCTTGGAAAGGTATGACGATTAAAGATGGTAGATTTCCAGGGCAACTATTTCAATTTACCCTAGTACATTCAACAACTCTTTTCGTTATCTGCAATTAGTAAAGCCAAAATTGCGGGGGCAAAAGAGATGGAATTCAATGATCTTGACACTGTCAAGAAGAGAGAAAACAAAATAATCTATCTTATGATATGAAAACATATTTTTACACTCATAAGATGCATTTAGAAATCATGGAAAATCATTATAGCATCGTCAAGCTTCATCCTTGAGGATTCCAGGAGAAATCTAACTTTTTTAAGTTTCTCATACTTCTCCTTCATTGGCCCATCAACTCCGAGATGTAAAATCTGAAAGAATTCGCCGTGATTAATACGTTAAGCATGGAACTATGCTAAGTAAAAGAAAATGAGAAAATAAAGGTTGAAGCTTTCATTGAAAAGTGAAGCAAGAAATTCACAAGGAAAAAGAGAAAAAAAAAAGGCACTGTTCGTCGACACATCTACAAGTACATTTCAGTCATAGAGGAAAAAGGGCCAAATAAAAGTAGCTGTCAAACCTCCTTTTGTTGTTCTAGCTCGTATGCCACTCGAAGACTCAAGTTTAAGCCAGCATGGAACATATCATCCAATACACGTTCCCTTAGGTTTATCATATTCACTTTCCACAACAAGAATTGTGTTGGTCCGGCAACTAATTTCTGCATAGAAGATTGAGCATTATGAATACCTTAATGATCATCATAAACTTGCTACAAGCTCAAAAGTCCAAATCTCTTGATCCCCCTTTTTAGCATAAATTACAATAAACCCCCAAGGATATCATGAGATTACATTGTCCACCCAATTTTTTTAAAGTTCCCAAAAACTACTTTTGTTCCCAAAACACCTTTAATGTTAAGGGGAATATTTAGAGTTTTGGATACAAAAGGGAGATTTTGTAATATTCGCTTAAACTTGGGGGTGGTTTTGTAATATCTTCAAGCTTTTGGGTGTCATCGTAATTTCATGATACTTCACAGGTTTTTGTAATTCAAACACTCATTCTTTAACGGGCAAAATAAAATTTCAGTTCCAACAAGATATGATATCTTCATTTGCTAAGCAAAAGGACAAACATGTAAATTCATTTACCTCCATCTGCAAGTAGTCGCCCTGCCACATCTTAGAAAGAATATTGGCTGTTTCCTTCTTTTCAACGAATATTGAATCTGAAATCTAGAGAAATGACAACAAAAATGGAGTAAATGATAAAAAGTCCAAACAAATTCATACTGGAAAAAAAGAGGGAAAAATACTGTTGTTTTGTAGATTAAAGCAGTGGTTTTTGGACTAGAGTCTTGCAAACTTCAACCTATAGAGACATTAAATTGTCTGAAGCATGAAAAAAAGTGGAGCTCAAAATATTTCTGTTCCAAGATTTTTGGACTATAGTATTGCAAACTTCAGCCTACAGAGACATTCAACCTCATTTCAAATATATGGTTATATACAAATAAAAGGACAATAAATATGGCTCGTTTAGTTGAAGTTTTCTGATAAAAGAATGCTGATATTCTTAATTTAAATGCGATCTCTAAAAGTGGAAGAAGCAAAAGAAAATAGCCTATTAACCTTCATTAACCTTTGTACATATCCTTAAAACACTAATGCTAAGCGGAGACATATGGGCCTCAACACTCTATAGTTGAAATTGAAGATGAAGAGAGTGTTTGGCCATGCTGACAGCAGAATACAAACGAGATGGGTTTTCTGTAGCTCCAGGGGCCAATTGCCTGCAGAATGGCTTTCCAGACCCCTACGTTTGCAAGTCCTACAGTGCTAAGGCTGTCCAACCCAACCCCAACTACAGTGCTAAGGCTTTCCAGATCTCAAATCTATAGAGAGATCTGCTTCTCCACAATACATGACCTAATTAATAGATTTACAGGAAAGAAATAACATGTAGATAATTCTCAATTTCAAGATTATTCAACTACACTGTAAACCAAGAAAGAAAGACATGGTTTCCATCATATGAACTATTGCAATGGAACTGAGAACATATCCATCAATTCAAACTTATCACCTTATCAGTCTCAAGAAAGCGACCAGTCTTTGACAGTAACCTGAACATTCTATAAGCATCCTTGCCATATTTTTTATACACAATTGACTCCACCTGCGAAGTATAAAATGTAATTTAGACGCCTGCTTCAACAAAGGAAGCATTTGATTCTAATATTTCAAAAGGATCACAAGTGAACAGACCTCGTCAGTTTGAGCTACTTCGATTATATGTTTGTAATCTGCACAAGTACAAATAAGTCAATAGAGACCAAAATGAAGGATGGAAATCCATCCAAAAAGAAACTGGTTTTATGTTTCAAAAAGAAATGAAATGGAGTTGAAAAGGAGAGAAATTATACCTATACTGTATGAGTTGTCAACCACCCTTACAAATGGTGGAGAAGAACTCAACCCGACAAGGACAGATATAACATAATCTAGGGTCATATTACGGCCCTTTTCACTCTTAATCACCTCTGCATAAATGGAATTTTCTGATAAAGGAACTGCAAGACACAATACATCATAAAAGCAAAAGGATAAGAGAGTTGTGTGAAAAATGGTTAAAGGAAAGAGATAAATTTCCTGTTTTTTTTCATGACAATCCATTTCACTGCATTGTGTCTATTTTCATTAGTTGAAATGTATCTCATCACAATAAAGAAAGCAAAGTGCATGAGAAGCATATGATGTAGGATAAAGACGAAGAAAATACATTTTTTATTTCATTCATGGTATGAGTGCCTTCACTCATATATCCCATTGAAATCCAGTCATAAAGTTACCCCAAAAGTTGGAGGAATTCTTTCCCTGTCTTTTTCATATTCATTTTTTTTTTCTGGGACAGAAATTTAAGCAACAAGGATCTAATATTTTATTTTGGCTGGCTCTGACAAGATGCTTGTGCTACTTGGAAAAACACTGAGCTATGTCCATATTATTTAGGCAACACAAATAATGTTTCTTCTCTACCACTCAACACACTTAGAAAGCCAAACCATCAGTTTATAATTTCCCATTCATCAACACACACACACACATAAATGTAGAGAGAAGGAGAAGGGGGTGAGATGGCAGTCATCAATTCCTCCACGGATGCTGTGTTAAATCTTCTTCTTTTTTCTTTTTTTTTTTTTTTTGGGGGGGGGGCATACATACTGAAGAATATCTGATGATACAATGAGTTAAAGCAATTTACACAATCATCTTAGAATCTCATCACCTGAACTTGCTGTTTTTATTTTCTTTTCCTCACTCGATGCATTGAGCATTGCAGTGAAGACAGTGGCAGCTTCATCATCCAGCCGCGTTCTCACAATCTCAATACAAATCTAGAACAAAAATAGAGCAGTAGCATCATTTGAACCAAAATATGCAGGGAGCATATAAGAAAATCAGAGGAACGAGGCTAATAGCTTTCATTTGCATGAAACCATCTTAACACATGATTGTAATTGGAATCAAATGGAAGTCCATCACATTGTCATAAAAGTCGATACAGATATGGAATGAAAAGGACATCATAGAGGATAACGTAAAACAAACAACATTTCGCAGTTTTTACTTTAGCATCTTGGATTTTCTCTTTTTGTGCAAGGAACATCCTAAATTTCAAATAGTGAACATGTGGCACCTCACTGTCAACCCGGCCCTCAGAAAAGAAATGGAAAATAGCCATGCATACATGACGTGACAGATTTTTCCCAACCATTTGAACATCTTGTGTTTATATCTCATCCCATCAACCTTCCCCAGGGAATGTTGTGGGAGAGTTGATTCAGTATGAAAGTGATCTGAGCTTGTTTTGCAATTTTACACAATGGGACCATAAGTTTTCTCTTGATCAGAATACACAAGTATGGAGTAAGTATGAAGACAATTTGGAAATTATATTTCAATGTTAATTCAAGAGACATATTTGTATACATGTATTGTCACAATTAAGATGAAGATTGCAAGTCAAAGCAAACCTTATGCCTAAGCCGGCGAATAAACTCCTCACAATTGACACGCCAAAGAACCACTTGCTTGTCCACAAAGCCACCATCAGTACCAGACTCCAAAGCATCACACTTGCGCTATAAACATAACAATAGAAATTAGCACATTAATAAACCTCATAATTCAATATAACAATTCATATACCAACCTTATCTCCAGTACTGCTATTCTCAACTTTCTCTCTGTCAGAACCTATCTCAGGATTTAATTCAAATGAAAATCTCATTCCTTCTGGAGGCACTGCTGCTGCAAGAACACGCTGTTCTAGGGTTTTTGGCTCTAAAAATACCTGTAAGTATCAAGGAAATTTGTTAATGTATGAGAATCAACTTTAGAAAGTGGAATTCAAATTTTGCATTGCACAAGTCCATTCAAGAAGGATAAGTCAGAATAATGAAACATCAAGTTCTCTGGTCATTCATTATCCAAACATGGCATTCATTGAAACCTAAAAGGTGACTAATTGATAAATCAATAATTGCATTGTTCTTGTCCTTCTCATTATTTCTCGTGAAGAAATAAATACAACAATGGCATAACTAATTATTCAGCTCATGTCAAAGAAAATCTGGAATTTTCCTCTATTAGTTTTTCATCTGTTTTGATTTTCCCACGTGAAAGTGTGTAAGGCTTTCCACTCCACCCCTCATAGGACAGTCTCTTTGCTGGCCATGTTCTTAGACATACATAAATTATCAGCTGCAATTGTCAATTCTATGTAACAAATAAGAAGCCGCCTATAAATTTCACACTAAAAAATAAAAGCTACAACCTTCGCAGATTTAGCACCTCGCCTCCTCACAGGAGCAGCTTCTTCTTCACTTGGTAATGCAAGAAATGGTTCCGAGATAGGACACCTTTCAACATATCGCGCCATCACAAGCTTATGAATATTTTCTTGTAAGGCTTCCATACCTCCACTACTACTACCTAAAGTTTTAAACAAAAACTAAGTGACTAAGTGTTAAGAACACTAGAACCAAAACTCAACTCTAAAAACAATTAAGAACTGCAGTTAGCTAAGTTATTCGAGACTTGCCTTCTGCACTGTCCCTAAATCCATCAAAAATTTGCTCTGACGAAAGCCTCCCGTGTTGAAGCAATGTCTCAATCAAATCTACACACTAAAAAAATCCATAATTTAACCTAACCTCCAAAAAAATTACAAATAAAAAAAAAAAAAAAACTAACCAGCTTATTGAATTCCTGCGAAACAATAGCCATAAACTTGGAAAACCGAACGCGATGCAATACATTATCGAATAGCACCATGTACAGCGAACTCACTTTATTTACTTCTCCAAATCCACCTAATTATATAAGGAAATTCAAAAAATAATAAAGCAAACATCACAAATCGATGTTAACAGAAAAGGCGCCGTTTGGTAGTTAATTACCTTCTTCTTCAAGGAGGAAAGGCTGGAGGCAGTTATGCTGGATCAAGACGAGCAAGCAGTTTCTGACGAGAGTCTCAGATAGCTCAGTGTAACGGACTATTTCACGGAGCGGCAACGGTCCTTTCTTGAGAAGGCAGTCGCATACTTTCTGTTTTAGTTTGCAAATAAAAAAACGCGATTTAATATTAGAAATCGATTCAGAGAGATTGCAAGACAGAGAGTGTGAGTGAGAGAATTTATGCTTACGGCAACTAGTGGACCGAAGTGATTGGTGATGATGTGAACGGCGTACTTGATGCCGTATTGAGACACCATTGCTGTCGTCAAGGCTTGCTTCTTCGGCTTCTGGCTCTGGAGAGAGTGAGAGATGGAGGAGAGGGCTGAGTAGGATTTTTGAGTACGTGTATTTGGGCCATAACTCAGACCGCCTGGGCCTTTTTTATTGATTTTTTAAATAAAATTGTTGAAAAATTAAACATGCATAATTTGAATATTTACTCTAAAATCATATGTATAAAGAAGATTTATTATAACGGTAAATAAATCATAATATGAAAGGAAAAAAATTAAGGTCATTTTTAAATACTTTTCTTAAAAAATAAAAATAAAAACAAAAAAACCACTTGAATTGTATTTTAATATGTATATGATTAGGAGGAAGCACGAGAAATATGAACATTTTATTTGTTTTTTTATATATGATACAAGTTTTTAGTTTATTAATATTTTATTTAATTAAGATTATAGTCTATATTTGGGTTAACATAATAAAAGTTTCATGGATCATATAAATTAAAAAACAAATACTTAGAAACTAAACTGTTATGATTTAATTAAAATGTATTTTAGAAATTCAAAATTAGAATATAATATATACATGTATTATATTTCTAAACCTAGAAAAATCAAATAAAAATTTGATTGAGTTAATTTATACAATTATCCTGAATTAATATATGAATATTATCCAATGAACAAATTGATATTTTATCAATTAATAATATTTTTTATATTTTTCTATAAATAATAAGTTATACCTTTTATTTTAGTGTGGGTTTCCTTTGGAAAAAAAATTATGTAAGTCATAAAAAAGAGAGCAAACATTCTAAACAGAACAATCCATTAAAAGATTTTTCACTAATGGTTCATGTGGATTATTATTGAACACTGAACAATTAAATAACTTGTGATTTGTGATAACTCAATCTTTAAAGAATTATTAAAAGTTAAAGGAGATCAAATTCTCTAGGTAATAAAATCTTAAACAACTTTAAATTTGACTATCAGGATCTTAGAGGTTTTCAAATAATTTTTGGTATTGTTTATGTTGCAAGTATAGTATTCGGGAACAAAATGTTTTTATATTCTAATGATATGATATTCTTAACACCAATAGAAATTATTTTTATTTTTTATTTATTTGGAAGGAATTTTTCAATAGTTTATATTAGAAGTAACATTTAGAATGCACATAACTTTTAATTATAATATAAAAATAGAGATAGGGAATATTAAAAAGAACTATAACATGCTGAAAATTGTGATTATCTTATTATTTTCTTAGAAGCATTATTTTTATTAAAAAATATTGCAATATATATGGATAATATGTTAGATTTTTCTAATAAAAATTATAGTTAGTTAAATTTCATAACATAATTATCTTATCGTGAATATACAATGACCACTCTTTTATAACTTTGTATTTGTTTAACACTGCGTTTCAAAGTATTTTAGAAAAAAATTAAAAAAATTTATTTTTATTTTTTGTTTTAAATGATTTTTTTTGTATTTTCATATTATTTTGATGCATTTATAAATAAATAAACACTTTGAAAACAATTTCAACCATACTTGCAACACAAGTCCTTCATCAATAAGTTTTGATGGTATATTTTTTTTACCAAAAAAAAATACCATCACTTTATTGATGAAGGACTTGTTTGCAAGTATGGTTGAAGCCACACTTGTCACCTTGTTGTTTTGTTTTTGTTTAGGATGTGGCCCAAACTAGCATACCCCCATACAGTTTTTATTTTCCCTCGCATATTTTTTTCTTTTTTTAGTTGGTTTATTTTTGCATCTTAAGACTATTTAAATTCTTTCTTCCTCTTGAAATTAAGTTTGTATGATATTTTTATATTATTTTAATATGTTGATATAAAAAATAAATTTAAAATAATAATAATATTTAAATATATTTACAAGAAAAATACTTTGAAAAACAATAATTATCACAATACTAAACAAGCTCTTTTTCATTGTCCAATATCCACGCAAAAATAATTTTTAAGTTATCAGAAATTAAAATACAGTTTCACACATTACCTATATGCATAAAAATTTAACACTTTTACTAATTATTATGTTTTTGCAAGCGTAGAGTTTATGTACAGTTGACGACCAATAATAACATTGCAAATAAACACTAGGTTTCATGCATATCAAACACCTTTCTAGTCAAAAGATTATTGATAATTATAGATCTCTCCTTTATTAGGGCTAGACCTTAAAAATAATGACGAGCCAATATTTTTATCAATCAACTATCATGAAACTTTTCATGTCTCGAGGTCAAATGATATAATTAACATTTATAAATATCTTGGATCACTAGATAAACAAGGAGACTCATAATTTTCTCATACATAACACTTCTTTATATTTACTTTTAATTCTTTCATATATTATTTTTCTTATACACTATTGATTGGAGTATTAAAGAATTTATCATGCCACGAGAGATTTGTTTTTCATAAACGATTAAGCCAATAACCAAAACCAAACACAAAACCTAAATCAAATTTAAATGTTTTGGGCAAGGTTGAGCTTGTGAAAAACCTAATTTCTTAGTGAAATTCTTTCACGCTTCACCATCTATAATTATATTTTAAAAAATAGACATGGTATATACTATCACAAAACCCAATAAAATAGATTTGTGTGTCCATATTCTTATTCTTGAAAAAACTAATTAATAAAATCAGTGAAAAATTGCATTGAGGGCATCAAATGTCCATCGTGTAAGCGTGGTAACACACGTCCTCAAGGGGCGTGACGTGATGACAAAGAGCTTGAGATCTGCACAGCAGGTATCGAATTCGAGTCAGTGCATGCATTTCTTGTAAGAGTCTGGGATAGCCGAGGTTTAACTCGCTCACTTGGACCCACAAAATACGTTTTCCGGGAGGTGAACTTCCTCGAATAAAAAAAAAGTGTTAACACACACAAACACATAACAAGACTAGCTTTGCTTGTTAAGTTTCAATATATAATGCAATGACAGGTGAATCTTGGTGTCTTAGAAGAGCTAACTAGACCCAAAAGACAAGCTTCATTTCAAAGGAAACATCATCGATATGATAAATAAGGCGATTAATCGATCCCAAGCTAATTGCAAGTGAAGTTGCTTGCAAATATATTTTTCTCGCACAATATTTGATAAAAATTAAGGGTGAAATATCAAGCGAGCTTGTGTGAAATTCAAGTTGTGCCAAGAATATATGGATGTTAGTTTAAAGTTGCATTTATTTGTTGAAAATGAGTATTGTGGCCAACTTGCGTGCAGGATGTTGATACACATCGAATGATCGAGAAGGGATTCCTCTTTCATCATCGTAGCCCAACTCTAAAGATTATATAATTATTTGATAATGAAGTTTAACTGAATGGAGCCGGTGAAAGCTACTTGTACTTGCATGCAATAAACTCCGTACTAGTCGTGGTAAACCTAGCTGACTGTGAGCTAGCTAGGTTTGTAAATGCCCCATGGTTTTTAATACATATAAAAGATTGCTCCTTGATCACTTGCGGACCAAAGATTGAGTCATGCAGAAGATTCTCTTTTCTCACAAGTATGATTTTTTCCAGCTTTTTAACAGAAACGAAGGCATCAAAAACGTGAAAGAGAGGTAATCAAAGTGGGAAACCTAGAGAAATCGAGGAAGGAAGTGATAAAATGATACGAGGCTTTTGTCTTTTCGGCTCAAAAAGAAGAGAACATAAGACCCCATGAGTAGCAAATCGAGGGGACATATCGTTGCAAGTGCATCACGACGAGATCATGGTACTTGGTACGTGGGGCCGGTGTGAAGATGATGTGCCTTCAAATAAGTTCTTGGACGCCTTAACCCAGCATCTCACATGACAGAAAATGGTTCGTATCTACATGGAGATGATAGTGGCATGATCATGATCTATATGATTGTTTATACGTGCAGAACTCTCGTCCCTTTAGTTTCTAGCATTTATAAAAGAATTTACTATAATTTAATACTAAGATTCTGTTAGAGAATAATATAAATTATATTCTGAGATCTCACCTATAAGCTTAAGCTTTTAGGTGAGATGATTTCTTAATATGGTATTAGAGCCTTATTGACCCAGCAGTCATGAGTTCGAATCTCACCACCCATATTCTATTTGATAAAAATCAAATACAATGTAGTATGGACCTGTGTGCAAGTTTCAAACCCAAAAAGCTTTCACTTAAGGGGGTGTGTTAGAGAATAATATAAATTATATTCTGGGACCTCACCTATAAACTTAAGCTTTTAGGTGAGATGGTTCCTTAACAGATTCTACTTCAAGTCATGTTGGATTTTATTCAACTATATTAATTTATGTGCTAAAAAAATCACCAGCCCTACGTTCTCTCGATCGAACCACCTGAATCATATATGACAGAACGTATTGGATGGTCCAGGCCCTCAATTTATTCCTGACTCGATCTATATGGCTCCTATGATGGAATCAAGGGTCTAAAGTATCTCTCATCAAAATCATAGGTGATATTCTACAATGGTTCCAACATTATATTCGACCTCCCACTATGATTGTGGGATTTTAATGTACTCAAAAGTTTGATATGACCACAGCAGATATTATATGAAGGCCATTTTCTTCACTAGATAATACCATGTAACATCAAACGATCTCCTCCTTCGACAGTGAATTATGTATATCTTTTGGAAGTACTGCTCAATTTAACTTCTCTTCAGTGTTTCTTCCAAGAATATACATTCCCACGATCCAGATCAGTCCTGGTTTGATACAATTACTTTATAGCTCTATTTTTTTATGCGATCCGTGTTTTGTTTTAATAAAAAAAACTAGAAATACTTAATTTAATCAATATACTATAATCTTATTTGCTAATAAACTTTGTGGAGAGAAGCATTTGTCACGTTACCCTACAAATATGCCCCCATGCCAGGTATCTATCATAACAGTCAAGCAGCCACAGATCAATTAATTGGAGGCAATAATCCAGCACTCGTGTGGCCATGGATATTTTCTTTATTTGCATTTAATTATGGACGAGACATATATAGATAAAGATTGGGATTTAAAAAGAAAGAAGGGATCGTGTCATTTTCTTGAATGGAATAAGTGTTTAGTTTCTTCCTAACAGCACTAGCTGTTCGATTGCAACTCTTACTTGCCATGTAAGATTCTCGTTGTCTCTTGTCTACCCTCTTTATAATTACCCGGATACCCTTTCGATCATCTTGATTAAGTTGAACAGGTTTGTATTCAATTAATGATCTCAATTATTAGCTAGCTAGAGGAGACGATAAACTGGCCAAAGAATATGACAAAAAATAATAAAATAATTAATCTTGGTTTAGTGTCCATGCGCGCGGTAATTGTATCAACGTGTCATATTTCACGAGGCCTAATTAATCTCCGGCTGCACCAATTGTGTGAGCTACCAGAAAAGTCCGATATTTCTCCTCTCTTGTATAAAACAAGAACTAACCCTACCCTAGGTTCTGTATTCCCGTGTGCTGCAACAAGAGCTCTTTTATCTACAACGAAGTTCTGAGCTCTTCCAACATCCTTAGTGCAGCTGGAGTGTTCCAAAGGGATCGCATTGATCTAATGACTTTTGTTGTCTAAAATCATGTGTATGTTTAGCGATCGCTTCATTGGATCATGCCATCCCTTGGGAATTTTCCAGCATATAGCTCTATATATAGATTAATTTCCACCATCCCTTGATCAAGGTAAGCCAACGCAAGCTTAATATGGACATGTTTTCCCTTCTACATATGTTTTGAAAGTTTAGTGGTTTTGATTATTATCATTGCTTTTTTTAATGTTTAGTGTTGAGTCTTTAATTATCAATATAGTAGCAAAACTCAGCTAACTGGTCCACAGTGATCTCTTAAAGCCAGTAATTAATAGCTTGGCCCTTTGAAACAAGTAGAAATTTAAACACAAATATGCAATAGCGATCCCCCCCCTCCCCCTCTATCTGATCCACGTCTTGTTAATTTGTTGGCTGTTAAATGTGTTTGTCTATGATTTCTGCCTGCTGCAATTCAAGTCTCATGATACACCTGTTAATTAATTAGGTGAGGTTGCATCCCTTGATGGGATAAAAGATGATGTTATGAGCTGTGATCCTTTTTGGTTAACCATGGTGTAAACCACTTCCAGTTAGCTAGCTAGCTAGCTAGGATAGATATTAGGTAAATTAATAAAATTAGTAGAAAAACACAGTGATTAAGAGAGGGTTAACATTTGATTTTCCTCTTTCCTTAACTGGATTATACATTTCATTAAAATTCTCGTAGCTCAGGGCACAGCATTAATTCAGCTCCAGGTTACTAAAAATATATTAAACTTGATCGAATTTCAGCTTTGGTTATGGCTCAAACATATTGTACTCATCTGCTGCAAGGAAAATCTTGTGTAGGGATTTTCTTCCGCCCCATGAGACAAGAACCAGCATGAATGTCCTCGTAGACAGATTTCAACTGCCTAGCTACCATGTCGGATTCTCATTTCCTACGGCCTAAGATAGTGCGATTGATTTGTTGCTGCTCCTGTCTTTATTGATACTCGTACGAGATAGCATTGACAGTGGCAACTAGCTAACGCAGTGCTCATCGAATGACTCTGAATTATATATAGAATTTACCTTATGACAAGCCGGGCCAAGGAATTAAACTGTCCTTGCTTTCAATTATTTTTGCAGAATATTTACATAGTATAAATGTCTGTGCCTTAACTATTGATGATGAAGATAGTTACTTTCTTCATAATATATATTACGTGTTTATCGATCGACAGCATTTGCACAGTTCCTATATAGAATATGTTGCTATGCCGACAATCAATGCGATAGATACATGTAAATGAAAGGATCGGTTTGCTTCCCATCTTGTTCTAAACTGAAAAAAACTCAAACAGCAGAATGGTCCCTCTAAGTGGATCCAAGCTTTAAATTAATGTGATGACCCTTTTTTTGATAAAATAAAAAACCATGATGCACTTAAATCTCATTAAGTGAACTAACTTGAAAGATTAGAATGGAAAACATATACGGTTGAGATAATAAACAAACATAGGATGGATTTCTGCAGGCTGGCTTGACAACATCTTATGTATTGCAATATTTATAGATTAAATCAGGAACGATTATTATGATAATTATTATTTTTCAAATCATGAAAACAATATTCATGTTACCTTGCTTGCATGGTGATAGATGTTAAGAACACGAAAACTATTAAAATGATCGGCATGATTCATGTAATACAAGGTGTAAACGAAAAATAAAATGATAAAAATACTTTGCTGGATTACTTGGATTAATAATAAAGTGCCTATAAATAAGTATTATATAGTGCATAATGAATCCACTAACCCGCATCACAATTAACTCATTAACCCATGACTCTAGCAATACAATCTCCACTTTCTTAGCCATCTAAACACATTCCTAAAGACTAGGTCTATTATGACTAAATCAACATAAAACAAATAATTAAATAAAACAATGAATTAAATAAATAAACTTTAACATCATGTACTCTTCCTTCACTGTAGTTTCTTTGATTTGATAACAGATGATATATATATATTACTACAACCAAATTGTTGGGCTAATTTTAATCTTCTTATAAGAGAGATTATATGCAAGACATGGAATGCTTATAAGCAAAAGAAAGAAAGAAAGAAAATAGGATGTCATTTCAGGATATACACATCAACGTGTTTGGTTATACAAGTAAAAACATGAACATAAAATAATTATATTTATAAAATAATTTTGATTATTAAAGTATAAGAAGACATCTACTTTTTTATTTATTTTCATCTCTTCTATATCCAAAGCTTTCTTTAAAGTATTTTCGAATATAAAGGTTGAACTGAAAAATGAAAATGTTAGTCAGAAGGGAAGAAAAACAAGTGCATTTCCCGTTTTACAGCAGTAGCCCATGTGGCCCAGGATCAATATGAGCTGTGATGAAAGCTCTAACCTGTTTCCAAGTTCCAACAAGAACACGACCAGGTCCGATAAATGAAATCCAAATCGCTTGGCTCAAAGGTCAATTCGCGAAACGGGTTTAGGAGCACACTTTAATCCCCATACTATTACAAATACTTATAGTTTGAAAATCTTAGCCAGCATACGACCATTAAACTTCATATAATCGAGGAAGTAAGTCAAAAGGTATATCAACGAGGTGGAATTTAACCACATCGATCTTAATTTTCAAAAAAGTTAGTCCCAAGAAAATAGGAATGTTAAATTGAATAAAAGGCAGGATTTTCTCCATAATCACTGCCTAACTTGAGAGTTTAAAGTTCAGATGTTTGGTCGGAACTCGACCACCAACTAACTCCTACCACGGCGATCGTTTCCCAGCTCCGTGAGTCACGGAGCAGAAAAGGAGGTCGACCTTTTCTTTTTTTCTCAAGAAACGTTTTCTTCCAAAATCTTTCCTCTTTTTTCCCTTCACTTTAAAAAACAAGAGCTTATTTTTTAAAATTATTTAATTTGAATTAAAAAAATATTATCTTAATTGATTCTGAATGAAAAAATTACAAATAAATTATATATATACAAGTAATGGGTTAATAGGGTGTGGGCGGGCTCCCATGTTAGCCCTCAAAAGTCATCTCAGTTTCTTTGTTTATTTCTTCTTCTTTGAAAAATATCGTGAATTTTATACGGAGGTTAAAACCCCATTTCAAAAGTCTCCGACTCCATGTGCAAAAGCAATTTTTTAAAATTTAATGGTTAAAATTTATATCATCATAATTAAATAAAATATATTCAACGATTCAGCTCAAATAATAATTATAAAAATTGATTCAGTCAGGTTGACAATTTTATTTAATTTCATTTGAAATAGTTGGTACATCTTGTTTTAATTTAAAAAACATAACAAATTAGAACAAATTTCTCTCGCTTATAAACTCGATCTATTCTACAAATTCTGTTTAAATTCCAGTCAAAGCATTCTTGCTACTTTGCTCAGACCAAATAATGCTTTTTTCTTTTGTTTTCTTTTAATATATATATATATATATATATATCAAATTAGAATTTTAGGACAATCATAGTTTTGTGAAACTGTCAGTGAGATTTTCATAAATTTGTATTGAAATGTTATTTTTTTGTGTCATTTTTTAAATTGATTTCCCCCCAATTTTATCATTCAACAATTTCATTTTTTCTTGGTGTAGGCGCTAGCAACCTGTTTTTTCAAGTTAGCCACTAAACTTCTCTTTTTTTTATTTATTTATTCCCTATTCGTCCACTTGTCATTTTTTTTAGATAATTCATTGAATTAAAATCTAATTTCGATTTAATCTCATTCAATTTTAGGTTCTGTACAAGAACATATGGGACAATTGCATTAGTATTTAGCCATGGAGATTGTCCGGAACATTTCTGTATCAACTATGAGGAAACATTTGGACAAGTAGTGGGGTAATATAGGAGTACTTTGAAATAATAATAACAATAAAAATTAATATAATCAATTCATATATAGTAGCATCGATCGCAATTAATGGCAACTCTCCTTTCCACTGTACTATTAACCTTATATTATCAAACTGACAGCTTCATGTGGAAGAGCCAATTGACGAAGACCTTCAGTATTTCCAGAGCCATGGGCCACGTGCATGGTAAAGTCACACACCCGCCATTGATTTCGGACGTCTTTGACCGGTAAATTCAGCTCTTTTCGAAATTAGTGACCTTCATGTGGGGCACGATGACCCACTTCTGTGGGGTCAACTCCATTAATCAATATTCTACAGTGCCCTTAAACGCGTATAAATGCCCCGAGACCCTGCCCTTCATTCCTCACAACAAGTTCCTCCTAGGACAAGTACAAAAGCTGTGACCACCTTTTTTGGAGGTCAACGAATTCTGGGCACCAAGTATCTGTTAATTCAATCACAACCGTACGTGCATGATCATCATGACTTCTAGCTTCAATATCCTGTCAGTTCTGGCTCTTGCCCTTTCCATCTGCGTGCAAGGTACTCTAGGTAAGCAGAGACTCTTCTCTCGGTTTCTTTATTTCCTTGCCAATGCGAGAACCTAGCTAGCCAGCAGCCCTTCTTGAGTTTTCTTTGACAAACTACTTCATAATCCTAATGGTGTTCTTGTTTCAGGAGAGATAACATGTGAACATCTTGACCAAGACACATGTGCCTACGCAATCTCATCGTCCGGCCAGCGCTGCGTGCTCGAAAAACGTTTAAAAAGGACCGGAGAAGAAGCATACACTTGCCGGACATCTGAAATTGAGGCTGATAGATTAAGGAACTGGATTGAATCAGACCAGTGCATCAAAGCGTGTGGACTTGACAGAAAATCACTTGGAATCTCATCGGATTCCCTCCTCGAGTCTCGCTTCGCGCAACAACTTTGCTCTCCTCAGTGCTACGACAGCTGCCCTAACGTTGTCGATCTTTACTTCAACCTTGCTGCTGCTGAAGGTAATTGATCAATAAACCATATTCAGTAATAACTGACATTAATGGAGCTCAAGTAATTTAGCGCATGCCACTTACAATTAATGCTTTTCAATTCCCTGTCTCCGCAGGTGTGTTCCTCCCCGTATTATGTGCGGCACAAGAGGGAAATGTCAGAAGAGGATTGATGGCTGATATCAAAAGTTCTGGTTTTGTTGCACCAGGACCAGTGAACGCAGTGCAATACACATATGCCCCAGCCCCAGTTGAGCTAACTTACACTGCAGCCCCCGCCCCAGTTGACCTAACATACACTGCAGCCCCAGCCCCAGCCCCAGTTGACCTAACATACACCGCAGCCCCAGCCCCAGTTGACCTAACATACACCGCAGCCCCAGCCCCAGTTGAGCTAACATACACCGCAGCCCCAGCACCAATTGAAATAACATACACTGCAGCCCCAGCAATGCCACCTTGTTAATTAACCCTTTTGCGATCGGGGAGGAAACAAACAGATATTAGCAAGCAACAATAAGGGAGTGGCACCGACCAAGATTTCAGCAGCAGGCCGGCCTTCAGAAGTCCACCGTTAGCATAATAGTCCGTGCTGTACGTGTTTGTCATTTGAATCAATAAGGTGCTACCCAAATGTTTTATAGGTAGATTTGGCGTGTAACGCTTGAATTACTACTTTTATGTTTTTGGTTCATCCTCCTAGTCATGTTTTTGCCTACATATGAGCAAAGCCGAAATTCAGTTTTGAGTCATCGATCGGCAACCTTTTATTTTCGATTGTTTTATAAATACATCCCGGCTTTAATTTATTATATGGCCTTGGTCGAACAAGTCAGTTAGTTTCTGCTTTCGCCTTCTTTTGCCTCTCCAGGAAAGCCAGGTAGCAGAGAGCATTACATTTATAGACTTTTTTAAGTTGTAAAATTATCCTGAAAATATATCAACTTAGTTACGTTCATCGAAATGAAGTTCCTCTCACCTAAATTGATATATTCACGAGAATTTCCCCCCCTGATATTCTTCTCATCATATTCGAGTCCTGAACAATAACACAGAGTTAAGCCTCCTGCTAATTAAGTCTACAAATACAGTGAGAAAACACACAACGCCATTGGTTTTTAAAAAAGAAAAAGAAAAAAAAGGGAGTCCGTAGGCTTAGCTATAGTTTTCTTGTTATTTTCTCTTTTTTTTTTGGATCATTTGTCCTGTTATGGCCTATGAGCAGCATTCAGATGAGAAATGAATCGAAGATTGTTTTGATTATAACTCCAAAACAATTCCAATTAAATACAAATTTGAGCTTATGACTTGATGCAAATAAGAAGACCTTTTTCTCTCATGGTGGACAGGAGAGCTAAACTGGCTGACTTGGACAAGAATATATTTGAATATGAGATGGCAAAAGACAAGATAGTCTCGCAGATTTGCTGGTGGGGATGGTGACTCACGGTGGAGAAGAAAAGGAAACAGAAGTTATGACGGGAAAGAGAAAGGCTCACGGTTACTGGGCTGATATGGTTACCATTTGGGCCCAACAAAACGGAGAGGGCTCATTTCTTTTTTGTTTTAATAACATTTAAATACGACTTGAAAATACTTAAAAATATATTTTATATTTTTTATTAACCTGACAATCTGCTGGAAAATGATAGGTTTTACTTTTAATTAAGCGGATCCTTTTTATTGAAATTATATCTTATTTTTAATTAAAAAATCATTATAATTTAAATATTGTCTGGCATTGTGGTTGTTCAATTGTAATTTTAAAATTTTATAAGTTTTTTTTTTTAATTTTAAGTAGTATTTATTATTATTTTAATATATCAATATTAAATGAAAATACAATTTTAAATGAAAATTAGAAAAGAGTTATCACATGCTATTTTAAAATATAAAAACAACATGTGTGTTGGGCCACATTGGACTTGCGTGGAAACCATCTCCATGTGCTTATTACTTTGGGCCAACTTAAATGCGGGCCGTTTTGTCTGGGAAAGGGATAAGACTGGGCAAGATTCTGATTCAGTGTGGTGAGTTGGGCCTACCAAATATAATTGCTGAATTGGACTTGGAACAAGACAGGAAATAAACAGAAATATGTAGTTGCAAATCCTCCTCCCAGTCCCCAGAAAAAAACAGAGAGAGAGTACATTGCCACTGTAAAACCCTACACGAAAACACAGCTTCCTCTTAGATCAAGCTCCTCTGAAAACACCCTTTGTCGTTCTGCTTCAGCTCCATTCTTTGAAGATAAGATGGTGAGCAAAAGACAGAGACTAGCACGAAAGATATACAAAGAAGAGAATCCAGAGTTGTTTCCAAAACCAGAACCAACACCACCTAAAGACCCCAACAAGAAGAAGAAGAAAAAGAGCTTGTTCAAGAGAAAAAAACCTGACCCAAAAGATCCAAATAAAGCAAATAAAAAAGGGTTTACAAAACATCCTCTTAGAGTTCCTGGTATGAAGCCTGGTGATAGTTGTTTTATTTGCAAAGCTCAAGACCATATTGCCAAACTTTGCCCTCAAAAAGATGAATGGGAGAAGAATAAGGTTTGTTCTTTTTATTGTTTTTGGTTTATAGTTCTCTGAAAATACGAGTCCTTGTGAATTTCTAGAGAATAACATTTTTTTGTTTTGCGTAGTTTGATAGGTGATTCTCATAAAGTTTGAGTCTTTGTTTCCTGCTAGGTTTTGAATTGGTTAGATAAAAGTTTGTTTTTATTCAGTTTGATATGAGTTTGTGCTCTTGATAGTGTTGCAGCTATGAAATTTAAAGAAAAGTATGTATGAAATTGAATATTATGTGTAGACTATGTTTATAATTGAAGTTTTCTTGCTCATTTGATTTTGTGGCTGGATGTGAGACATTGCTTAGTTGAATGAAGAAATTGATGGTGGTGTTTTTGTGATTTAATGGTCATGGCTGCAGATATGTTTGCTTTGTCGGCATCGAGGGCATAGCCTGAAGCGCTGTCCGAAGAAGAATGATGAGATTATGGATCAGAAATTGTGTTACAATTGTGGGGAAACTTGGCACTCTCTTTCTCAATGTCCTCAGCCTCGAGAAGATGGTAATTCATCTTTCAATTGAGTTTAGATAGCTCTAGCTAGGGTGACTTTTCATATGATTTTTTATGCAATTAATTTCAAAGGAAATAAAACATCTCTTGGTATAAAATGTCGTGTGATCAGTTTCTTTAGTTCCTACAAAGGTTTTTTTTTCTTGATAAACGAAAATGAATGAATAAGGATTTTGGAATCAGCTATGTTATAGATTATTTATGTAAAAACCTTTTCAGTTACCAGTGGTATAACTTGGGAATTGGTCGCCAGGAGTATTCTTGAGGAGAGGTGATATTGACTACATAAGGACTTCGAGATTAATGTCTGTATTTATGGCATTATATACATGGTGTAAAAAAGATGCAAATTACAATTCTATTAAACATAAAGCATGATTCATTAAAAGGAATTTAACTCTCTTTTCAACTTTGCTTGTAGAAGGTATTAAGGGGAGTGAATTCAGTAGTGAGCTCTGTAACCTCTGGTTTTGTTAAGAGAACTGGACCTTCTTTATGTTATTATGAAAAGTAATCTCTCTTTTAATAATGCAGGAGGGACAAAGTTTGCCAATTGCTTTATCTGTAATGAACGTGGACATTTGAGCAAGGACTGTCCTAAAAATACTCGTGGTATATACCCAAAGGTATGTGAAACTTAAAGTATTTTCTTGGTTGACATTGTCATAGTGCACGCTATCTTCTTTTCTTTGATGTTGGGCAACATACTTGGTATCTAGATAGATGCTCAATTGACTTCCATCTCAAGCCATATAGGCACCCCCACCCACCCATTATTTTTTACATATTAGAAATATATTGCTTTTTACAGGGTGGTTGCTGTAAAATATGTGGTGGTGTAACGCATTTGGCTAGAGATTGTCCTGATAAGGGCAAGAGAGGTGACACAGCCTTTGGCAGTGGAGGTAACCTTAACATGCAACCTTTTAACTGATATTATTTCAATTTTCTGCTTATACATATCTGGTGGTGGTTATTTAAAATTCTAAGCGGAGAAGACACTTCTTTTTTCCCGCATTGAGCCTGTCCCCTTTCTTATGTATATTGCAAATTGTTGGTGTTGTTTAAGTTCTTTAGTATTTGGGTGTTGTTTGTGTACTTCTTCAGCTCAGTTCCTTGTGAAATAGTTCAAATACAAGTGTAGCTAGAACTCTTGACTATAATTTGAAGGTTCTGGATGTCATTCTCTTTATAAAACATTGCTAGAAAACAGAAAGAGAATAGGAAAACAGGAAATTGGTGGTGCTTGATCAAGAAAAATAGCAATTTTGACTGAATGATCTGATACTGACTGCTGGAGCTGGCAAAAATCACGATGATCCATCGAAATGGTTGATAACAGTATTTCATCTAGAGTGCTTTGCCCTGTCAGTTGAAGCGTGATTTTTCTGGTCTTGCAGGAATACGATCTAGGCTGATATAACATGATAAGAGTCATAATTATCCTGATATAATGTTTAATAGGGTCACAAAATCAAGTATGAGCTACTTGTGAGCGAGACTTGACGTGGGAATTGTAAAAGATGTGGTGTTTGGGTTGCAAGCTGGTACTTCATTATATGATTTTTATCAACATTTATATCCCTTAAAGACCGTACATGTTTTTTCTTTCTTCTCCTTTGATTTTTCCATGTAACGCGTAATATTTTACTTACCCGTTACTTATCTCTGAATTTCAGCCATTGGAAGGGACATAAGGCCTACTGGGCGAGTGACTAAGTTTATCAGTGGAGATGAGCTTGGTGATGATTTTATGACAGAAAACATGTATAGCATTCCAAAAGACAAGCCAACTGATTCAAAAGGTGTTCCTCCTGACTCAAAGGATGGTCATGTAAAATCAAAGAAGAAACAAGGTCCCAAAGTAGTGAACTTTGTAGGATAGAAACAGTCTTATGATGAATATGACGAAGCTTTATGTGTAACATCTTTTCCGCTTTTCCTTTTTTTGATGTTCCTGTGTTACCTACAAAGAGGCAAATCATTTTTGTGTTGAATCAGCATCATTATCTGCGGTGTTCAACAGCTTGTACTTGATGAATTGATAAAAATTTTGTTCTTGTCACTTGAATTGTAGATTTTCCTTTCCTTTGAGGATGATCTTTTTAATTACTCTTTTATGAGAGTTATTTTTCATACGTGACTAGTTGAGTTTTTGTGATCAATTTGCACATGTTCTTTAATCGGTTTTCCACAGCTTTACAGAAGCCTGCTTTGCCATTTTCGGTTTTTTTTTTTTATATATAAAAAAAAAACCCTTGAAGAACATTGACCAATACCTTCATTAAATTACTATAATTATGTGCAACCCTTGTGATAGAGCACCTTTTTTCCCCAAAATAATACAAGCCAGCAAGGTTGATACTTGATAAAGGGGTTGAGAAGGCAGTCACGACGTGGCAACATTAAACAGTTGGAGTTTACTATTTTTGCTGCCATTGATACACGAAAACATTGTTGTGGACATGACGAGCCTTGAAATGTTAGACAATTCTCAACCCATATTTTGTCCCCTAAATTTCTCTCCTTCCCTGTATTTGTCTAACCTCTCATTGTATACCACAAATTAAGGATCTCTATCCTCTTCTCCTCTTCTATTTTCCCATCTTTCAATTCCATTTTCTTTTCTCTTCTTCCAGCAGGGTTCTCACAAGGCTTTTGCTCTCTTTGGAAGGCAACATGGTATGCTCCTTCTCTCCAACATTTTTATGGTATATATTCTGATATGATATGATGGCTAAGAAAAAGAAAGCATCTGCCATTAATCTTCTACATTGATTTGCATACTTAATACAGAACCTAGCATGATGTGCAGTTGGATCAAAACTGTGGATGTTCAATAAGCATTTGTGTCTCATCGAATTCTTCTTTGGGGATCTTTTTTTTTTCTTAGTTTTTTATTTGAGCATCAAGGTCGTTTCTGTTAACTCATTGGTTTTGCTGCTTAAATGATTCGTGCCCTATAATTTCAATCACCATGTCTATCATGCAGTTTCGTTTGTTCTAGGCCTTGAGAACTTCTCTGATTACTTTTTTTTTTTTTTTTTATCTATGATGGTTAAATATTTTGAAACTTGCCACTAAATCAAAAGGTTCAAACCATTGCTGTATGGTTACTGCATCCAGTTTAAATCTTGTAACTATGTCGGAGAATTGAGAAAGATCTGAAGGAAAAGGGAAGGGAAAAAAAGAAAGACAAAGTAATGAAAATTTATTTGGCCAGGATGGTTGATATCTTTTCTAGGAAATTCTGCGATTCATGTATTTCTTTTCTGTTCTCTTCACATTTGGAATAATTAGGCGAACGCGGCGTCTGGAATGGCAGTTGATGATGCGTGTAAGCTGAAGTTTTTGGAACTGAAGGCAAAGAGAAACTATCGATCCATCATTTTCAAGATCGAGTCTCAGCAAGTGGTGGTAGAGAAACTCGGGAGCCCTGAAGAAACCTACGAGGAATTCGCGGCTTCCCTCCCTGCTGACGAGTGTCGCTATGCTGTCTTTGACTATGATTTCATTACCAAAGATAATTGCCAGAAAAGTAAAATCTTCTTCATTGCATGGTAATTTAACAGTTCTTCAAATTTCTTAACAGTTTCTTTCCTCTAACGCCTAGCTCAAAAACCAATAATCAAGAGCGAACCATGCATGAGATTCTGGCTAGAGGCTGTCCTTGCTGGGCAACCATTTTGAACAAGATATTAGCAAGACACCATAACTAGATTGTTTTTTCTTCGTAGGTCACCTGATACATCAAGGGTGAGAATGAAGATGGTTTATGCAAGCTCCAAAGACAGATTCAAGAGGGAACTGGATGGCATTCAAGTGGAGTTGCAAGCAACCGATCCTAGCGAAATGAGCTTCGACATCATAAAGTCCCGAGCTCTTTAGACACTCTTCTTGTTTCTCTTCTTTCAGCAATCAGCCTTTCTTGACAAATTACATTTTGCCGGTGTTTATTTATTTGTTTATTTGTTTTTTTTAATGTTTATTCTTTTAACTTCTTCTAATCTTCGTCGTATGAATTTTATGTTAAACCTTCTTGTTTGACGTGACATTATGATTTACTTTGTCATGTTCAATACTCGTTGAGATATTAGCATTGCGTTACTGTTTTAATACTCCGTACTATTCCTGCTTCTCATCGATCGAGAGATCACTGATATGATTCAGCCTTGATGTAATAAATTAGCATCCTGTTACTGAAATGAGGATTGAACGTATGAGAAGCATAAAACAGAGTTGATTAACTGCTAATATTTAGAAAACTCACCACAAATCCAAATGCCATGCTCACATAAAACCTATTCACTTCCTTGTGCCCTTGTCCTTCTCCGCCACCTTGAATTTTAGGTGTTACATCAATGTCAGGGCTGCAAGTGGGGGTCCACACAGATTGTTGCCGAGAAAGCTGAAGGTACCAAGGCTCTGTAATTGAGCGCTTGAAGGGATTTTTACTGTCGTGCTGTTTTAGGAAAAGTTCAAGTGACTCGAGAATGTCAAGCTTGGCATGGTTGGAGGGATTTCTCCAGCAAGTTGGTTCGCAGAAAAATCAAGAGATTCCAGTGCTCCCGTAGTTCCAATATTTTTGGGTATTCTTTCATTGAGTTGTGTGACAATTCAATGGCGGAAATGTTATCAGATTTGTCATTTATTCTGGGATATCTCCTGATAAAAATCATTTCTTGAAGGGTCTATGCTTTTAACAGAACCCAGAATAGTGCCGTCGTCTGCCGTTCTCCCTTTCATCACAGGCACTGCACGTAATACTCTTGGAGTATAATATAAATCATTTCGATGTTTGGAGAATTCATCGTTGTGGAAGCATACCACCATGCTTTTAACAAAACTCGGACTCTTACCATTAAATTTGTTGTTGCCTAAGGTTATGGCAACTTAACCTTGCCACTGCATCCAACAAATCTGGTCTCTCTCTAGACAAAAGATTAGGTCTAAGAGTCTCTTGACTTTGCTGAAAATCCTTTAAGAGGAAAGATTCCAAAATGAATTGGAGAAAGAATTTCTAAGATGAAGATAATTAAAATTTAATGCTTTCATCCCTGAAGAACTCTGCAGACTAGCTTCTGTACAAATCTGAGACCCTGCACACAACAAGCTTTCTGCAAACATACCACGATGTGTGATAACTTCAGGTCCCTGGGAGCAAATATTCATCCGACGACATATCATATAGTACATCGTATGAAGGCTTTTATGAGAATGCAGTGCTTGTGATGAAAGGAAAAATAGTAGAATAGGGCACCACTCTGAATATTGTAAGAAACACAGACCTTTGAAGCAATTACTTATCAGGGGAGATTCCAGAAGAAGTGACAAGAGACATAACACTGCAGTCATTGAATTTGTCTCAATCATTTCCATGGAAGAATCCCTGAGAATATCGACGCCATGGGATCACTAGAATGTCTTAGCCAACTTGTAGGTAGGTGAAATCTCTTGAGCATGTCAAGACTGACGTTTCTGGAGAAGAAGATGAAACAAGAATACATGTATTCTATGTTTTTGGAGAAATTTAACAGACAAATAGAAATGACATTTTCTACTAGAGATCATTAGAATTAAATATAATCAACCTAAGGCACTGTCTTGTTAAAAGATGTTTGTTTTACAGAATTCGTTTTCGGCTAACATAATCATCAAAAGATGTTTATGCGTCTCGTAGTGGCAAAAATGGAAAGAGCTGTAATTCAAGACTATATATTTATTTATGTGCATTGAAAGATAAATATCAAAGACTATATAATGGCAGCTAAGGCTGCTTATTTTTATTATCCCAGTATTCCTTCTCCCATGACTCGACTTGTTTTATCGAATTGCCATTTCTTTGAAGAATGGAATGCAGAGATGGAGGATCATAGGGAGGAGGCATGGTGCATGGGCTTGTTTCTGCAGGACTCATCACCATGGATTCCATCATGAACTTCTTCTCTGGACCTTTTGCTGGGCAAGCCATAGCTTCTGCACAAAGTTCAATAGCTTTTCCAGGTATGGTAGGCTTGAAGGTCAAGAGTTTAGCGTACTCATTTAAGAGATGAAACATGTAATCATAGACATAATCCATCTTCAGGTCCTCTAGAATGAATTCACTCGCCGCTTTTCCCATTGCCTGTGACTGGCAATCCAAGGAAAGAATGTTATAAACTGATGAGAATATTAATTTCTATCTTCTGATGTAAATGGAGCAGTAGAATGCAATAAATTGTTTACTTCTTCAGTGTGGTTGTTGCCCCATTCAACAGCAAACTTGATGGATCTGCACTTGTCATCCTCCTTGATGGGCCAGTAGTGCCGATTCGGCACCAAACTTCTGGTGAAGAAATCATAATAATGGGGTTTCACCAGCAAGGTGACAGAGTCACAGGCAAGAATGTATTTTTCACTGACCGACCACGCTGACCCTTCGATGTAGATCTTATACCTGCATCAATTGAGCATTCACCATAAAAAGCAGCGAACAAATTTAACCGGATGGAAACTAAAGATTGGTTTTGTTTATTTTTTACTTGTGAATGCATTGGTTTGCCAAGTTTGATTGCTGGTATCCTTGCTGTGATTCTTTAATCCAGTCCTGCATGAAAGATTTATAGGCATCATAAAAGCTGTTATATGACAACGTGCGTAGATCACAACGGAGCAGCCACGCTTGATGCGACCGGCCGCCTCATCTGGACCGCCAACGGGATCCGCCGGCTAGGGCGAGGCACGAGTGGTCCAGATGGGATCATCCGGTGGCTTGCTGTTACCTGAGCGTAGACACGAGCATTCCAGTCTTGTGTTTCAGAAGCATGGCATTTCATAAGGTCCTGCCTTGTTTCTGCCACAGATGGATTTCCTTTCCAATAAGCATAAGGCTCCCTTTCCATCCATTTGGTGCGCTTGTTTCCTTCTTTCAAGTCATTCAACAACGACGCCCATGGCTTTACATTAATCTCTGGCCTGAACCACAGAAAAACAACCCCTTCATCAGATATCAGATTTTATAACCATGGCCGCTTCCACCGGAAAAAATGGCTTCAAGGGTCTTACCATCCCCAGAAGGACCAGTCAGGGAAAACAACATCAAGGGAGTCGTCGTCACCACAGTACCGAAACAAAGCAGGTGGCGTCGCGGCATTGGGGGCGCTATAATCGCTTGATCTAACAACAGGCCAGTCAACGCAGTCAAACATCATATCCAAATCAGGCAGTTTCCCCGGGTACTTCCTCAGCAGCTGTAAGATTCCCCACAATGTAAAAGTATCTCTTGACTGGAAAGACTTTCTGTATCTTTCCATGTATGCTTTGCCATTCACGATCACCAGTCTAAAATTCGCTGTTCTTTTAGCCCTCAACACCATGTCTCTTGAGATTCCTGTGCGGGCCCATGGACGGAAGTCTTCGTGGATCCAGCGGAAGTACTCTGGACACGTGGAGAGAGATGGACTGTCCGGATCTTCTTGAATGTTTGTCGGGTAATTCGCGGGGCATTTTAGCGTGGGGTTGAATGCGGTGCAATTGACCGGGTACTCGGTTTTGCTCCGGGGTATTTTAGGGGTTTTGTTGCTCAAAAATGGTTTCACGACCGCGCTGCCACTGATAACCTGCAGCACGAGAATATATATATATATATACGTGTGTATGAATTAGGGTTTAGACTTAGAGAGAGAATATTTTATTTTCAAGCTAAAAGTTTCTGAGTTGATTAACTAATTACATAAAACATATTCGTTTCATAAATAGAAATGCACAGCTATTTTTTTAAATCGAGTAATTAATAATAAATTATATCATCAACACTTTTGCTATTTTTCTTGTTACTTTGCAAAACCACTCGAGGTTATGACTAGAACACATGCACGTGAAGTTAATTTTTATGGGACCTACAAGTTAATTTATAAAAGAAATAAACTTTTTTAGAATCCTTTCTATCTCTTGCTTTTCATCGCATCCCTAAATCCTCCTTTTTCTAAGTGTAAGCGCATGCATGAGATCTTACCTCAAATTACTTGGAACAACACCACACACCTTTATCAACCTAAGTTAGCTAGCAATCAATAACAAATATGTCTTACATGTTAAGTAAATAAGTCACCTGGTGTATATAATTTTAAAAGCAATTCAGCAAAAAGATAACTATGATTTTTTTAATGACAAAACAAACAAACAAAATGATCCAATCCACAAAGTATATATATATATATATATATATTGATTTCAAGTTAAACCAGATAAAAATTAACACAATTAATTATCTAAGCATATGTCAATTAGATCCCATTAAAAAATAATTTAAAAAAAAAAGAAATCAACAAAAGATATTTTAAACTCTTAAAATATAAATCTTGAGTCAAATCAGAATCCACTCTTAAAATATATATTCTCATGCAAATGAAAATGAAGAAACATAAATTATTTGAACAAAAAAAGAATCATGAGAGCATGGAACTCGATGTTTGGGAATGGAAAAGGTCAAACAGCGGCCGATCGATAAAAGGACTCCAGGTATTCTGATAAAAAAGCAGACAAGAAAATATCGTGCATGTGGACCCTCTCACATGGAAGAAACAGCATCGACATGTCAAACACAGCATGCGCACCACTGATTTTCAAACGAAATTTGGTGAGCCGACACTCTCCCCTTCAAAACCTCGTCCCCGTAAAAAATGGAGAATTATATACCATCTCAGTTTTATTATTCGTCTCTTTTAATGACATGAATGAGAGGATCACTTGTCAGTAAATTTGTATCCTTTGCAACCATGACCGTTAAATTTAGCCTGCATGAGCTTGGTTCGGTTTTTGGTAAACTGGCTACCTTGACTAGTGGCCGGGTTAATATATATATATAAAAAATATTATCCTCAATAGAAATAATTGATCTAAATTATTATCTGATTAGATCCTCCAAAGGCCTGATACTATGTTTATAATTTAATCTGTATTCAAACTTATGAATGAGTTTCTACGTAGACCTTGCATCAACAAAACTTTTAATTTATGAGGGGAAAAAAGAAGATGCTAAGATTTTAAAGAAAACATGCACATGATGATTTTGACATAGTAATAATTAACAGTTGCGTGACGGAGGAGATTGTTTTTAATATTTTCGTAAATAATTATGATCCATACTTACAGGGGAGTCGAGGAGACGCGTGCAGACCAACGCGCCGACGACTAGGAGGAGGAGGAGGAAGATGACAGAAGATGATCTAGCTGGAAACTTCATAAATGGCCGCCAAATCATCCGTTCCTCAACCCTCTGCTTCATGCTATTATTGATCTCTCTCATTTTTTATACCTTTTGATGATTCGGAGATCTGACAGTCACGTTACGGGGACGATTTCCTCAAATGGGCACTTCAGTTTTGGCTGATTTGAGCTCCGAGACGCATGATCATGAGCCTTTTTTCCTTAAACCCCGCGCAGGGTCGAGGGAGTCTTTGTTCTCTCTTCTTTCGAATTTCCAAGAAACAGAGACAAAAGCCCTACACGATCTGTGCTCCTCACAAGCGAGTTTCCACAGTGAATTTTGACCTGGGGGGATTTATAGCTAATTTAGAGAGAGAGAGGGTAGAGATTCTTAAAGTATAGCTGAGAAAAAGGGAAGGGGAGAGAGACAGGAGATCCAGAGTAAGGGGGTTCAGAGAGGTAGAATCTCGTGACAGGGCGGCGGCTGTTTATTTCAGTACTTGTTGCAGCGACAGAGGAAGAGAGTGGTAACGGGACAGAGGTGGTTTGCCTAATGAAACCGATGATGGGGACAGGACCTCATTCAAACATGGGAAGTGCCTTGTTCCTGGGGGTTCATGTTTCACCACCCAAACACAGTGCTCATACGCGGAAGATTTAAGTCATGGATACGAATAGCTGGCTCACATATAAGTGAGTTCATCAAGTAGTTGATGTGGTGGGAGATCGCACGGCCAGTGGAATCCAACTAGATATCCAGGGATAATTAAGTTTTTGGATCTAGCAAAGCGTTGATTGTAAAACAAGTTTTAGCTTTCTAGGTAATTTCACTTGGGGGTCCAACAAGAAGTATCTGGAGTGCTCCAAGCTCGAGGAAATAGCACTCTCTCTATAAAATAAATACTTCCTCGATTGACTCCGTTAAGACTGAAAAATATTATCGAGGATTAAATAACATTGAATTTGGATTTTCAAGGGTAGCTTTGCAGGGTTGGGATCATGGAGAGTTGGCTGAAAAACACTCTACTACAGCTGCCTATCCCAATTAGAAAGCTTTCATGGGTTTGCAAAACTAACATGGGTTTGCATTTATAATCACTACCAACTATCGAATTAATATTTGATAATATATATCAAATAAATAAATCTCATAGATCAAATGACTGATATTATATATTAAATAAATTTCATAGATCAAATATCAAAATTAAAAGAGAAAAAAGAAATTTCTTACATATCCTTTGATCTCGACATAACAATTTATTTATAGACCATTAAAAAACATTCATAATTTCAGTATACATAAATAAAAAAAACTGGCTCCAAGGTTGCCCCTAGGAGTACAAAACAAAATCATAGACTTTTGTTACGCTATAAACCTACCTGGCTTGATGGGCCTGTAAGAATAGGCGTGGAAAAATAATAGCCTCCAAATAGACCCGTTTATCTAGTGAGTGGACCACAAACCCATTTAAAATGTGAAGATGAAAGCTTTCCTGGGCTTTAATGGACCAGCTCAGCGGAATCAAAACGAGACATGGGCTTGCTCTTAAGAAGTAAGTCTAAAGCTGGAGTTTATATAGCTTGGACCAGCCTGGAAGCTAGAACATAAGCAATGGGAGCTAGAGCATCAGCAAAGACACCTCCAGCCAGCCTGGAAGCTACAACATAAGCCAGCACACCTCCAGCCAGCCTAGAAAGGAAACACTTTTTTTTCTTTAGGCTAGAGTTGAATCAGATTAAACTCCAACGATCATTTTGCCCCCGAGTAAACCTTCCAAATTATGACATGTAGGCTCCTTGCATCGTTTTGAAGGGACAAGTGAATGATATGGTCTTCATCTCCCCCCTTTTTTTCTCAGCTTTATAAGAGAATATTATTGTAAATGAGTGTACTTTCCCAACTGGGTATTGTTTGTGTGTGTGTTCTAGTCTGCAGGCTATACAAAGAGTCGTCACTATTCAGCTTCTTCCTTTACTTTTCCTGCCCCTTCCCAGAAAAAGTTCTGAAATTCTTTTGCTGTGCCAAAGCTGATTTTGTAATGCTTCAGAACTTTTATATATAAACTATCTTTTTATGCTCTCTATGTGGACATCGAAAGAATTGCACTCAGTTTTGTTGTCTTCTTCAGATGACTGCGGTAATTAAGGTATAAGTACAGCTAAATGTTAAAGGAATCATCTCACCTAAAAGCTCAACCTTGTAGGTGAGGTTCCAGAATATGATTTATATTATTCTCTAACACACCCCCTCAAGTAAAAGCCCTTTGGGCTTGAAACTTGCATACAGGCCCATACTGCCTTGTGTTTGATTTTTATCAAATAGAATGGGGGTGGTGAGATTCGAACTCATGACCGCTGGGTCAATAAAGCTCTGATACCATGTTAAGGAACCATCTCACCTAAAAGCTCAAGCTTGCAGGTGAGGCCCTAGAATATGATTTATATTATTCTCTAACACTAAATACGTTTTGGTTAACAAATAAATGAGCTATGCTTGTATATTTTCTTAACACGACAAGAGCAAATAGATGGTTGACCAATTATAGATGATGGCCTATTATAAATTATGCATTGCTAATTTTTAAAGAAACTACAGCAAAATCAAGATGAATCCTCAAGAATAAGAACCGAAGTCATGTGAAAGGTCCTACATAGACCTGGCAAATGTTTTCCTGTCATAGATTTGAGCGCTGTGATCATTTCACAACGAGCTAGCGTGCCCTCAAGAAAAGGACATAAAAAGGGCTCTCACGCTTTCCTAATCCACGCGTGAACAATCTCATTGCATGCTTTCAAATTTCAAAAGCCAAGAAGCTGCTTCCCATTGCCTCCTCCTTAATTAGCCCTAGCCTCCACACTTCTGCCAACTAAGGTCACCAAATTCTTGACCTGATCATCAACCATGTCTGTAAGTCTTCTTAATTCTCTCGCAAGCCCATGTACATGCATACATGGATATGTTTCACAGGTATATTCGTTGATATTCTTCCATGTTGGTATTTCAGCTGATGGTGGAGGTAAGAGTTCCAAACCTAGATTGCGAGGGCTGCGCTTCGAAGTTAAAGAAAGCTCTCCTCAAGCTAAAAGGTAGGTAGCCCGGCCTACATTTTGTACAATTTTTTTTTTTATAACCGGGGTGTCCGGGCCAGTTTACACGCACCACAACTAATTCTCGGGCTCACTGAATATCCTGCAAGCCCAATAAGCATGTAAGACACCGCGGGAGTGACAAACATGTCTGACAAGGCTTGAACCTGGGGTGAGAAGAAGGGAGAAGCCCTTCTTGACCACCAGACATTTTGTACAAAAGTTGATTGATGATTATATTGCCGATGGTCCAGGCTATGTAATGCTGCCATTCTATGCCTTTCCTCTCTCGAGTTACAAATTTGAGATCGTGTTTGGTTTTATACATGAGACTAGAAACAGGACAGCAAATAGTTCTGTCTCGTCTCGTAGCTTAATTTCTGATCACATCCTAAATAAACGAGTACATATTGGTTATTTTGGCCAAATGAAATTCTATCTGATCTTTTTCTCATGTATATATATATCAGGAGCAGAAGAGGTGGAGATAGAGATGGAAGCTCAAAAGATTACTGTTACAGGCTATGCATTGGAGGAAAAGAAGGTGATCAAAGCAATCAAACGAGCAGGGAAAGCAGCAGAGCCATGGCCATTTCCAGGATACTCTCATTTTTCCTCGTTTTACAAGTATCCAACCTACATCGTCAACCATTACTACGACACCTACAAGAATGTCGCTGACACCAACGGTGTCCACACCTTTTTCCACACTCCTGCTGTTTATTCACTTGCTGTTGCCTCTGACGAGGCTGTTGCCTCCCTTTTCAGCGATGACAATCCTCATGCTTGCGCGATCATGTGATGCTAATTTATTTTAATTTTTCCCCTTTTCATGTATTTCTTTTCCTTGTTTTTTTATGAGGATTGCCGTCCTGATCCACTCGAGTTTTGTGTAATTTAGGATACCTGCATTTTGTGCCTAATAGCTTTCTATATTGCCTTTCCCCCCCTCCTTCAACATGATATGTTTATGTCCTCGATGGTAGATTTCTTCTTGCCTTCATCTGATTTTGGACATTTGAGAACAAGAACACATAATGAGAATTTGGTCTTAAAATTAAGGAATTGAGATGCCACCCTCTCTATCATCTATCCCTAGCAATAAAATTGTATAGCACTCTTATACATATTATAACAACTGAAATAAATTTAAATGGCTAGTATTGTTAAGATTCATTTCTAAATCAATTAAATTTGATGACTATGCGATTCATATTGATTATTATTAAGGTATCAAACTCATTTTATGGATTATTAAGGCAATAAACATTCAAGAGCTTAATTGGATTCATATTGACTATAACTGAATTTTATATATTAATTTGGATTGATCCGGGTTTTTTTCTTCAATATTCTATTTTAAAAAACTGATTTTTGTTTTGTTTTATCATTTGATATAAAACTATTGGCTTGAATTTTATAAGAATATAATTTTTTTCTATGAATTTATCTTAATTTTATATTCTAGATCACATATAAAATTAACCAGGGTTGACTCGGAGTTATAACCGCAGTATTGCATGATCCACCTGCTAATCAAAATGAAATTGAAAATCCTGATAGAAATGTTCTTATTGTTATTAATGTATAAGGGATTATATATTTTATTCTCTTTTATAAATGAATCTTGAAAATAAGTAATGGTCCGTAGAATTCAAAACTTTAAGGTCTCTAATATAATTAATGATCGTGGGAACTTAATATTGTTACCCGAAAGGGGAAAGACTTTGCATTCAAAACAAGAAGAAAGAAGAAGAAAGGCAGCTCTTTTTTCTAGCCTTGTAGGGTAGACGATCTTTCGTTTCAACTTTTTGCAAGGAAGAGAATCTTCAGAACCGAAAGAGTAAATCAACTATTGACAGAGAAAGCAATTTGGTCAAGCTGTGTGTGCAATGGAAAGGGAAAGCCTCCCCTCCTTCCTTATCTCCTCCACCCAGCCCTGCCAGGTGGGTTTGAAATTCTGCAAAAAATTATACGATTGATTTTCAATTTCATCCCCAATGTTATTCATCAACTAAATACTTTCTTCCAAAATCATCCCCAAATAAGCCTACCCAATGAATTATCAAAGAGGAGAGAATATTTTTATAAAGAAGGGGGGGGGGGGGCAAACAAACAAATTGTGACAGTCCAATCAATCAGTTGTCTGAAACTAGTCCACCATGCTAAATTTCATGTCAAAAAAGTGACATGGATCCACGCCCACACACATCTATTTGCATGAAATCAACCACCACTACCACCGCCACCTAACTTCTTCAAACCCCCTTGTGTATTGATATAAAGCCCACCACAAATTTTTCAAGCACTTAATCCCATCCATTTTTTTCCCTTCTTCGATCTACCCTCTCTTCTAATGGCTCAGGTACCCGTCTGCTCTTCTTTATTTTAACGTTCTGTTAATATTGATGATCATATTTTCCTTTTTTTTAACGAGTACTCCTGTTAATTTCTCTGTAGCAGAAGGTGGTGTTGAGGATCTTGACCATGACTGATGAAAAGACAAAGAAGAAAGCAATAGAAGCTGCTGCTGATATTTTTGGTATCACTTTTTTCTTTTCTTTTCTTTTTACGGAGTTGCCGAGATAAACGAAAGAAGTACTTGGCAAGTTTTTGTTAGTTACTTTGTGTTCTATTTGTGTACATAAACAGGAGTTGATTCCATAGCGGTAGATCTCAAAGATCAGAAGCTAACAGTGATAGGTCTGATGGATACAGTGGCGGTGGTGAAAAGGCTGAAGAAAGTAGGGAAAGTGGACTTAGTTTCAGTCGGGCCTGCTAAAGAGGAGAAGAAAGAAGAGAAGAAAGAGGACAAAAAAGAGGAAAAGAAGGAGGAGAAGAAGGAAGAAAATAAGGAAGAGAAGAAGGAGGAGAAGAAGGAGGAGAAGTAATCAACTAAACCTTCCTGCCTTATGTACTTATATAAGCTTAATTGTTCTAAACAGAGCTAAATACATATTGTAATAAGTTTTTGAGAGATAAGTTTTGCCCTTGAAAAAGAAGCCTCGGAGAATCCATTTATCTCAAGAACCTGTGTACAAAAGTGGAGCTTCGATCGAGTTGCACAAGGAAATAGCTTGCTTGCTTGTTTTTCATTCCATAAACGTCTTCACTTGCTTAACTGTGTACTGGCCGGCCGGGAGCCAAGCAGAAGGGTTTTTTTATCTCTCTCTATATTAATTCTCCTATTATATATTAGCAGCTTTTCTTTGATATTAGCAACGTTGATTAGATGAGCATCTGCTAAATGTAATTCACGTACGGAGAAGGGGTTTGAGGAAATCTAGCCGGTTTGGTCCAACGAGAGTTTCCTCTTCCTGTTAGCTAAAGGGTCCATCCAAAATACTTTCTGCACTGCATGTGCCATTAAGATTCCTTCACGTGAAAAAACTCAGCAAAAGGACAGGCAAATGGCATCATTTCTTCCAGGGTCAAGAGATGGAGAGGTGAGAGTTTTATCATTCTTTCTTTCAAAGATTACGAGGGAGAATACAAGAGAGTGACATCAACGAGGCCACCCCGCCATGAACAATTCGTGGACGGGCTCGAGGATCTAAACAAGGAAAAAACAGAAGTGTGAGATAAAAACAGTCGCTGCTAGCTGCACCAAAAGATCCGAGAGACCATTTGCTGGATTCGTGGAATGGAAATCTACGGTGCACCAAACCTAGAGCCATTTTCGTTGTCAAATTAAGGGCATGTTTTACAGCTATTACTGCTGCTTTTCGTGCCGAAATATATTAAAATGATATTTTTTTATTTTTTAAAAATCATTTTTGACATCAACACATAAAAATAATCTATAAACACCAAAATATATTTATTTAAAATGAAAAAAAAATAAATTTTTTTGAAACACGATTTCAAAAGCTGTCCCAAACAGGTTTTAAAAAGAAATAACAGCACCTGTTTTTGTCTTGCTAGGCTCCTAATTATAATGTTTAGTGGGCTGGTACGTCATTAAGCATGCTGACTCGCTCACAGGAAACAATGCTCAGCAGCCCTTTAAAATTCGGTACTTTCTTCAGGCACAGAAAACCTTGGCCAGCGAGATTTTGAATGCCTCGGCACAAAAATGTACCTGCTAATTCCAGATGCTTTGCCCAACGTGAATTGAATATTTTTTCTTCAACTAAACGAATTTTTATGTAGATTTTTTTAGTTAAAAAAATTCTATATGAAAATTAAAAGGTTTACACACATATATAATCAAATAAATGAATAACTGTGTGTCACTAAATAAATAAAATTATAAACAATAACTAAAAATAAATCTAGAAAAATCAAGAGACATGTGAAAATAAAAATATTTAATTTTGTAAAATAGTATATTTACTCGGTTATGTTTGCTATATTTTTTTTTATTAAAATAATCTTTTTATTTACTCAAACAATAATAAAAATAAACACACATTAAATTAATTGAATGAAAAAATATAGATGATCAAAAAAAGCGTCGTCAAAAATTAAATGCATAACAAAAAAATATTTGACATTTAAAATAAGCTCTCTAAACAAAACAAAATAAAAAGGATATTAATCAAATAAAAATAAATGAAAAAACTGTTGAAATAAGCATTAATTTAAAGAAATAAAAACAAAACAAACTAGATGTTGTTGGGTCTATCTAGCTAGTTCAGCCTATCTGATATGAGATCATATATATTTTTCATGATTTTTTAAAGATCATAAATAGATATGTAAATAATATAAACTCTTGTCAACAAATAAAACTAATAGAAAAAAACATAACTGTGATTTGGCAGGATATTGCAGCAGGCAAGTCAATTATTGAAGTCTTACTCACCATGATTTGGCCGGTTCTGTCTTGCTATGCAAATCATTTTCACCTTCTCAATTGGCTACGGCGAGCTCTTTGAAAAATGATGATGATACGAGCAGCCAGGAAGCGGAATTCTCATTTGGGCCACGGCCAAAATTCTTACACATCAGCATGGCTGGAACTTGGTTAATGATCTAGAACAAGGGTAGAACTCCGATAGTTTGCCAAATTGGCCCAGCAGATGGACTAGCTTTTGAAGGAAGAACACAGTCGTGAAACGCAGGTGGTCTATTGCAACTTGCGGGCAGTGGTGGTGGTGGTGACAAAAATCTCAATCGAATAGTTAGTGTCGTGTTCCAAAATCAATGCGATGCAAGAAAGTGGCAGAAAGTTTTCCTGATAAGAATGATAAAAGGGAAAAGCTTCTGAGTTCAACCATGACGAGCACCATGAAGCTATTTCCAAATTCTGCATAAGCTTGAACTCTTCTTCTTAGTTTAATACCTTCAGAGGCGGTTCAAAAAAGGAGCAGTTCTGCATGAAAGAAAATAAGGTCTTAGATTAATAAATGAAAACTGATAAGTAATTTGAAGAAAATGGATATAGATTAAGCCATGAACCATCCAGAAAAGATTGACAGCAAAATTAGCAAAGAAATGAAGCAAGTTATTAAAACAAGCACAGTTGTGTATAACTATCTCAGGTTGGTGGAAAACAGTGGCTTACGGAATTTTCATGCATAGAATTGTCAGCATCTTTTGATAATTTAAGAAATTGCTCTTACCAAGAAACCTCAATTCTCATCATATGCACCAACCACACTTTTCTTCCTTGAATAAACTTTCTTCCCATGGACTGTATTGAAGTTTCAAGTTCAGTTTTTTTGCGGTTCCATTCTTCAATTCCAGAAGTCACTGTTCTTTTCACAGAAAGATCTTAATTCCAGTAAACATCGACAAGGATTTACATTGGTTTTGATGTGCCACTGTTGCGAGCGTCATCACTAGATATGAGCAACTGGTCCCTCGGCACCTTAATACCGCACAGTTATTAGCAGTACTGCATTGAAACAACTGCTGCCACAATTACATTATTTTCCTCGGTCAATCCATTACCCCCACCAGCTTAACCAGGGGCACACCTGCATCACCAGCTTCAATGGCACCGCCACAGCCTTCACTATTCACCCTCATCTAACCCTATTCCACGACACCTGCTCAGAATCCTCCCTTGAAACACCAAACTCCGGAAATCTTATCTTAACCTCAAAATAGCCAAAATGCTAACACTTGGAATTCTCAAATACTGATATCACAAACTAAATTAAGGGAAAGAATTACTCATAGATCCACAAACAATATACTAAGATGAAGGTAGAGGGGGAATCAAAATATAAACTTTCAAACATACAAGTAAACAAAGGGTAAAGTAATTTAATACAATAATGGAAGGTCACGGTAGTTTACAGAACACTAAACCCATAGATACAGAAGACTAAATCCATAGATCAGGGGGCTATATAGATTTTTTAAGACAAGTTAGAAATTTCAAGAATGCAGCTAGGATTATAGGAAGCAAATAGGAGGAGACTCGAGCTCTAGATTTTCAAAGAGCCAATTTCATTGCTGTTAAGGTAGAGTTAATATAGTATGCTAACTACGCTACACATTCTTAAATATTTCTGTTCGCAAGTCTTCTCTTGCACTTATCTAATCTCCAAGGTAATAAGTGAAATGTTAAAAGAAGTTGATGAAAACCAACAACTCTCAAATAATCAGGAATGTGCTCTCTCATAGAGAGTTGGACAAGAGGAAACTCATGAAGAAACTACCAAATAAGAAGCAAAAAAAAGAAAGAATAGGAAACAATAATTGATATTTAATACGAATCTTCAAAATTCATCCATAAGCTAGCACTAAGGTAGATCTAACTATTCAAGAGCAGATCCACTCGAAAGCTTTAGAAAGAAATGGCAACACCCGCAACAGTCAGAAAGGTCCTTCATGTCACAATATTACCAAAACTCGCATGCAACCGTATTACTCAAATTCCTTTGTTTCGTCATGCTCATCGTCGTAATAATGGAATAAGAAGCCAAAAAAACTCATCATCATGAATTGATCAGCATCCATTCTTATTCTTTAAACCTTCCAAGATCCATATTCTTATGTTGTTTCCTTATCAAAAAGGCCATTTTCAACTTCCACTCACAAAATGATCAATGATTGAGATAATGATATCGGTTTCAAAAGATAGCTTGAGTTCCAAAAGAACTTATCATCACCAGCTCCTGGTAGAAATGAGGTTAAATCATCATCATAATGGCAAGATGCACATATATGAATTGAAAACTTAGAAATCTTTACATCAATACTACTAGAACACAGCAAATTCCAGATATGCAAAAGCTTCACAAGAAGTTGATGATCCAGATCAGTTTTTCAAAACTAACTTCACGTAAGAAATATATAGGGAAACCAAGCCTTGTATTCTATCTCAATAGTAAATTTGACCGGGGAGAAAAGATATGCATACTTTACCCTACTAATTTCCATAAAATATAATACTGGAAGCAGGTACAAGGCATCAATTGGGCTGAATCATTGAGAATCTTCCCGTGAAGTTACAGTTCAAAATTAAATAAGGTACAACATGTACCATAGCATCATCTCTTATATCTTTTGATCTTTGTCACTAGATGGCTGTATTGGCTTTTCTCTATCATCTGCTTTATCACTTCATGAGCTTCCGAAAGCTTTCCAGCATTCCGCAAATTTCTTACCAAGGTTCTGTACACATGAAAATTAGGATTGCAGCCTCTGGATTCCATTTCTTTGAGCAAGGAACATGCTTCCTCAAACTTCCCAGCCATACAAAGCCCACGAATCATAGAATTATAGGTAAATACATTTGGTAATTGGCCGTTGACTATCATGTCTTCAAACATTTCTTGTGCCTTTTCAAGCTCACCATTCATTGTATATCCTGTGATCATTACTGTGTAACAGACAACATCTGGTATGCATCCAGCTTTTATCATTTCATCAAAAAAATACTGGCAGCCAAGTAAATTTCCAGCCCGACCCAGCCCATCTATCAACGTAGTGTAATGAAGAACAGTAGGATCAATACTCGCTTCCTTCATAGCATTCAAGAGATCAAGTGCAGCAACTGGATTGTTTGTCTTTCCATAAACATGTAGAAGGATGTTATAGGTGTGAAAATCTGGAAAAATTCCACAACTAAGCATTTCTTCAAGTAATCTATGAAACTCAGGTGCCTTCCCCAACCTACATTTTGCATACAAGATAACATTATAAGTAAGAACATCCGGGGAGTGACGCTCCTCCAACATATGGTGATATACCCACTCAATCAACTTGTACTGACGCAAAACCAGTAGTGAATGCAGAATCGCATTGTAGGAGTTCTTGTAGGGCCTAAAATTGAATGTTTTTGACCTAATGAACCTTTCCACGACATTCATAGCCAAACCAGCCTCACCGCAAGTACAAATTAATATATTAAATGTCTGTGCTGTAGTGTGAAACCCCTTCTCAACCATCTCATCAGCTAGTTTCCACATCGCCCTAAACTCCTCACACTCTGCAAATATCTTCATTAACAAATGATATGAATTCCCCGTGTGTGTGTAATTTCCCTGCTGATCAGACCACGAGAAAAACTTAAAACCCAATTTCGCACATCTGGTTTTATTCTCCTTATTTATGTTCCTCAGAATTCCAGTAAAAACCTCCCTCACGAGAAGCCACGAAACCTTTATCTCTAACTCACTTAAAGCCCTTTTCACGTCAAATCCAGGGCCATCCCGTCTTAGAATATCAAGAACTCTGTCAGCGTCAATCCTTGTGCACTCAAAATAGCTACGCCTAACTGAGAAATGTTCCTCCTCAACACAAGTTTCACTCTGAAAAGAATCAAAATCTGAACCTTTGTACATTCTCTTCAAGGGTTCTTCAACATATTGAAACCCGTTATCATTATTCTCACCACCATCAAAACTATAATCACATAACCTCCTCGAAATGGAAGGAAAGCACAAAAATTTATGAGCTACCCTCATACCAAATAAAGCTACAGAGTTCATTGTTTGTCCTTGTTAGACCCATTATCTCACCAACTCTACAATACTCAACAAATCCAATAAACCAACCAAAAGATTGAGACTTTCCAACTCATAGAGCTTGAAACTTTTTCTACAATAAAATTGAGAAATACCCATCAAACAGAAACAACTCAATTGAACGAAATAAGGGTTTTACCTTTACAGAAAACGCTCATTGAACAGAGGAACGAAATAAGAGAATGAGCAAAAGCAGGGGACACACCTGGTTCTAACCTATTTGTTGAAAACATTAAGTCTTTTCAGGTGCTTTAAGCCTTCAGCATGGAGTTCATGTTTTTGAAAAGGGAAGGGACAGGACTGCGGTGAACAAAACAAAAACCCCAAATGCGAGGGGATTAAGGACTGCAATCAAATGTTTTTCGTAGAAAAGCATGTCACTTCAAGAAACTAACCAAAGAAGGCCACGTTAGTGGACTTGGAGTTTAGAGTGTTTGGTATTTGAGTGTAAGGGCAAGGCCCAAAAGAGGCATAGAAAGGAGGACACTTTCTGTTAGAGGCCCAATAGTCCAAATTTACAATAAATGGATCCAAAAGTACTGGTATAATTGAAGGCTTATCTGGAGAGAAATCTCTACTATAAATTGTATAAGCAGAGCCTACATGCTATCTCAGTCTCGTGTCTTCTGATTATATTTATGTTAATGTATAGCAAGATTTGGGTCATGGTTGTGATAGTTTACCACGTTCATTTTCAAAAAAAAAAACTTGTTTTTGGTAAATTAATTAAAATGATATTGTTTTGATTGTTTTTTTTAAAAAAAAAAAGGAGCTACAAGTTTTAATCAAATTTTAATCTTTTAGGTCATCTTATAAATCTAAAGTTTTTGTTTATAGATCTGAAAACTCCAAAAAACATTTTAATAAAAAGATTCAAACTTTCCTCTATCCAATAGTGGATGGGATGGCGGATTATTTTAGTGAATCCGTAATCATATCTCCGAGCCCTCGCAACAGATGCACTGAGAATGAGTCTAATGTGTCAAAGAGGTGGAGACTTGCACCGCACTCAAAGCAGCTTCTCAATTTTATGCTTTGAAATAACCCCTGTTGCTTTGATCAGTTTATATAGAATTGTACTTAAAAGGTTGAATTTCCCCCACTTTTTTTCTCAAAAGATTATAAACTTTATAATATATTTAAGAAAACATATAACATGATGGACCAAAGCAGATCTTGGGAGTTAAATAACATAGAATTCCGTAATGTCCACAACAATTTATTTATCCAAGCAGTGCCATTACCATTTCATTACAGTTCCATCCACACAACACTTTAAGGAAAACAAAGTTTCATAATTAGTAGAAACCAACTACGTAAAATACACGATGCTTGGTCCTCAGTTTCCTGACTCCTGAAGTCTCCTCTCCCCTATTTCTTCTCCACTAACATAAGTAGAAGAAAACGCCCGAGTACCTGCCGACAATCAGTTTAACTCAGTTTTCTGATTCTCTCCTAAAAACTCAACTTTCATATTCAATCAGGACCATGTTTAATCACTACCTGCATTGGAGGAACTGAGCGCGTGCTGCTGAGATGCCCTGGAATCTTCCCCTTTGACAAACAAAGAACCAACAGCATCTTTAAGCTTATCAACCACGGTTTTATCAGGAATATGAACAGAACCTGATTCCACCCTTCCACCAGAATACTCTTCTGTACTACTCCCTAACCTCCTCTTCACCTCCTCCGACTCTGTCACTTTCCCCATTGGCCTATCTTTCTTCCCCGTCACGGCTTCAGCCTTCCCCTTGTTCAAAGTCTCCGAAATAACTTCAGAAAGCGCCCTGTCTTCATCTCCAGGACTCAACTTCTCCGCGAAATAGTCTTTCACTGACACCCCTTCATCTTTCCCTTTAATTATGTTTTGAGCTTCATTGCTGGTGTTGGTGCTGGTATTGCCATGGACTTTTGACATCACAGTACTGCCTAAACCAACAACTTTTTCATACACTGGAGTGAGTTTCTCTGTCACAGTTGCAGCGATTTTCTTTCCATATTCCACTGACGATGCTGGCTTCGCAGCATTCTGTCCTTCATGTGCCACTTCATGTTCTGGAATGTTATCATCTCTCTCTATATATCCAAGCTTGGAAGCTATGAAATTTGTGGCACCTTTTTCTTTATCAGCAATTGCAGAGGTGGCAGAGGAGATTTTTCCAGTGTAGCTTCTCTGATTTGATGGTTTCTCAGCAATGTCACCTCGTGGTTGCTCCTTGAGTTTCAAGGTGTCAAAAGACACTGAACCTGATTCTGGGTTCTCTTTGGGGTTAAAGGAAATTGGGGGGGTTGGTTCTGCAGAAAATTGGTCATGGCTGCCGGCGGGAAACATAGAGGGCTGAGCATCACGCCGTGTGACAGATAAGTTCTTTTTCTCTCCTTGTCTTGATTCATCATAGATATTCATTTTGTCAAAAGACTGGAGCATTGGAGTTATTCCAGCTTCTTTCCCTCCTGCAAGATGCAATAATTAGCCCCTCTGAAAGACAAAAAACTTCCCAAACATCAATGCTAAAAAGGCCTTGTCGGCGTGCAAACATTGAACAGAACTTACCAGAACCAGTTGGATCAGTGACTTTGGTCCGATAATTGGAAGGGGCACGATCCACAAGTCTATCCTTTGGGGCGTGAGGGTCCTCCTCCAACCCTAATGGTACTTCCAAATTAACTTCAGGTTGCCACCGAATCCTCTCCTGTTCATGAACAAGACCTTTAACGGGATCGGCAGGAAAAATAGATGCAGGCGAATTAACTGGGGCATGAGGTACTTCTTTAATAGCATCTGTCCTTTCGAGAAAAACCTTTGGTGGTGCCAATTCATCTTCCTCTTGTCCAAGAACAGAGCTTTTCATGGGACCACTAGCCATATGATCTTGCATTGTTGTTGTCCTAGGGTCACCTAACCTCCCCCCTTGTCCATGGGCTGAGCTTCTAAGAGAAGCAGAGCCATAGCCTGTAGCTTTATTCACAATAAAAAAACATAAAAACCCAAGAGATTCCATTACACACAAATCTAAGCCCGTTTTTTCTCTCTAGCAAGGCCATTTACCAGTAGTTAATGAATAGACATTGAGGCAAGAAGAAACAATATTAACGTACCTGATGAGGCTCCATGAACTTCCGGGTCCTCAACCATTTCTTCACCCTCATCGTCATCTTCCTCATATAAGTCATAATCATCAGGCTCGTGAACTTCTTGATGTTCATTCTGGCCATGACCATGTAATACTTTTTCCTTCAATTTTTTGGCTTTATCCTTCACTTTCTTCAGCACTGACTTCTTCTCATGGCGATGCTCATCTTCACCCTCTAGCACCAGCAATTCACAGTACATAAAACTTTTTTAAAAAGCATAAACCACACTTCAATAACATAGGAAATTAAGTAAATAAGGTTCTAACCAGGATACAGTCCAACATTGTTGGGACCATGTTCATGGTCATGAACATCATGCGGGCGTGCCAATCGTGACTCCATAGCGAAAACAGAAATTGCCAGAGATAAGACCGAAAACAAGTTTCTATCAGTCGGTTACTTAAAGAAAAAGATGGCATTCCAGGAAAATAAATAGAGGGAGCAAGACGGGAACATCTTCTTGCAGTTGCCACATTTGCATGGAGGTGGGTTTGAAGGGCATTCGACACGTGTAAAATAAGCATGATATCACCATTTCCTGACACGTAACCAGAGCTGTTTGTACACGCGGCGGCAATGCCGGAGAGAGTGATGGGAGTGGATAATCTTTATCAAAAAAATAAACACTAGGGTCTACTGAATATATCATCAAATTTGATTGCACTGGAGAGGACCAAAGTTGATTCCACTGGTGGATAATATCAAGTTTTTCTATCCAGAATATTAAAGAAAAATGTTGGGCCGTATTGTGTCTGCAGTGCACTCCAATGACGTGTTGTGGGCTTGTGGTTGGGCAAGAAACACAGGCCCCTCCATTTGCCTGAGAAGAGATGAAATTTGAGGAGAGATGACGTTAACCAAAATAATTCTTGATCGACCTAAAAACATGTCGCCGTTGCCGGGGATCGAACCCGGGTCACCCGCGTGACAGGCGGGAATACTTACCACTATACTACAACGACCTTGTTGAAACAGGAATAATTTATTTATACTATATATTATTTTTAATCTTTTATATTGCTCAAAACACAGCGAGGAACATAGATTAAATTTAAGTGATCAAGACTCTATAACATGATGATATTGTTATTCTTATAGAGTAATTACGTAATATTTTGACTTGATGACGAGTCGGATCTCTAAAAGGACTGGCATGGGTTTAAGATTACAATAAAAACCCTCTTAGAAGGAGGTTTCTACACAGAGCTGCAGGAAATTCCACCAGGTTTCCATTTAAAGAAGAGGCATCACGTTGCAGTGGAAGTGCAATGCCCCTTTTAAAGGCAATCCATTATGCCATTCCACAACCAGGTTCTCCCTGAACTGTAGTGTTTCTTAACAGAATAAGGGAAAAGAGAAGATTGCTGCAGCAATTCCTTACACCCCTTGCACATGAACATCTACTCCACATTTTTGGTGTTCAGGAAATATATCAAAGGCTACTGATAGAAGAAGCCCGTCGATTCTTGAATATCTCAAGTACCTGTGAAGGAACCATCTCACCTAAAAGCTCAAGCTTGTAGGTGAGGCTCCAGAATATGATTTATATTATTCTCTAACACACCTCCTCAAGTGAAAGCCCTTTGGGCTTGAAACTTGCACACAGGCCCACACTGTCTTGTGTTTGATTTTTATCAAATAGAATGGGGGTGGTGAGATTCGAACTCATGACCGATGGGTCAATAAGGCTCTGATACCATGTAAAGAAACCATCTCACCTAAAAGCTCAAGCTTGTAGGTGAGGCCCTAGAATATGATTTATATTATTCTCTAACAGTACCAACATAGAAGCACTCCTAGAAAAAGTACATGAGTAGAAGCAGCAGAAGAAGCTATACAATTGTTAAGATGGAAAGAACTCACACAGGTATGAGATGGGAACTCGTGTATGAGAGATTTTGTTGTGTCACATTGTCATCATAGTAAGATTCTTCATCAACTGCATGGTTTATCTTTTGCAATGGATAATAGTGGAAGCCAGACTAGACTGGTCTTGACTGGTGGAAGTGTCCACCACCATCTGAGGAAAAAGTTCAGGAGAAATTGAGGGGAAAGAATTGTTCTGAAAGTTATAGATATCTGGGTTTAAGTTGATAAAGCTAGAGTTAGGCTATTAAACATCTTTACCAATGCTATACTTTTCTTTTAAATCTTGTAGCAATGCCATCTTTTCCTGCGCATTGTATGATATTGCAATATCTTAACCTCTACAGTCTGCAAAAATGTCATTATTTTCTTGATGAACATCTCTGTGATAAGTAAATTTCCTTTAACGTAGTCTATTATCATCACATCCATGGTTGTATCAACACCAAGGTTCAGCATGTTAAGGAACCATCTCACCTTAAAGCTTAAGCTTGTAGGTGAGGCCCCAGAATATGATTTATATTATTCTCTAACATACCCCCTCAAGTGAAAGCCCTTTGGGCTTGAAACTTGCACACAAGCTCACACTGCCTTATGTTTGATTTTTATCAAATAGAATGGGGGTGGTGAGATTCGAACTCATGACCGCTGGGTCAATAAGGCTCTGATACCATGTTAAGGAACCATCTCACTTAAAAGCTTAAGCTTGTAGGTGAGGCCCCATAATATGATTTATATTATTCTCTAACACAGCAAATTTACAAAGCCAAGAGTCTTGGTGTCTATTTGGATTGCTTGAACACATTCGGTGGTGTGCAGCACTATAATGTGAAAAGGTGTCAGTGAACATAAATCTGTTGTCATTGTTTACCTTAAAATTCTAGACAGTGGTGTCTGAAATTTGGAATCTCTTTTTATATATCTCACTTTATTGCTAGTAATTTTCTGCAATACAACCATGTTTCAGTTTAGGCACTACTACTTCAACTATATAGCCTATATGAACATCACAAATAAGGAGCACACAAAATCCGCATAAAGCAAAGGAGCATGTAGTTCCTATATTTTTAGTCAAAGATCTACTCCTTTCTGAAATGTTGACCTGCTTCTAGAGCTCCTCTAGCTCAACTCCCCGTTACAATACGCCTAGTGAATAGAAGACAAATAGTCTTGCTCGTCAGAGGCTCACGTTAGCAGCTGTTTCATTTCTGTGTCTCGCATCCATATCTGAAAGAGTGAGAATGCTAGCTTTTCTTACCATTCTTGAGGTTTCGTACAGTCATGACAAGCTGTTGCCTTTCACCTTCTACTTCTGCAAATTTGAGGCTGATCTCTGAATATCTCTCTTCCATTTCTTTTAACTCAGTTTCCATGCATTTGTTCTTTTCTTTTAGATGTGCCATTTCTGTCAAAATTTCAGTAAGGTTACCCTCAGCCAATGGGTGGAAAGTGCCCGCTCCTAGTTTTTCCTTTGAGCAAGTTCTTGCTTTTCTGTCAATACAAATATTGAAGAATGAAACCAATTTCAGTGATGATTATGATCATAAACTAAAACATATCAGGATGCACAACGAGGTGCTTAGATTTATCAGTGTTGGAAATCATTTACACAAGAAAAAGCGGGTAGGTATATGAAAAGGCACAACAATCAGGATGTAAACAAGAACTTGAAATTGTACCTTTCAATACCCTTTCTTCCGTTCATCTGCATTTCATCGTCCATTGGAGTCAAGTTCTTTTCATCTGAAAAAGAGGGCTTCTTCATGACACTGGTATTTTCATGTTCCTTCTTTTGCAGTTCACCCTTTAATTTGATTACTTGTTGCTGCAGTTTTTCTTTCTCCCGTTCTTCTTCGGACAGGCTATGTTTTAACGTAATCTGCTGATCTCTGAGGTTTTGAAGTTGCGATGAAAGGTTCTTGATCGTTGCCTCTTTTTCATCCTTTAACGACCTCACATTGAGTAATTCTTGCCTTCTGTTTTCTGCTTCCTTCTTCGTCGATTCAAATTTTCCCTCTATTTCATCTCTTTCTCTTTTCCACCTTTCTGTTAGTGTCTTTGCTTCTTCACAAGATGTCTTCAATTTCTCTGTTTCATCTCTTAAGTTCACCTTTTCCTGTTCAGAGATGCCATTCTTGTCTTTTCTGAGTGTTTCTATCTCCTTTTTCAGCATATCAATCTCCACTTGCAAAGCCTCTTGCATTTCTCCTCCTTGCTTCAGCTTGTTGGAAGCATCTTCTAGCTCCACTGACATCTGCTCTACATGTTTTGTCTTCAAATCCAGTTGCATCGATAGCTCGTCCATTTTTACTCCCTTCTGGTCCATCACCAATGCAAGCTCTTCGTTAGCTTTCTGAAGATTCTCTTCCAGAAATCTGTTCTGTGCTCGGAGTTCATCAGCTTCTGATACTGATTTCTGTGTCAGCTTCTCATTCTCATCAAACTTGCCTGCCATTTCCACAGAAAGTTTTCTGAATTCCTCCTGTATCCGCTCTGCCGTGACAGCATTTTTCCACCTTGTCTTCCTCAAGGCCTCTTCTGCACGGATAGCTCTCTGTTCCTGCTCAATTCTGGCATGTGTCATGGCATCAAGGTCATTTTCAAATCCCTGTGCCTGTTTTTCCAGTTCTTTCTCCAATCCTTTGACCTGAATTTCCAGTTCATTGATGGAGACCAAAGATTCTGAGAATTCTTGTGTCTGCGTCTTCAATTTTTCCTCTAATCTTTGTAGCTGTGATTCAAGTTCTTTAATGGTAGCCAAAGATTCTGACGATTTGTGTTCTTGTATCTTGCTCTGCTCTAACCTGGAAGATATATCATAGTTTTCCTGCTTTAGATCCTCATGGTCCTGTGTGAGTTTTTCGATATAATTCTCCAGCTTTTCTCTATTTTCTCTGTGGACCTCAATTTCATCAGATAGGTCTATGACCCTTTGCTTCAGCAGACATAATTCATCATCTTCCCTAGCCTTTTCTTCCGGTGCAAGCACTGCGTGTTGATCTGCTTCCTCTTTCATGCTGCATTTGCAATTTTTCTCCTGAACCTCATCTAGCTTGCTGGACAGACAAGACACTTCCTTATTTTTTCTCTCTAGCATTTCATCAAGGTCTCCCACAGCAAGAATCAACTCAGAATTTGAATCTTGTGTTTTCTGGAGTTGCAACTTAATATTGGTGTTCAAATCCTTTTGGTGACTAATCTCTCGCCTGACCTCTTCTAGCTGAACCAAAGAATCATCGTACTCGGCTCGCAATTGATTCAGGGATTCTGCTTCAGCAAATTTTCTTGAAGACTTGAGCTGTTCACATTCTGTTTTGAGTTCATCTCTTTCCACTTCCAGTTCCTTAACTTTTCTTGACAAATCCTGCCCCCTTCTACTCTCTTTTGTAATCTGTTTCCGAAGAGTCTGTAATTCCAGTTCTGATAATTCTGACTGCCTCATGAAACCAGATAACTCGCTTTTCAGTCTTTCAATGGTTTCATCTGAAGCTTCTTGAAATTCTCTCGGAAGGCTCTCTTGAGGGCTGTTTGTTGAGCCAACTAAACTTCTATCTGACCCTGAACCTATTGACCAGTCTGTGCTTGTTCTACGATGCATGCGGTTTTTTGTTGTGATGCCGTCAACTGCTCCCTTCGGAGGCATTGAGTCTTGTCTGAGAACTGATTTGAAGCTAGAATTGCCCCCAACGGATGATCTGAAGCTGCGTTCTTGTTCAGAATTCTGTGATAAAAGAGCGTTCAAGTCCCTGTCCTGTGAAATTTATCAAGGAATAGTTCAATTATAACCCTGAATAACAGCCCATCTATTTCCAAGGTTTGCTGAAAAGGAACTTGCTCAATTCAGCCCTTCCTGAACTGTATTAAAACAGAAAAGCAACATAGATAATTTCAGGCCTTACTTCAGTAAAACTTTCATCATTCTCATCTGTATGGCCATTGCTCAGCTGGCTTTTCAAGCTTTGGTCTTTAGAAAGTATAGGATCTTCGTTGCCTCCAATTTTTCTGAGATTACAAAGTCCATTTCGTAAATTAGTACAGAGGAGATGGAAAAAACTTAAATTAGAAACTAAAATGCAAGTAAAAACGATAAATAAATGCAAATTGTGAATTTGTTAATGCTTTTGTTCACCTTGGATCAACATCTCCCTGCATCTTCTGAATAGTCACCTGTTTCAAAATTACTTGAAATATGAGGAAACAATGAAAGGTTTTTCACATCGAAATGGCTTGGTCTATTTACATTTTGAAAATAGGCATTGCTCTAGGAGTGAATCAAACATAGGGCTAGAGTCAAATCAAGAGAATTACAAGGGTGTGTGTGAGAGAGAGAGAGAGAGTGAGGGGGGGAGAAAGAGGGAACTAACATGTAGAACTGCACCAGAGTTGGCAAATTTAAGGGGCAGGGAGACAGTCAGTGGTTCGGGTTCATCAGCAAAATCTGCAAAGTCAATTGAAGCTTCCCCCAGATAACCTGACTTGGATGACCCCTGCAAGAATTCATAGGAATTAGCGCGCGCGTGCACAGTCGCACACAAATCACTACACCTTAGAAATTCAGCACAGATTTGAAATGTGACTCTGACGTACACTTGCAACAATGAAATGGTATATTTTCTCATGCAGCTTTCCTGATTTTGGCTCCTTGATGAGCTTCACGGTTACATAAACCGGATTCTCCCATGAACAGATTCCATCCTGAACTGCAGCTTTCTCTAGTTTGAATGTTGTCTTTCCAACATCCTCTGGCACCAAGGATATTATCAAGGCAGGTTTCTTTAGATGCGGCACCTGAAATGGAGATGAGAAATTAGGTAAGAGCTTCTTGTTAGTATTTATCTGAATTGTTCCATCACACTACCTGCATTATAAAACTTGCCGCACACCCAAGATGCAGTAACTGATCCCAGATAAAGAAAACCCATTTCAAATCAGTAACAGGAAATACTTGTTATCTGCCAGATTAGTACCTGAGTTGCCTGAAATTGCAGTTTGAATGTAGCTTTGATTCTTTTCTTGTCGCTCCTCCATGACTTGAACATGTTTTGACCTTGCTCTATATTCCTCAGAGAATATTCATCAAAAGACTCGCTCGGTTTTCAGTACTTGTAACCTGGATCTTCGCTGAAGCAAGTTTGGCTTTGTTATGGCCAGGACAAAAAAAAATCGTCTCCTTTGGTTTTTCTCAGCTGTTGAAACCCAAAAACAGTCAGAGAGGAACAAAGAAGGGTGCAGTGGCTGGTGGTATTTTTTTATTGTTATCTTCAAGTAAAATTAAGATGCAGCAGAAAGCATTGAGATTAGAGCTGACGGTGACTCTAATCTGAATAGAAAATGGACCAGTTACAGAGTAAACAGGCTTATCTGTACTTGGCTTGATCAGACAATGTGGTATTATTGTAAAGAACAAAATATAGCTGTACCCCAGCAAAAAGTTTTTCTTTTTAATGCGGGAAGGCATGAGGTGCTGTCGTGCTGGATACTTTAAATGACATGGATGGCCTCTCACTTTTTGATGGGATGTCTTCCATCCATGGCTCATAAAAGTTCTTGCGAGTAGTTTTTCATGAATGTTTCGAGACGGGAGAGAGAAAGGATACCGACGGATTCAGTATTTGCCCAGAGCATCTATTTTACGACAGGGATATTAAATTGTAGGGGGCAAAGAATTTTAAGAAAAAGGTTGCCCCACAGAAGGTGCTAGCTAGGTAACAATGGAAGAATTTCTGCATCTACCTTGTTTAGAAGAAGCAACTAATTCTCGTGCTCTGCCATCAATACTCATCTCTCGATTTTGTCACTCCTTTTGGTGTGATATCTTCTGGCTGCTTGCATATTTTTTTTTTAGCAAGTTACTCCCAAGTACACAAGAAAAGTTAGTTCTTACAATTTCGTGGTCACATCAATAATGAAAAGGATTCTATTAGGTATGAAAATGAGATTTGCGTATGGTAGCCTTATAATTACTCTCTTTTTATTATGACTATTCCTGAAACTTTGCATATCATCACCATTCAATGAATATTTATATTTTGTAGTTGAGATTTCAATGGTGAGTTTCCAACCAATCAATTAAATGATTGATTCTTGGAGAGGTTGGCGAGAATTTACAATCCCAGAATAATTAAGAACACTGACAGGACGAACACTACTACCTAGAGGTTTAGATTACTAAGCAGCTGAAAAAACAGCAATCACACACTGCATTATTGAGATTGCTGGAATGAAACAATAAAGAGGATATCATAAGAGGCACAATTGTATGGTGGGGCAAAAGAGAGGGCCCTGAAACTTATTAGCTGTCCCAGAAAGGTCTCCCAGAACTGCGAAGACCCACAAACCTGCTGCCCCATTGATTTTTCTGGCGGTCAACCCCCAGCTAAGCTGCTCTGTGGATGAGCAGTGGCAGCATGTGGCTGCATGTGCTCTCTTTCTTCTGTTTCTCCCACGCTCAGATTTCTACTTCAGGGCTAACCTGCCCCCGTAGAACATAATCCGATTTCGGTAGAAAAATCAAAATCCAGGTGATGTGTTTGTTAAACAAGTTCTATGCAGCAGGTTACCGCACAGCTTAAATATAAAATTATCATGAAAAATAGTAAGATATGTGTTGACCAATAAGAGGAGTAGAAATCTGGATCTAGTGGAGGGACTGCTCTGTATAAACTAATCTTGGTCGCGGTCAATGCTGCAGGGTGCTCATAATTCTTAAGGAATTTTACTACAGGCATGAAAAAGATTGGAGAGAGAGAGAGACCGTGGACTTGATTCTTTGAGATTTGAAGCTGAAGGGTTTCCGGGCCGAGCCTTCTCTCCATGCCCTTTTAATATGGGCTTTTTCTGGCTAGATGGGCTAACTTTAGCCCTTAACCAAAAATCTCATCCCACTGGCCAATGGTCGATTCAGTATACCACAACACAGATATATCACCTCCAATTAGCGGTCCAATAATCTGTTTTCGAATAAAATATCATTACATTATTTCAATCCACAGCGCACTAATAACTCACTCACCACTTTTATATGTTTTTTAATTGTTTAATGGGAAAAACACCACCTAACAAAATGCTTTACAAGCTTTGTTTATTCAACAGTAAAGAAAATTCAAGCCAGCTAAGATTTTCAATAATTTTTAAAAAATGCACGTTTTTTATTTACAGTGTATTCGAATTAATTTAATAGAGTACAAGGTTTTGCAGCGTGATCTAAGGATGACACCATGGTCATTGCATTGAGGAGAGGGGGAATCCAATGAGTCCATTATATATATAAAGCTACAGCCCTCACAGCTAATTTTCTCCAACAAGGACGGTGGATCCTCCTTCAACTGACGTCACGCATGACCTCAGCTGATAACACTCTTATCCGCTGGTCTAGTTCTTGACAATTATGCGACAAAGACCTATTACGGTGTCGTTTCAATATTTTCCCACGTCAAGACCCGTCAGAATCAAACAGCTAACAGGTCCCCCACGGGCATTTCATCAGCAGCACACTTTTCCCCTGTCCTCACAAATTGCAAGTTTCGTCGTGGAAAAGCTTGCATCACCCCCTTTTCTTGAACACTATTTAGACAAGTTTTTCGTATTTTCAGCCTAGACGTTGCCTCTCTTTTTCTCTTTTTTAATCATTCTCTCTTTAGAGTTGATGTGCTTGGACAGCTTGTACACCACGATGAAATCATCCTCTATATAAGTAGAATAATACAAATTATATTTTGAAATTTAAAATTTTAGATAATATATTTTTTTAATATAGTATCAGAGCTTTATTGATTTGGTGGTTACAAATTCGAATCTCATCTTTTTATTCTATTTGATAAAAAATTAAGTATAATACTGTATGAACATGTGCAAGTTTCAAGGTCAAATAATTTTTACTTGAAGAAATATATTGGAGAATAATATAAATAATATTCCACCTTACAGTTTAAACTTTTAGATTTTTTTTAACACTATCTAATAAAAAGTATAAATTAAAGGTGATCTAGTGGTAAAAACAAGCAACTAAGAGGTTAACTCTCATGTGGTTTCAGTTTCGAGCCTTATAATTACTAATATGATGACCACTTAGTTAAGATACGTATAACTAGACCCAAACATCCATATTATTAAAAAAAGAAGTTAGAATTAGCAAAACTTATTAGAATCTTAGTGAATTATAAGTTTTTCTTCTTCTTCCAGCTACCAGAAGAATTAGCAATCTCTTTGACTTCTTGATAAGCTTTTTCTAGCAAAGGCTTATGCAAAAGCATACTATATATATATATTAGGATGACTTTTATTCCAAATATTTCTTCAAGTGCATAATCTAAAGATTCGGCTTACATGAAGATGAAAAAGGGCTTCCTCTTCTACGGTGGATGCTTGGTTCTTCCAAATAAAATGAAAACAAATAAAAAACATTTTTGGTTTGGAGGTGTGAAAATATTGTCTGTAATGTGTTTATTTATTCAACAAAGAGATAATATTTTTAGGGTACAACTAAACCTCTAAATGTTTTTTTTTTAAAAAAAGAGACAAAGAAAATAGAATATTTTTTTTTCTATATATATTATAATAGTCTATATAAACTACTACAACATAAAACACTAATTATGACAATTGATGAAATTATATGTATGTTCATGCAACAAATATATTTTGATTTGATTTAAATTGATGTTATTCAATTTTATCCCAGCAATTATAGATATTAAAATTAATTATAAAAAAATAAAATTTAATTCAATGTCTTATCTTTTATATATATATATTATATCATAATAATAATAATAATAATAGAAATTCAAGTCCATGATGATAATTCATGCACCATAATTTTACAAGACTAAATTTAACTAACAAAACACACCTATTTAAATAATTTTAACTTTATTTTAAATGTATAAAAAAGCAAAACACACATAAAAATAAAATCTTCAAGTATTTAATCTATTTCAACTTTTATTTCAAAATGTATAAACTCTTACAATTTTTAAAATTTATTTTTAAGAATATGCTAATAAATGATGTTTGATAAATCATAGGAGGGTATTTTAAATGCGAGAATGAGTGCAAACAAAGCGATTAAAAGTTTTTTTTTTTTAAATGGATTTTTTTTAATTTAATTTGATGTGATATATTAGAAATAAAATAATATTACTTTAATATTTTTATAAATTAAAAATATTTTAAAAACTAACATCTACACCAACCAATCTAACTACTAAAAATGAAGGGATCGTGACGAGACACGAAGCTGGGACTCTCGGTAACACGAGACACGATAAAAAAGGCAGTCATCGACCAGTCAGACCCACGCGGCACAACCATATCGGGAACAAGATTTCCATCCAACGGTCATTAATCGCATAAAATACCTGGTAGAAACAATATAGTGAAGACGTGTTCCCAAGAGTCTTTACTCTCTCTCTCTCTCTCTCTCACTCACTCAGCTCTGAACTAGGAGAAAAAGAAGGAGACGACGACTCAACCATGGCGATAGAGTTTAGAGCACTGCCATTAACTTTTGGAGCACACGTGCTTGCAATTGCTGGTGCTATTATGGTCCTGGTCTGGACTTTATATTATAGAGGTGGCTTAGCATGGGACGCTGCCAATAAGAATCTCATCTTCAATGTAAGTCTAGCCCTCATCTTCATTTATACACATGCCTGTGTCTTTCTGTTTTGCTTTCCTGGTTCGATGGATCCTTGGTTGTTTTTTGCTTGCTTGTGTGTTTATGCTTGTCTTGATTTTTTTAGTTTTTGATCTTATCTAGGTTTATGTTTATCATCAGAATTTAAGGTTTTTTGTGTAATTGCTGAAAGGCTTGGGTAAAAGGTTATGGGTATAGTGCCTTTCGGGATGAGGGTTAGAATGTTTTTTATTATTATTATTATTTATTTATTATTTTGGAATGTATTAAAACATACACATATATATTATTTCTTTGTATTAATATAATTTTGAAATATAAAAACTAATGTGAAATAAAACAAATAAAAACTCTCAAAAATACATTAACCCCAACACAATTCCAAACATCACGTTGTTTTTGCATTTTAAAAAAAATGAATTAATTGATTGTTTTAGTTTTAAAATGATTTTTTTTTATGTTATTAAATGATTTTGATATGCTAATTTTAAAAAATAAAATTAATTTATTTATTTATTAAAAAACACTTTCAAAAACATATTCTAACTAACTAACAAACAAGTTAGTAGTTAGTTGAACACAGTGAGTTTTAGTATTCTATGGCTTTAAACAATTAGTAAGAAAATTAACCAATAGGCTTTAGTTGGCTACTGGAACGAGAATCTTGGCTGTTTATAAGGCATTGGAATATATCAAAAGGGATTGCCTTAGGATGTGTGTCTTCCTTGATTGCTGCCATTTTAGGTTATTTCCCCCTCTTTTCTTTTGTATGAACATGGCTTTGGATGCTACATATCCAATTGATGTAAACCAAAAAAAGTGTCAGAGCTGCTGTGAGATCATTGAATTGGACTGAAATGGATGCTTTTTTGATATATTTTTAGTGACTTAATTAATTTAGTTTAATTAATTAGAAAAAAAACTGTAAATATTCAGTTTAATTAGTTAGAAAAGCAGTAAAGCGCACAGAACTTGACAGAGACTAAAGATAATTAAGCCAGCCAGCTAGCAATATCTCACCATTAATTACTGGATTCAAGAGTAATCCTTGATATAATTATTGAAGTCTTGATCTTAATGTGGGGGGAGTTTATAACCTTCAAGGAAAAAATAAGAAAGTAGAAATATATTGCATATCAAAAAAACCTTCTGATCATCCCACACAGCCTTACCCCCAACTCCCCTACCTATACTTCCCACATGAGGTGCCATAAAATAACCCGATGAATATCTTCGAAAACATATGATACTAACTTGTGGAATGCTCTGGTTACCGTGACTTGCACAACTCTATCAAGTAGTGGTCGTGTGTGTGACTTTTGTTTTATTTTGGAAAATTAGTGGATCAGGACATCACGTGTGGACCTCTAAGCATTCTCGTGTTCTAGGCCCACCAAAAATTGTACTTGTATCCATGAACAATATTCCAAGATTTGTCCAATATCTTGGTCAATTGCACACACCTTTCTTTGTAGGTCATGCTCTTAACAGCAATTGATTTTCTCCAATATATTCATGGTCTAAGTCTTTCGAAAATCTTATCTTGGTACAAACTTGGAGCTTGCTTTCCTTGGCTAGAAAACAGATCATTTACTTACAAACAGGCAGAAGTGTTCCAAAAGAAATCAAGAGAAAAACTAAGTATTGACAATCTTTTTCGAGTTTTTAACCTTTTCCGATGTGTTAATTTAATCATTAAAAGAAGTACTGTTGATTTGTAAGCAAGAAAGAGTAAGCAAGCGAGTTCGATCACATATGAAACTGTTATTAACATGCTCTTGCGTCTTGGATTAAAGGGCCACCACATTCTTCTTGGATGGGTAGCAAAAACAAGGCATAAGGGTAAAGCTCTTATGGTTTGAGGCTTTGAATTTAACTTCCAGCTTTGAAGCTTGTCATTTCCAAAGGCAGCTAGTATGATTACTGGTTATGGTACAATGTATAGAGGACAATATATATATATATATATATATATATAGTAATGTGAATCTCATATCTGTTTTCTTGTAACAGCTCCATCCTGTTCTGATGCTAATTGGCTTCATTATCATAGGAGGCGAAGGTAATTGAACAACATTTTGAATCTTCACCGCAGCTAACTAGTAGAAATTTGCTTGCTTGTTTTTTCTAACTAATATTTTTCCTCCCCCCCCCCCCCCCACACACACAAAAAAAATAAAAATAAAAATACAGCTATCATAAGTTACAAATCCCTTTCTTTGAAGAAAGAACTTAAGAAAGTGATCCATCTTGTTCTCCATGCAATTGCAATAATTCTTGGTTGTCTTGGCATTGCGGCTGCATTCAAGAATCATAATGAGAGCAACATTGCCAACCTATACAGCTTGCATTCATGGCTTGGCATAACCATCATTTCCCTTTATGGTATTCAGGTAAATCATTCATTTTAACCAATTTTGCAGTGACTTTTGATTTTATGTCGAATCTCTGTCTTAAAAATGGTAATTTAATTTGCAGTGGATTTATGGGTTCCTCCTGTTCTTTTACCCTAAAGGGTCACCAACACTAAGGAGCGAGTCCCTCCCTTGGCATGTGCTATTTGGTATCTTTCTGTATATTTTGGCAATTGGAAATGCTGCCTTAGGGTTCTTGGAGAAGCTTACCTTCCTTGAAAGTTCTGGAATTGCCAAGTATGGTCCTGAGGCCTTGCTTGTCAACTTCACTGCTGTGATTACAGTATTATATGGTGCCTTTGTTATGTTATCAGTTCTCGGCCAGGGTCCTGTAGAAGATGACGATAGCTATACTGCCATATGAGACCTATATATTATCAGCTATCAAGTGAGCACATTTTCCCTTGGCCGAATTTTTATGGAAGCTGGTGTATCTATTGTTTGTATTTCTATATGTAGAATTATGATCATCCTTAAACTGAAATGGAGCTTCTGCCTTCCTGTACAATATTACTGTTGCTATCACTTGGGCGGGGGTATTGTATTGTTTTTAGCAGCTTAGGTTTGTGTCAAATTATAGGGCCAAAGCTTATTTCAATCCACTATTAAAAGAGGAATTGTAACCATATGACTGTATTAGGGTGTGTTTTTTCACGGTTATTTCAAACTGTGACTGGTTGCAAAAGCAAAAATAAAGAAATAAAGGTTTGCTTCGGTGGACTAAGTTGATGAATTAGATATTTAAGAACAGGGTCATCGAAAATCAATGTTCAGCCCAGCATTTTCCCTTCATTATGAAAATTATCTATCCAAATCAGCCTCTTTATCAACTACCCTCTTTAAACTCGTCCTAACCAGGTTCAAACCTATGTCATTCGATACAACCACTCGACATCAGCAGGTATGACCTCCTAAAATCATTAAAATAAAGGGTGGACTTGTGCAATATTCATTTGACATGCTGTTCAAAATCCAAGCAGCATTGGAGGGGATGAGGTTGGAGACCCAGGGGATTTTCGGGTTTCACTCGAGATCCCCTTTTCCTGACTCGGAACAGCAAATGCACAGGCTCGTCGAGAGAGAACCGATTCAGAGACGGGAGAAAGTTCTTCAAGGAAAGCAATAAGAAGAACGACAAGACGCTCTGTTCCATTAAAACAGCTCTGTATAACTGAAAGTTAAGAGGTTCCACTAGCTCTTTGGATCGCAAGCTACCCTCAAGTCTCTTTTCCAGAACCAAGACAAGATAGGCAATCGGCCTGATCTCTAAATGGAACAAGCATCTCTCGGTTCTATGACAATTTATAAATCATCGTACGCCACGCCCTATGATTCACCGTATTATTAAATGGACGGAAAATATTTGGTGAACTTTTGCCACTGGAATTCTGTTCCTGTAAATAGATGGATGAGGTTGGAGAAAGATCATCATAGGTGAGAAACATAATACAGATATTACATTTGCAGCCCATCATGAGCGTTGTTTTGACACATTTGTTTCCTTCTAATACAAATAGGATACGAGGTTCATCATTCAAGCAAAGTTAGAGAGGATAAGACAGCATGAGAATTAAACTCAGGACTAAGGAAGCCCATGCACAGCAAGCAGTGGAAGAGAAGAAGGCATCCATTGACGCTCAGTGCCTGAAAAAGACACTTCAGATAATTGAGAAGGGTGAGAAGCATCGATCAACCAATTAAACACTTCCAGCGAAGTCCTTGTAATTGAATAGTTAAAGCTGTAAATGCATGTTACATAAATAAATGCAATACATAGCTTACGATTGATCTATCATGCAATCACATCTGGGGACTCTCAATGATTCAGCATTATTATTGGCTCTTTTCATGTCTCACGAAACCTAACATCGCGGCGGCTATGCCAGTGATAAGAATCGAATGTAATAAACCCCGGGAAAAAGATTGGATGCTTTTAAAACTGGATCATTAGAATTTAATGGGCTTGGCAATATCTGCAGTCAAATATTTTGATGTTGAGTCTTATGTTGAGATGAAATATATATATTTTAAGATAAATATCTTGAAAAATATATAATATTTATATATTTTATATAAATATCTAGGTATAAGATATTTAATATAAATATGTTATAATAAAAATAGTGGAGAAAGAGCATTGGATCAATAAGGCGAAGACTATGTTGTTCGCCCACCTGAAATCCATTTACTCAAGTGTCCAATATAAGCCAAATTGAACTTGGCCGATAATTAATAAATACTATTATATAGTTTATATATATATATAGTTTATATATATATATATATATTTCATCATCAAATTTTATTGCAAGAAAAGTGTCCATCGTATAGCGCTTGCAAGCAAAGCAACTTCATTAATCTAACACGCATCCACCTTCATTGATCATTAGTTAAACATTGTCTCATTTCCGTGTAAAATGCTTCCTTTATATATATATATGTTTTAGCCTGCATTTATATATATATATTGAGTCGCTTCCAAGCTGCCTATACCCCGCATCTTCATCGTACGATGAGCTATGAGCTCGGACACTTGGCTTCCTTTTCCGGACAATTCGCATCTTCATATTATAACAGTGTAATGAAATTCAAAAAAAAAGAAAAAAAAAAGAGTATCATTTCACCTAATCCCCCCCATTGCTAGCATTTTCACTATGCATGCATCACCTCTTCTCTTGTCTTATCTCATTTTTGTTTTCTATTACATTATTATTATCATAGATTGTCCTGTCACCTCAAGGTTAGGTTGTATTTTCTTAATTTCCTATGATATTATCAAATAATGTATTTCTTTGAAAAAAGATACATATTTTTTAAATTAAATTCTACGTTTCCAAAATTAAAAACATTTACATATTATCTGTTTCTACACACACATGTATGTATGTATGTATGTATGTATGTACTTCCAAAATAGAAAAAAAAAGAAGAAGAAGAAGAAATTGTCTGGAATTAGCATGGACAATTTCTCTACCACTTTTAAAGTTTTGAGTTTGTTGTGTGCCCTGGGGACCAAAAGCATGTTATCATCCTTAATTGGCATCATCTTACAGTTTTGAGAGCTACGTGCCAAAATACATTTTCGTCGATCCATTTCCCCCCCTTAAAAATCGAGTCATTAAAATAATTTTAAGATCTAGAATAATAATAATAAATAAATAAATAAATCCGGTGAGCTCATGTATAAACGAGCTTGGGTTAGCCTATTCTTACGTGCCAATACTCAAGTTAATTATCGTACACCAACACTATATTTTTTTTCTTTTTCATTAGTTGTTGAATAAACAAGTTATATATATATATATTTGTATTAGTATATTGATAGAATCTCAGGGGGATTAAAGTTTTTATCCATGGAGTCTCTCCCTGATCATGAACCAGAGAACAAATTACATAAATCCACTTTCAACCAACATTTTAATTACCTAGTCGAGCTCCACTTGTCTTCCTGTAATCTTATCTTCGAGGCCATTGATTGCTAGGAAGAAAAGAGAGAGAGAAGAAGAAGAAGAAGAAATGCAAATGGGATCGCTTTGGATTGATTACGAATTGTATTTTTTTTAATTGGGTTATTATTGATTTAGTCACTTCACAACCTGGTCCACGAAGATCTCTTGGCCAACACGAAATACAAAGTTTTCTTTGCACCCTTGTGTGGTTGAAGCTTCTGAAGGCTAAGAAGCGGCGCCGTTTTATGCCTAGCAAATAGAACGGAGACAACGTTGCTTTGGAATTTTCGACAACGACCAGTCGTTTTACATGGAACTCTCTTCTTAATTGCCAAAAGAAATGGCTGGCTTCTTTCAAGATGCTCAATTATTGTCTCTTGAATAGCCAACCTCTTCCTACACGCACGCACCAAGTTATTGTAGGTGAGTGTCTCCCCGTCTTTTGTATAGATCAATCCTCTCATTCACAAGGAACTATAGATTGATGATCATGTCTATGAAAATTAGACGTCATTATATGTGTTTTTTTCACTATAATTCTTTTGGTATATGTTGAAAAAATGTTTCCGTTAGTGTTTACCGACGAATAAAAAAACACCATCAATAAAGTTCATGATAAAAAAAATTCTGTATTTTTGTCCGATTTTCTAGTAATGAAATCCTAAAAACTTAACCAATACTTTTTCATGTGGAATGTAGGTGAAGTTGATTAGGCTTGCTAATTTTATCAGTTCAAATTTCGGAAATAACATTTTAAATCGACATATATAATACGTTTTAAGATTATCAAAACAAAAAGTTTATCCTTAATGGACAAATAAAATAGTTTAAGGATATTCTTCACCATACAAAGAGAGAAGAATAACATATTTTTCTAATTAACTTTCGTCTAAAAAACATTAAATTCATGATTTTTAATGATTTTAGAAAGCTGGTATCAAAAATACCTTTGTAAGAGGATAACATAATTTAAGAATCATGGATACAGATTCAGAAAACATACGAGCTAGGCCAGCCAATAAGATGAGGAGTACAAGAATTGAAAAATCGTTGCTTCAAGACACGCACACAAAAATATTCAAGAAAGAGAGCCGGTGTCACTCTCTGCCTGCGCCTATAACGCGCGAAGTGCCAGAGTAGACCTACCAGCCAGCTCGGTTTTTCAAGATACAGTTGCCTTCTTCCAACTATAATATCTTAACCATCACCAGCTAGCCCTCCCTCGTATCTCTCTCTCACCGTTACCAGCCATCTCTGGTATCTTCTTAGCTATCTTCTTGTAACTTTTTGTTGGCTCCATAATTCTCTTTGTAGCTTGTGCTGAAGGATATGGCAGAGGAGGAGCCAAAGAAGGTGGAAACTGAAACCCCGTCAGAAACACCTCCTCCTCCTCCACCAGCTGAACCTGAACCTGAACCTTTAGCTGAGGCTCCAAAAGATGTGGTTGAGGAGAAAACTGTGATCCCTCCTGTTTCTGAAGAGAAGGTGGAGGAGCCAGAAGTTATTGAAAGTGATATGCTCCTTTCTTTCTTCTTGCATTTATACACTATAGATTTTAAATTTTCTGGTATTTGGTGATTCTGTAACCTTATGTTTGTCTTCTTCTTCTTTTTTGTATCTTTTTTAGGATCTTTTTGATTCTGCTTATACTATGATTTAAAGAATCTTTTAGAATCTTTAAGACATTAAAATAAATAAATAAATAAACTCTGCGCGCTTTGTTATTTGATATATATGTGTTATCACCTTGAATTTAATTATTTTTTTCTTGGTACAGAAGCTTCTGAATCTGAAAAAGAGGACTCTGTCAATAGAGGTACCTATTGTTAGATCTTTAGGCTGTTCTTCGATCAATTTATAGCAGTTTGAGTAATCAATTTTTATTTTTATTTTTTTGGTATAGATGCTGTTCTTGCAAGGGTTGCGACAGAGAAGAAGATATCACTTGTCAAAGCATGGGAAGAGAGTGAGAAGTGCAAAGCAGAAAACAAGTAAGAGCTTTCTCTCGGAGCAAATATTGCTTTTCTTTCTTTCAAGTAATTTCCAGTTTATTTCTACATAGCCAAGTTCTCAATTTTATCTTTGATATCTCAGAATGATTTTAAAATACTACCGAGCTATGATTCTTAATTCTTCAGACTTCAAATGAAAACCGTGATGATGATATTCTTCTGCTGTAAAAAAATATTATCTGATATAGTGATGCGCTTATTGTACTTGCAGTGCTTTTTTTTAATGATGGTTTTTCTACCTAATTGAATTTGGTAAATATACTGTTCAGGGCTCACAAAAAACTTTCTTCCATTACATCATGGGAGAACAGCAGGAAAGCATCTGTGGAGGCTGAGTTGAAGAAGATTGAGGTAGCAATAAGTCTTAGTTTATGTTTCAAGAGAGAGTTGTAAGACTTTTGTCTTGATTATCCATACGGCCCCCTGGATATTTAGTTGTTTTATTTTTGTTGATATGAAGCAATTAACCATATTTCGGATGCCAACCAAATAATTCAGGCTGTTTAATGGTTGTAGTTGGTAAAGTTTTTGGTTTGACATCATTGATTATACTTGCATATGAGCAGGAACAACTTGAGAAGAAAAGGGCAGAATATATGGAGAAAATGAAGAACAAGATAGCAATGATTCACAAGGAAGCAGAAGAAAAGAAGGCGATTGTCGAAGCTCAACGCGGGGAAGATCTTCTCAAGGCAGAGGAGATGGCTGCGAAATATCGTGCCACTGGAAGTTCTCCGACGAAGTTTCTCGGATGTTTTTAGTCTATGATTTCTCAGGTTTGATTGAAAAATGTATTATTTGTTTATTTTTAAGCCTTCATTTGTTAGTGTTTATTTGCTGTTTCAATAGGGGAGAGTCGAGAGTTGTTCATTTATTCTGTGTGTCCATGTTGGTGTATTTGTGTGTACAGAACATCTCAGGATATTGTTTGGAAAATCAACTTAATGAATTTGTAAGAAGCTTGTATGAGTCATCAAGTAAATGGAAACTGAAGCATTTATTCTGGCGTTCTCTCTCCCCAATGAATGGACCCAATTGAATAGCAAGTCTAGTTTTCTTGATGATTTCAGACCAGATAAGGAGTGGGCCATGTCATTCATAGCTCATCCAGACAGAGGAATACCATGCAGCAGGTTTTATTTGCAGCCTCAGCAGACTGGGAAAAAACACCACATTATGCAATATTGCAATAAATCAGCAAAGATAAGAAAAACAAACCAACCCTTTACTATATGTGAGGCAATTGATGGCGTGGATAGAGATTAAGGTTATCAAGCCTTGTGATTACGGCCTAAGACACCAAGGAAATAGATAGAGAAAACTATAATATTTTCCAGAAAATTATGCAAGTCAATAGTCTGGTGAAAACATTACATGTATCGACACCAATTCTTTATACATAAATAAAAACTCATCAGATAAGATACCACAAAGAAAGTTAAATTTAATCTAATATGGTGTTTTATACACAAAAGGCACCCTTCATGAACTCATACTCACTATGGACTATTGTAACAGAGCAGACAAAAACATGTGGTACTCCTTGAAGAACTGTAGACCTTAAAATCTTTTCTTCTACCCGGCATTCTTTTCCATTGGACCCCAATTGAGTTTAGCAATGAAGGCATGGAATGAAAACTAGAAACACAGCAACCTGTCGCTGGATTCCTATTTTAAACTCTGCTGCCTCTACCTTTTTCGATTTCAAGCAGAGAGTTATCAACCAAAATAGGAAACTAGATAGCCTAAATACTAGAAACCAAAAGGCTAAACAGGGAGGGTACCCGAAAAACCGCCATCAGCTCCTTCTTAGAGTGGCACCATTGCGTGCAAAAGGCAAGAGGCTGTTTCAGTCACACCCAGAACCAAGGAAGTTTTCTCTTATGAATTCCATACCATTGCCTCCTGGGAAACCCAACAATAGTTCCATTGCGGTATCTGAAGAATCTGCAAATTCGTTGGGACCGATGGAATCTGAAACAGACAGAACATCTGCACTTGGTTTGCAAGTATCTTCCTGTTCCTGAGTGGTGTCAATGGAGGCACTTGTTTTGTTATCCAACTTCAGAGTTCCATAACTGGATAAAGATATCAGGATGGCCCTTAACTGTTGATGTATGTTTTACGAGCAAGGACTGCATTGACAAACGAGCCTCCGCCTCAACCCTGGCACTCTCCCACTGTACCATATGGCAAGAAGAAGGAGATTCACACATGATATTGATAGGATCAGAAGAGGAGGAGTGGTTGATCTGCAACTTCGGACCAATGGATGTGAGCTGACACTTCTTCAGGTGGGAGTTCCAGAAGTTTTTATCTCACTGTCTGTTCTTCCAGGTAATTGAGATGCATTGTGTGCCCACCTGAGAATTGTAATGGAGGCATACTGATAGGCAAAAACAGGAAAATTCTAACCATTTGAAACTTCCATTCAAAATCCATAAATCAGCATCTTGAAGCAATTCATGAATATCCGGATGGATGGGCAGAAATCTGTGCATCCTACATCCAGCCTATCCCCATATAAAGACCTTTCATTCAATACAGTTTTCCCTTAGAAACACCGTGAACCAGAGAGCAAAATCTATGGATAGACTAGTTTCTTCATCCTAACGAAGAAATTGCCAATGGATACAAAAGTTCCGCTCCGTGACACAAGATCCATACAGAAGTTCAGTTGAATATCATGCAGAAGTGATTAAAATTGTATAGCAATCGTATATTGTGAAAATCTTGCGACAAGGTACAAAAGGTACTGTATTGGTTTTCTAGTTAATCAGGATTCTTTTTATTGTATTTTTCAGCCCTACTTAGAAAGATTGTATTTGTTATAAATAATGTTATTTATCTTGAATTTAGGGTTCTTTACATATTTTGATTCCAGGATGATATACGGTGCATGAGAGAGGGGATCATTTTAGTTTGGTTATTCATTGAACTACTTTGATTCATCAAAAAATCAACTAAGTTTTATATGTCTTTTTTATATTTGATGTTCATATCTAGAGGTGGGTGGAGGTTCACAACTTGTAGCTTTGATATTTCGTTATTATCTCAGTTAAATTCAACTTTCTTAATCCGAGCATGTAGAAAAGTTTGGAGAAGGGTTGAGTCTTGGAGCTCAAGGCTTGTACATGGCTAGACTTGATCCTCTTCGATCGAGTCCCATGACACCGAACCTGTGGGATCATAAGTTCGCGCTGGGCTTTTTGAAATCTTCATGACACCGACTCATACGACCAGTCAACTATGCAAACTGGTCTAGCCAGGTTAACCGTTCTTGTGGTTGGGCCTAGGCCCATCCATGTAACCACACAACTTAACAGCTGATGACTTGTGTAGCTGTTGTCTCGGGCCTAACTCATACGACCAGTCAACCATGCAAACTGGTTATAAAGTACTGTGATAAGTTATAGAGTATTTTTTATTCTAGAATAATATATTCGTAAAACCCTTCTTCTTCTTTTTTGTACATTTTACTAAAAAATGAGAAGAAGAAAAAGAAGACCTTTCAGCTAACCAATTAACCATGGGGCCGGTGATGTTTCACTATCACTGCCAGAGAGGCAATAAAAGAAGAGGGTCTACTGGCCATATGGAACGAGCCCAGAACGAAAGTGAGTCTTGAATTATAGAGCTCCATTAATGAGTTTGCTCCCTGGAATGCTCAATGCTACTTCACTTACAGTACACTGAAACTACAGCATGTCGTCTTCTATGGGGCCCATTCGGTAACTCGACTCAGTAAAGGACATTCTATCTGCAGGCTCTTGAACTCGACTCAGTAAAGACAGCTCTGATGCAATTATTTCCTCTCTCTTCCATCTCTCCATCAGCAATTCCCAGTCCTTCACTCGTGCTCGTGCCCTCAGGTTTAAGAGAGGAACTGTGCAGCTTGAAGGTTTCAATCATTCTAAAGTTTGAGTTTTATCTTTGACTGTTAGAGCCCCTTTGTCATTATGGTAAATGATGACTTTTCAAGTTCTATTTCGCTCAAAAATATATTAAATGCATCAAAGACACGAATAATGCATCTCTATATTTGATTAGCTCGATCCAGTAAGATGTCCTGTAATCTCTATGGATATGAAACACACAGTACCAAAAAATGAATAATCTCAAAAGATATTCTTTAGCCCTTTTACAAAACATATAAGGTTAATTGCCTTTTAATATTTTTGCCCCGACAGGTGATTGCAGTGAAATGGACACCAATCACAATCATTGATGCAGTTGCTGCTATCCTGTTATGGGCCACCCTGATTCTCACAGATGATTTCATCATTTAAAATTCTCGGAAGAGTTTAAACTATCATTTGAGGAGGGGGGAAAACATCATAATCTGAAACCTTAGAGGACAGCGAAGCATGCATTGTCGTGCTGAATATCTTACAACCAAACTAATTATTTAATGTTCCATCAATGTCTGTCGAGATTTCTTTTATGCAGAAGATATTGTGTAAGCCCTTGCCCTTGCCCTAGCCCTTCGTGAAGTGATATTGTGAACTTGTACACTAATCATTGTGATTCAGTACCTACTCAGGAATAATAAATCCCAGGAATTTTTTAGCGTCCATGCACATCCTCATGCCTTCTCAAAGTGTCGGCACTGAATCTTCACTCTGAGGTTATTAGATGTAGCAGCCCTAAACTCTGCTGTGGTTTTCCTTTATCAGATGCTTGAAAAAGAGGTTCTCACTTTCAGTACTTGGAGATGAATTGAGATTAAAAAAAAAAAACTTTTCAATATTTGCATAATCAAGGAGAATGAACCTTGGGGGAAGGAGCAAGTAATGATCAAACAGAAAAATTGGTGTTGACAGCATGGAAATTGTAGGCATTAAGCATCATCAAGAGACAAGAAATTGACAGGTTATTTATTCTCACGGTGTCCCCAAAAGCAACTACATGGAAGAATAACCACAAACTCAAACTATAGCCTATTTCATCATCTATACACCTGGTTTTGTGGAAAGGATTGAAAGGGGCCTGGTCATCTACAATTTGTTTTCCCTGCAAGCCCTTTTATTTGAATGTCAATATATTTAAATTTTTGTTTCTGTTGTTGTATGATCGGAAATTATTCTTCCTTGTAGTTGCTTTTGAAAACCAAGCCCTCATATGTACATTACATCACTAATATTGCTCAAATTGAAATCACTACATAAATCCTGTCCAGAGCAAAAGTCAAACTCATTTCCTGGACTCTGGCTCTCAAACTTGAATTCTGAACTAAAAATGTCGGCGCTCGAACCATCGCTTAGTGAATTATGATACTCACCACAGAATGCTCTTTCATCCAGTAGGTAATCATGCATGAAATTGTCTTGGAAGCTTGTATTGTGATCAAATGTACTCTTTGAATCCACAGGCTCACCTAAACTTGCAAAGCTGTCTAGTGAAAGCCACTCTGCAAACATAATCTTCGGTAATAAGGAGCTTCCCTTAGGTTCTTTAGGAGACTCGAACATCTGCGGAACTGACCGGTTGATTTCAGCTGATGGTTTTTCCACACTCATTGATGACTCAAAACTTGAAGCTTGCATTTTGATTTTCTTGGGAGATGGTGGGAGTTCCATAATGTCTGAGTTTGAGCTGTCAGATTGAGTTCTTTTCAAAGACTCCGTTCCTTCATCTTTGAAAAACTTCTTCTTCAAATAGGAATGCCAATGATTCTTTATCTCATTATCTGTTCTTCCAGGCAAATGCTGTGCTATCTGAGACCACCTAGTCAGTTCAGAACAGATTGTCTCCATTAGTTCCGCTTTATTGCACAAAAGACATAAAACCTCTGCTTTGATCGGGAATAATGCAGCGGTTAATTAATGCTAAATGACTAATCCTACAACGTTTTTGCGAACTCGGCGCAAAGAATTAGATCGAGTCATATTCTCTTATCTCCTTGCATCATTGTTCAGGTTAGAAAACTCAAGTTGACCTGCAATGGTCTGTTATCTTTTTATAAAAAAGATCCTCTGGATGCCCTCATAGCATAGTGTAGGCTAGCACAGAGCAATAATCTATATTATCATAAATTTCTTGTGAGTTTATATTATTTGACCTTAATGGTCATGATCATCCAAGTCCGAACTCCTACTAATTAATTTTGTTGAAGGGGTCACCCACCTAATAGCAGAAAGGTGGTCCTTAACTCTTCAACTTTTTAGTACAGTAATTATAATTACTTGGGATTAAGTCTGCTTACTTGTTGCCTAACGTGCGATGAAGGGCCAGGATTGTCTCTTCTTCTTGTTCAGAAAACAACCCTCTTTTTAATCCTGGTCTCAAGTAATTGATCCATCTTAATCTGCAGCTCTTCCCATTCCTCTGCAGGCCTGCATTAGCACAATATTTACTGCTTCATGGAGACCTTAAAAAAGTCAGCTCAGAAGGTTTTCTAGTTATTTTAAGTGGAGGCAAACCATCAATCCTTTTCTCGTGAAATTTAGAGATTCTCCTACAAATGCCGCCCAGATGACGCAAGCTGCCATCTAAACTCCTAACTAGCTAGTTAACCAAAGAATGAGCCAACTGAAGTAGCCAATTGATGGTGAGAGGCTGTTGAATCTTAAGCTTTGCTTAACTCAAGAGTCGTGAAGACTTTTCAGTAATTTTGATGACTTTTTACATAGTACTTGGCCATTGCTTTTTAACAAATTATTTGTACAGCAGTCATCTTAAAATATTGATTAATCAAAACTCTACAACAGATACTCAACATTAATAAATTAATTCAATCCCATCAACACGAAACCTCCTGTCCAACCACAGAAACGTTCATGGAAAAAATACGTACTTCTAAGTTGAATCATTCATGCTCAAGAAAAATTCAAGGCCCGAAATCCAAGAACAGACTCACCCCTGCTAAACAACGCTATATGATGCAGCAAAGTCTCGAGAACTATGTTAAAATGTGCCTATAATCAGCATGTAATAGGCATTAAAGTGCTTATCGTGCTGAAATACATCAAAATGATATTTTTTATTTTTTAAAAATTATTTTTAAAATCAGCACATCAAAATAATCTAAAAACACCAAACCGCCGATCTTTAAAATGAAAAAAAATAAATAAAATTTCGGCGAAAAACCGGTGGGATCGCAATGTCAAACGGTCACTAACTTGTTTCTTATTCAAATAAAGGGTTAGCAAAATGGCATGCCGTTCTGCAATGCACTGGTCGGTGAACAATCATGAGCTAATTTGCAGTAGATACATACCAGCATTAAGGGGGACAGAGCTCCAACATCCATGGCCATGTTGAAGGACATAGTTTCTGAGCCTTTGATCTTCTTCAGGTGACCACAACCCTTTCCTGTGCTTCGGCTTTAGCTTCGGCTTGTCAGATGGCTTGCACCCCATTTTGCCACAACAAGGAAAGGAGGACTGATCAGAAGTGTATCAGTCGATGCCTTGCGCGCAAGAGAAAGAGAGCGAAAGACTCTGTGATGGGTGCAATGAACAGCTGACCATGAAAGCTTTCGTATATAAAGCAAAAATATTCGTTGCAAGTCTACCATATTATAAAATCTTCGCATGAATTGCCTGCCAACAATTTTTAAATATATCTTCTTCTTTTTGTGGCTAATATTACAAATACTCGCTAGCAAATGGTTAAAACGGTAGAATCTTTTTATCATTAATATTTGAATTTTATATAAAATATGAAAAACGATAATAAAAATTTATGAATTTTCTAATTGTGTTCTAGATGCGTAGATGTCATATGAGAAAAACAAATTTAGTCGGATGGATAAAAACACTCTTTTTTTGTTGTTGTTGGTAAAATAGGGTACATGTCTTGAATTATAAGCATGATAACAGAATATTTGTGTCGTGTATCGTGGATATCGAATTCGAGTCAGAATCCATATCTATTGTAAGAGCTTAAAACATTCAATATTTGATTCGTCCATCTAAATATATAAAATATGTTTTTCAAATAATGAGATTTTCTAGTAGCAAAAAAATAAAGAAGTAAACATTTATGGTGCATGTAGAGCCCTTTTTTATAATCCATGGACCACCTAATTCATTGTGGCTGTCTACATTTTCTGTGGGTACTCAGCTTAAAACCATCTGCTGCGGCTGCTGCTATTTTGGCTCCACGGGCGGGCAGGACCCATTGGTAACTTACAATTGCAAGTGATTAATCACATTGACTTATAGGGTTATAGTTGTAAAATCCAATCTGGGAATCAATACGCAGACACGGCTGGATGACCGGTGGAGAAGGCTGGCCCTCTCGTTTCTTTTTTTAAAAGAAGAAGAAGAAGAGTTAATAATTGAAGGGGCGGATTTGGAAAAATAAGCCAATTGCAGAGTAAAGTTGATATTAAAAAAATTAGCAGAGGTTTGCCCGCTGAATTAAAAACAAGAAAAAAAACCATAATTCATAGTTTGAAAAATGAACAATGACTTCGAAGCCGCCGCCGTGTCTACCTAAGACCCTGTTTGGGAAGATCTTGTTTGGGAGTGTGGTTGTGGTAGTTTTTCAAAGTGTTTTTTGTGCTGAATCAGACCGTGTTTGCCTTTTTTTCTTTTAATTTTATACAAAATATTAATTTTTTTATACATTTTGTGAATTTATATTGAGATAAAGTCAAGCTATTAAACACGTACAAAACCATTAAACCAGCGCTGTTTTGTCAACAAGGCATAAATAAAACTATGTTGACTAATAATCCCGTTTATTACAGTGATTGTTTCGGTGCTAAATCCTGTTAGTTTTCTTGACCCGGTAGCTGTAATCAAAGCGCTTAGACTTTCTGGGTGTTCTGTAAGATGAATGACACTTCCATTGCTACGTATTCTTTGCCACAAAGCAACTCTCATTAAAAGTATTCACAAAAAGACAGTCTTCCTTTTTATAATTTCCTAAAATCCAATGCTCCCGGAATATAAAATATTCTTATCAAGAACAAAAAACATAACCTCACCGTAATTAGGCAATCATTTCACTAATTGTGTGTGTTTTTTTTAATGCAAGTCCATGTCCGATCCTGAAAGCTAAACCTTGACTAAAATTGGCCTGACAGTGAACAGCAATAAACAAACTGTTGCGTGCCCTAATTATAACATGCTGCATAGTTAATTTTTGGGAAATCAATAGCTTGTTGAGATTGCCAAGGGAAATCATTTGTTAATTAATAATTCGCCTTCTCTGGCTACCCAGTTTATGAAACTTCTCTAGAAACACCAAATGTCTTGATTGATTTGGTGCGTTGACAGATTGTATTTACACATTAAAATCGGATGGAATAAAAGTCTCGAAAATAAAATAAATCGATTATTGCGCATGGGTTGATCAAGTCGATATATAATAATCATGTTGACCCCATATTTTATTGGGGTTTAAAGGATTTTTAGAAAATAAAATCCCTACCACCAAATTGCTGATGTTTTTTTTTTGTTTTTTTATCATTATTAGACAGGAATCTTCTATTCATGACCTGCTTGCTTTTCTTTGAAAATTATTATTATGATTATTATTATTATTATTATTATTATTATTATTATCTGGAATGCACATAAAAATAAAGAGAAGGAACGAATACAGAAACCGGGAGCAGAGCAAAGGGACCCAATGCACCATCGAACCGCTGTCGACTATAAAGTGGGAAAAGGAACCTAAGTGAGTTGAAGAGGTCAAATGAGGATCATTGAGTTTCACGATGTTTTTATTTATATTATTATTAATGATTTGATTTGGTTCAGGCCAGTTTCTTTAATACTAAAGGGAGTGTTTATCTACGTGATTCCTTTTTTTTTTCTTACCATCACGAGTCAATGTAAGATTTAGTAAATTAAAATATCATAAGAGGTTGGTAAGGACAAGTTAATTCTCGTATTCTATTCCAACTACTCTCTTGACCCCTTGTTAGGGTAGATGAAACAAGCCCATCAAAATATACTAATTCATTTCTCTAATTATTATTTTTCATTAAATCGAGATACACTAAATCTTTGTATCGCGTATTTGTTTTCATCGATTCACATACAAAAAAGTATTTTAATTTATTCAAGTACGTACATACATGTATGTACAGACGTGTATACACTGCCATGTCCTCTACCATTAAGAAAATAATAGAGTAGGAGCGGTTCATAGTAGCAACAGCAATATCATTGCCTTGGGTGCCAGCCACTTCTTAATTATTTATGAATCCATCTCGAAGACCACTGGCACGCTTCCCTTCCACGTGGAATACTGTGTACCCTCTACATAAAATTGTATTTGTTTTTCAAATCCCAAATAATGAGTCAACATGATGGTGAATAAAGTATAGTCATAAAATGATAGTCGTGTAAAAAATGGGATTAAAATATAGGTTACATGAAAAGCCGTCTGCTCAATGGAGAGATGCAATGTGTTGGAATGTGATTTGATTCATATTTTCCAAACACCAAATCGTGTCATTAGTCGTCTTAATTAGCATCAAATGACCCTTAACAAATATTTTTTAAAGGAAAATAGACATCACCGTTAAGACATTTGACTCGTAAAAAGGGCAAGAAGCATTGGAGATTTATTTATGATTAAAACTTGTTCGCTATTGCATTTTAAAAATTAAATTTTTTTATTTTTTATTGTAAATTAGTTATTTTTTGTGTTTTTAAATTATTTTCATTTGCTAATGTCAAAATTAATTTTAAAATAAAAAAAATATTATTTTAATATATTTAAAAAAATATATTTTCAAAAATAACTTCAACCACACTATCATATGTGTGTGTGTATATGACATTTTCAATAATAGGTTCAATGTGTCTCCATGAAGTAATTTTGAAGAAGTGGTTTATGGTGAAATTAGAATTACTTTAGTTTTTTTTTAAAATTAATAATGAAGCTAGATAATTTAATATTGAGATTATGCAAGTCCGTACCTGCTGAATCATATATTAAGCGAATAAATATAAAATGTCAACTTCTATAACATTTATAAACCGACAAATGTTCTAATCACACCTCGAGTCTATAAATATAACAATCATTATTTATAATTAAACTTCTTTCGTATTTGACGTTTTGGTTTTTGTTAGTGAATACATTCCCTGTCAATCAAACATGAAAATAATATAAATAAATCTTTAAATGAGATGAAAGCAATCTCGATTATTAAATTCGATTCTTTTTATTCTACCTTTGCTTTTGCAACCGGGCAATGTTTTTTAAATTATTTTTTATATGTTTTTGGATTATTTTACTCTATTGATTCAGAAATAAAAATGTATTATTCTAATATATTTCTAAATGTATAAAATAAATCTTATTACAATTTCAACTAACTAAATTAATTAATTAATTAATTAATTGAGACTCGCGTCATCAACTACTAGTAATTATAGCGATTGTTGGACTCTGAATCGACAGTACGGGCACACAATCCTTTTCTCTGCCAGTGCTGTCCTAAGGTTAATTGGCATCGCCGTCAAGATTTTTTTTATTTCCGATTAATTGTTGTTTACAGGAATATTAAAGGATTTGCCCTCATCAATCATCTTGCTAGCCCGCTTATTTAACGTGTTTGAGCCCATCGATTGCTCTCAACAGGCCCAGGCGACTCGTTTGAGCCTGACATTTTATCAAAAAGTTTATAAATATCTCCACGTGAGCCCCTGAGTATGCACGTGATAAAACTACGCTTCAATCATTTCTTTCCCCAAAAAAACAACTCATGCATTATAAATATCCCATGAATTATTCAAGCATCCGATTTAAAATCTTTATTTTATATTGCATGCTAAAATATCATTGATGTAATTAACTAATTTATCCACCAATAATTCTTAAACTTCTTATGGTTTATCAGGACATTGTGTTTATAGTGTACAATTAATTAATTAATTAATTAATTAATCACGGCGAATGAAATGACAAATCATCGAATCATTATAGCTTGCATTCTTCCATACCGACAAAAGCAAACAACCTATCTCAGCAATTGCTTGTTTAGACCACGCATCATATTTTATGTGAATAAGGGGATGCATATATAACTGATGGGCCATTTTTTTTTAAAAAAACAAATATTGTATGGGCCCTACTGGTCATCTTAGGCCAAGCCCACACGTCGACCAAGCTCACAGGCTGTCTATTTAACGACTCAACCTCGCGAGTCGCTAGACCAGCCCCTTTCTTTTTTTATTATTATCATTACTCTCTATTTATTTTTTTCAACAAATAAAGCTACACGTCACATATGTACTATTCTATACATTGTTTTCTGAAACTTTACACGTTTTTTTTTGTCCCGCGCACAATTATTGCAGGACAGGCTCTGAATTAGTTTTTTTTTTTTTGTTGTTGTTGTTGGCTATGCATTCAGGTCACATAAAAATCAATAAAAATAAAGACTCTCCATCACATGATTTGATTGGTATTTTATGACATATTAAAAAAAAAAAAAACGTGTTTTGTTTGAGAAACATAAATATAAGTGTATTTAAATGATTGATTTAAGGTGAATTCATGTTGTTTCAATTATTTTCATCTCATGTCTTATAGCACCCATAAAATGCTACCTAAATATCAACAAGGATCCCTGAAACATGAGGTAAGCATGGTGTTACGTGGCAAGAGTCATCGTTTGAATCGGATTTGTTAAAACAAAAAAGAAAAGTGTAAATCCTGAGCTAGAAAATCCATTTTGTTGCTCAGGCTGGGATGGAATATTTTGCAATAAATCCCAAAGACTCAGAAACTCTGCTATCTTTGTTTCTTTCTCTGTTTTTCTAGGCAGATTACGAAATGTGGATTTGAGTCGAGCGATGGGGTTGCCAATTCGCTTTTTAACATGTGATTGAAAAGGCCAGCTTCTACTGACGTGGGTTCAGCTAATACTTGCAAGTTAGATGATGCTTGCAGGATTCTTTTATGGTTTGTGTGGAAGACCGGAGAATTATATAATCAAATGATAGCTATGTGAGTAAATATAGGTGGTGTCAGGTCGGCGAGGGTGTCGTTTGATATTATTTCATAAAAGAGAGATTGTTTCTTGGAATTCTATGATTGCAGGTTATGCCATATTCGCGAATGCCATTTCATTGACTCCGATGATTGGAGCAGATGCCGACACGGATGATCTTGAAACAGCCAAATTTTTTTTTTGAGACAGCGTCCGAGGAATGTGGTTCCTTGGGATTCAATGATTTCGAGTTGTGCTGGACATGGGAAATCAGTAGAAAGTTTGGATCTTTTTGTCAGCCGCAATCAGAAAGTGTGACCCCAGATGGCTATAATTTTGTTTCTGTTTTGTCAGCAACGTTCTTATTTAGGTGATTTAGAGCTTGAGAAATGGAAGACCTTTCTTGATTCAACCAAAAAATCTTGGGCTTCCAAGTTACAATCACGTACAAGAAATCACAGCCATTGCACCAAAATGAAGGTACAAAATAGGACCACCGTTTTCCATCTTGCTACCCCATACAATGGCTGTAATACTCAAATGCTGCTGGGCACATCCAGCCACATTGCACCCTCTCATTCTGGATCGTGACTGTTTGACTTGTAAATCATAAGACAGAGATCTAATTAGCAAATAGCCTAAACCCATGAAGATAAGGGTCCAATTAAAATCTCAACACCACAGGTTATGAGATCCACACAACTTTCGGCCATCCAGTCTAAACCAAATGAAGAGTCTGTTCTAAAGTAATGTTGAGACTCCTGCTATATGTTGACAATAGCCTCCTCCAATCAAGTACTATCACAAAGGTGTAAGCTTCTCGAATCCTCGCAAAGTTCATGCAGTAGTAATCATGTTAAACTGGAATCTTGAGAGCTGTTGAGGAATGGTTGATATAACTGGTCCATATCTCTGCATCAAGTAAGCAACATATTGTAAGAAGAAACACTAGAAACTCATTGATCTAAAAAGGCATGCTAGAAAATCATGACTGGTTTTTCATAAACCTGACTAAGGAAATGCGAGGAAGAAATCAGTTTTCACCATCTTACAATCAGGAGAATAGAGGTTACTAAGAGCCTATTTGATATTACATTTTAAAAACGCTTTTGAAAAAAAAAATGTGTTTTTTCTTTGTTTAAAATTATTTTTTTAGATGTGGTGATATTGAAAATTAATTTTTTTTAGATGAAAAAAATATTATTTCAATATATTTTTAAGCGAAAATCACTATAAAAAGCAACAACTACCTCAATACCAAATAGACTCTAAGTGGAGGAAGGGGAGAGTGGACAAAAAAAAATTCACAGGCAGTTAGCCTAGGTAAACCTACACGATGCATCCACCAGGCCAGTACATTACTCTTTATATGCATACAACTCATCAAAGCTAAATCCTCAGTTTCTGAATTAGTTAGACCGTTACCCTTTGATTAAAAAAATCAATTTTTACGCATAAACTAGTTAAAGCAAAGAAAATATAGCATTCAAAACCATAAAAACATCTCAGACAATTGCAAAAACAGATCAAACTCTAAACTCAGTCGATGAACAATCCACGTGAGCACACCTGCACATTATCATAGAGTTCAAACAATGGCACGGCTAGCAGTTTCAAATTTTTTGGCACTGCAAAATACTCCCTTTCAGATAAGTGAACAAGGTAGAGTTTCTTGCATTCCTGCATTATCAAGACCATAGAAAGAAATGGGTGAGGATTGCATATAAAACTAGTTATATGGAGGAAAAGGAAAGATCCACATAAGTTACGAACAAGACAATATTCATAGTATAGTTACCTTGGGCTTTGTTATGTGGGGAGGGCAATATGGATACATAATGGTTTCAAAGTTTGGCCTCCACCAGGTAGCCACACATTCACCAATCTGCAAGCAAATGACATGCGGCAAAATATGCATCAGAAAACAAACTCAAGGAGCATCTATGGGCACACAGAATTAAGGGGGCAATGCCCACTAAGGCATCAACAATTTTTTTCCAGGATAGGTTCCTAGCAGAAGTTCTCTCACCATGAAATGCAGGGAAAAAATGCAGCTTATCACAAGAACATGCACCATAGAAGCATTTTTTTTTGTATTTTGTTGTGCGATTTTTTTTGTGTGAATCCAATCATATTCTCCTGAAATTTACACCTATAGGTACCAATTCCTTAAAGTTGTCTTCATGAGTTAATACTTAGAACTGAAGATAGCCCAAAAAAGTTACCTGCCAGTCTGGCACAAGAGCAGGTGAATTAGCTCCAAGCTTGCTTGTGAGCTTTCTTTTCAAACCCTCAATTTCTGTTACATAAACCCGGGCAAAATAAAACAGAAATCTCCCAGACAGTGATACAGGAAGAGCTCATTCCACTACAAATATAATGAAGGGATATATCTAACAAAATTGAGAGATAATAAATAGAGGAGGGAAAAAAATACCATTCTCTCCAGGCTTCAAACGCCCACCAGGAAGTTTGCAGAATGTGTTTCCAATTTGCAGAAGAAGTATGTGAGGATGATTGTGTTCCTGTACCTGAAAGATGATAATATATTGCACCAAAAGACATCATAATAATTAGAAAAGAGGCATGTAGATATCACAGATGAGGCCACGAGTGATTAAGGTTGGTAAGTACAAGATCATGGAGAAGAAATTGAGCAGTTATACAGAAGACATGGCAACAACAAGTTGCTATCAGAAACAGAACAGATATAAAGGACTTAAAAGAAGACATGACACAACATAAGTATCCACATCAAAGAAATTCGATCTTGAAACTGGATAGAAGACATATTTCAACCACCTAAAATGAAGACATTGAGCTATCCTTGAGGAAAATTATAACAGCAAGACTTGCTCCAGATGGTATGAATCTAACATTTATCTATACAAAATATTTTCCCAAAAGGTCCTCGAATTGTCGAACAACACGAGAAAATATATTGTTCAGCAATCAAAGAGATAGAGAGGTCATTGTGCGTAGGTATCAATTAACAGAAAATGGCCGGGCAATTCTTGTCTTCATTTCAAGTGAACCAAAGATTATATTCTCACACTAAGACTAGAAATACAATCATACCTTCCAAACTAATAAACTACAACCACAATCAAAGCTAGTATAATTGCAAAACACAATCATAAACAACTTCGTTTTAAAAAATTTAACAATTATAACACATTTCAAACACAAAAACCAGTTGAAAAGGAATGAAGATAAAACAAAAATTACCAGCAAAATAGCTTCGACACTGGTCCTCATCCCCTCTTTCATATAACTGTCAATAACAAAACAAAGAATCAGACTTTCCATGATGGTTTTTACTAAACCAGGAAATCTAGGGTTTATCCAGGATTTTCCTGAAGAATTCCAAAATTCAACCAAAAGTCCAAAAGAAGCAAAACGAACAAAAGGGGTATTTACTTGACTTTCATGCGAGCAAGGCGATCAGCCACAGAAGTGTCTTTCTCCATCTTGGGTTCTTTGGTACCGAATGTGTAGCTCGATAAAGGGTATGTGTTCACCACCGCTGACCCTGCCCCTACCATCTCTTTCTCTGTTTATAACCCAACTTCTTCTCCCTTTATATTGCCAAAAGCGTCTTACTTTGGTGTTTTTCTGTGAGTTGAAGCTGTGTTTCCCTCTTTGTAGATCTTTCAGCTTAGAAAACCAAAAAAAAAAAAAAAAAAGATAGCAGAGGGAAGGGAGTAGTCGTGGGAGAATAGAGAGTGAATTTTAAAATTAATTTTGGATTAATTTCGGGGTTTGTAGGTAGAAAAGTCTAATTACTGCTAGTGGGCTCTGATTTGGGCCTGTGAATATAACTCCTCCCTCATCCCAGTTAGGCCCAGTTTGATGAAATGGAAAAAATGAAAATCTCAGCCCAGAAAAAGAGAATGGCAATTATTTGTCTAATTTTCCTAAAATTTTAGCGATTTGATTTATTTTATCTTTTTAACATGAAATGAATGAAGGAATAGAGTGGTACTATAACTTTGCTAACACTATATTACGGGTCTGATCAATTTTTTCAATATGAAAAAAATATTAAGGTCTTGTTGATGTGTTTTTTAGCATACACACACACAAAATAACTTGATATGAATTGATCAAATTAATATATTCAATCTACATGATTAATTAAAATATAATTCGACTAAAAAATCAATACAACATGATTAAAAAAATGATAATATATTAAATAAACTCATTAATTTGATTTAACCTGTCAAATTCACTAACTAGGTCGTGAAAACTTGATAACCTTAAAGGATTTAAAAAAAAAAACTTAAACTCAATTCTTAATCAATTTAATATCGAAGGATAATATTCAAAATAAAATTCAACTTACAATAACCTTAGTTAACATAAGTTAACATAATAAAATCAAGTTATGAAACCGAGATGATCCTATATAAAACAAATTAAAATAAATTGTATAATTTAACACTCAAATAACCCATTATATAAATATATATATAAAAAAACCCGAGTCAATCAACCAAACCCGCGACTTGATTATGAAACCAGGATAACCTTAGAGAATAAAGATCAAAATAAATTATGAAGACTAATTTCTAGTTAACTTAATATTGAATGATAAAATTGAAAGAAAAAAACTAGATGAATAACAAAAAAAAATCAATTAACTAACCTCACTTGCGATCCCGTTTATAAAATTGTGATAACCTCATATATGAAAAAAAAAATAGTAACTATAAATCTTAACAATCAATCAACTCAATGTTAAATAATTAAATTGACAATAAATAAATACACAAATAAAACAAAATGACATGAGGTAATCCAAATTAACTTGTCAAACCTAAGTCAGGAGATCAAAATAACTTCATAACAAATAAAATACAATAAATAAATTTAAATTCAAAGTCAACTCAATATCAAATGATAAAAAAATATTCAATAAAAAAGGATAAAAAATCAATTTAACTTAGCTACCCGCAAAACTCATGTCATAAGATTGTGATGAACTCATATAAAATAATTGAATGAAGTCGAACTTCTAATAAACTTAATGTTGAATGACGAAGTTGATAAAATAATAATAAATAAACAAGGACAATAAATTACCAAGTCAACATAGCTAACCCACAAAAATTATGTTATGTATAATAAGATTATGATAAATTCATAAAATACAAATCAAAATAAATCATGAAGTCGAAGACCTAAAAAATCCAATATTTAGGGATGAAATGAATTTTTTTTTAAAAAAAAAAATGTAACGAAGAAGTCCTTAAATTTTGAAGGACCAAGGTGAAAAGGACATTGGGATCTCATTATTCATTGTTATGGTGAAATGCCAAACTTTTTTAGTACATGGGTAATAGCTAAGTTAATTTTTTCTATCGACTATTGATTTATGAATTTTTGTTACACTAAATCGCTGTACATGTCATGATGCAAGTCAAATTATCTCTTATGTAGAAAGATATATGATTGTTGTTCATGTGTATTTTAGCATAAAAAAATTAAATCATGCAGATTAACTTGATGTGATTTAGTCAACTTCATAAGTTAAAAAACAAAATGGCCACTAAAAATAAAGTTTAATTAAAAAAAATCAAGATATTTTTAAAAAATTATTAAAACAATAACATATTAAATTCACTTCTATCTCTAAATTTAGCTTGTCAAGCTTATTATAATAATTATTAAAAATTTATATAATCATTAAATTTAAAGTTAATAAAATTATTAGAGTTGTGCACAAGCTCACCCGATCATCAATGTTAATAAAAAAAAAAAAACAATGGTATATCACCAGCATCAGCATCAAAATGAAAATAAATCCATGTTCTCTAAAACTCCTGAAAGAAAGATCAACACCCAAAGGAATAGATTTGCAACACAGAAGCATCCGATTTCATACAAACCCACAGAGAGAGAATCAAGAACAAAAACAGCTGCAAGAGATGTGGCCACGGGGAGAAGTATTATCCTTTCAAATGAAAACAAGCCAAGTTTGCACAATTGAAAATCTTTTGATTGCCTGTTATTTTGCCAAGCAATCATCAGTTCTGGTGATCTGCTGCGTGAAAAATATATGGATACAGGAAAGCTAGATCTCTGCATCAACATGGATTGATCGGCGACCATTCGAGCAGCTATCCGTGAAGTACAGGACAGACAAATATATCATGGGATGTGAACAAATTAACGTGGATCAAAAGAAAAGAAAAAACCTAATTAAGAAGTTAAACACAGAGTTCTCTGCTAGAAAATGATGGCAGAAAAACTTTACAAAAAGCACTGGAATTTGAGAAATGTATCTGAGATGTGTCATCAGGTAACAGTTGCGTTCATAATAATTGACCTGTTAGCTAAAACAAAAACCTGCAAGATCCCATCTGTGACTTCCTGGTATACCTCAAGAAGAAAACTTCTTTATTATCCAGTCTGTGACGTCTTCCTTTTGCCTTGAAAAACTTGCAGGATTCCATCTGATCCTCCTGCCACAAGCGTGCATTGGTCCTCCCCAGCTTGCCTCCAGCACACACTACTAACAAACCCATCTCTACCGGTTGAGCTAGACTCGTGAGCCCATACCGGTTCACTCCATCTTTTGTCGTACACGAAAACCTTATTGTTTTCCGATCCGCACCCGAATAAGCCTCCGTCCCTCCACACCGATAATCCAACAAAGCTCCGGTTGTTGACGTGCCCGTGGTAGGTCCGAGTTACGTTCGAGTTGTCCGAATTCCAGAGCTTCAAGCATCCATCAATGCTAGCAGATACTAACGTAACATTGTCAAGAAACTTAATGTATGTCACGGTTTTCCCATGCCCATCAAGAACGAATAACGGGTCAGCCATCATTCGAAGATCATACCCGTACACCTTGCGGTCTGCACATCCGATGGCTACTATCGGTCCACCAAATGGATTAAACTCCACGCAACAGACGGCACTGCGTCTCACGCTAGTTTGAACCGTGGCCACACATTCTCCACTGTCACTACGTGTGTCCCACATTTGCATGGTTCCATCATCCGACCCGGATGCACCCATAGTCGGATCGCAATGTGAATAATCCACACTCCAAACCCTTCGCCCGCCATGCTCATCGCGTTCGAAGATTGGTATTCTCCTCTCGAGATTGTATTCCATCACAACCCCGTCGTAGTCCCCGGACCCTAGAACCCGACCGTCTGACCCGGGTTTCCATCGGAGACTACTGAGCTTAGCCGGGGTACAAATATAATAGTCACCAGCCCTGGCATGGTCTAAGCAAACAGTATGATGCACATCCTGGCTAGTACTTTCATGTGGCAGCAAAGACTCGAGATTATAAATCCTTATCTTTCTTGCTATTCCACCCGTGGCAACGATGCTGTTCGTCTGGTCGAATTCGATCACCCCTAAAGCGTCTGATATGGATGCAGTACTGTTGTTTCTTGATGAAACGATTGTGGAGAGACTGAAATCCCATTCACACCTTGCTTTTTCCTCCTCCTCGATGGTTTCCTTAATTTGTTTGCTTGTTTCTTGGTCTTGAGATTCTTTTGTGTGGTGATGGCTATCAGGATGGAATTTAGTGGAGAAGTTTTTCATTTCCCATTCAGGATATCTGGCGGAGATGCGTATGTTTGGAGGCTATGTCTTTTGGACCAATGAAAGGCCAGCTCCATGAACTTAACCTCAGCTCTCTATAGTCGAGTATGGATAACTAGGGTCGTTGTTGTTTGGATTTTTCATTTCTCTTCTCCCTTTAATCGTTATCTTTATAAAATTCTTGACTCTTTTTCTCATATATATATATAAATCGCTCACTGTGGCCACAAACTACAGCAACTAATGCCACCGAGCTAGCTAGGGAACTGAGTGTCTTGTTTAGTATTTGCACATACGTGCACTATTCCCATGCCATTTCTTCAAGGGGAAAAGGTTTCAGTCTAAATTATTACTGGTTTACATCCATTTCAAAAATGTTTTTTGAAAAAAAATATTAAATTTTAAAAAACATTTCAAAGATACTCTCAAATGGTATATTTTCAATCTTTAAAGCCAGAAGAGAGATCTAGAGAGATACAACATTAATTAGATAATTAGGTCTAAATATATATTCTTACAATATATAATAATGGATTAACAATTCAATATAATTTATTGTACGAAGTGCTAGCTAGCTACATTTAAAAGATTCTTTTTATTCATATAAGGAAGCAATGTAAAATCTCCATCAAGAACTGGAGTTGTCTATACTAAAAACTATGTGGGGTGCTCATAGCCAAACCTCGATCTAGGAACTAAACAAAGAGTCTTCAATGCGCGTGTGGTTTCGTGGCAATGCAGGATAAAAAAAACAGCAGAAATCTCTCCCTCGAATCTTCTGATCAATGTCCAGGGTGTCTGAACTTGGATCTTCAAATAACAAACAAATCTTATCTTCTTTATTGCTTCAGGTATCTCTTAAAATAATATTTATATATTTTACGACAAGGAGAAGGAAGGTGGAAAAAATGGTATAATTAAAATTGGATTTTCAAAGTCGTCCTTCGCTCGTACATTCCACGGGGACCGAGACCTAATTTATGAGTCATTATTCAAGTGGATAGGGAATGGGTGGTTGCTTTTGTGCCTCGAATTGAATTGAATTTATGGAAGAATTTGATATGCGTGGATACAGGCTGGTTTCTGTCCCTTCAACAACGTGGTTCCATCCAAACCTTTTGTCTCTCCCAAGTTTTTTACCTGTTTCAGCCATACAGGGGGAGTCTCGCACGGCAAGGTTCTTCTAAACTTTTGCGACCGATAAAATATATTTGAAAACCTAAAGTTGGATTTTTTTTGGGGAGTGCGATTGTGGTAGCTTTTCAAAGTGTTTTTCGTGCCGAAATACATCAGAATAATCTAAAAATACCAAACTATATTCATTTAAAATGAAAAAAAAATCAAATTTCGGCAAAACACCGATTGAAACGCACAGCCAAACCGGCACTACAGCACGTATCAAGCATGATGCATATACCATTTGCAGCAATTTTTTTTTTTTGAAAAAGACAATAATTAACTATCATTATAGTTTTTTCGAGAAACTTTGCAAGTCTCCTGTTTTTTTTATAAAAAAAAACAAACAAATATTTTTTTTATTTAATATTTGGTTTACACAAATAAAACCGAATTGAATTGTTCTGCATATAATAAACCGAATTGAATTGTGCTGCATATAAAATGCATGACGTATTTTTTTTTTTAATTCTATGTCAAAGATTTAGTGTATTTTTCACAATGTATTTCAAAATTACTTTTTAAAAAAATGAGTTTTTATTTTATTTTAAATGAGTTTTTTTTATATTTTTAGATCATTTAATGTTTTGATATCAAAATAATTTTTAAAAAATAAAAAATATCATTTTAATATTTTTTAAACAAAAAACAATTTAAATAACATTCTCACCGATACTACTGACCAGGTTATTAGTTTTTCAATGTTTTAACGGGGGGGAGAGAGTTGCATTGAATGATACATGGACCACTGGTGTATATAATTAGCTATGCATTGACATGAAGGTTCGACAATGGGGGTCCAATTCCATTTCGTGGAATTGATAGATGATGGCGAAGAACAGCTCGCTGGTCTGTCCAGCGACGCCTATAAAAGCAAGATCTTATCTTTTTGTCTTTAATTTGTTTTCACATGAGATAGATTCGATGCAGTGACGATTCCTTGTGGTCCACGGAAAATGAAAATGGTTGGAGGACTATAATTCTTTTTCGATTTTTTGAAGACTCGATTTACACCATAAGAAATATTGAAAATTACATCTACAGTCAATATTAATGGGGTCAAATTGTGGGTCAACCTTAAAAATAAACAAAACTTTTAACGAGCACTGGATAAAAAAAATAGCTATTTTTTCATATAAGGAGAAAAAAAATATCTAAAGAATTTGTTTGCTGGCAAGGAATTATTATGTCTGAAATTAAAAAAATAATATGGGCTACCGCTATCTCTTTGTAAGGCTTTTGTTATTTCAAACTTGGTTTAAACTTTTATTATTTAGGGTATCTTGAGGTTGAATTGCCGTTTTACTTAGTCTTTTTTTATTTTATTGTCTTTAAATTTTTTTAGTATTTATTTAAAAATTAATATTTTAATATATTTTCAAAACATAAAATATAATTTTTAGCCGGAACAAGAAGTAGCATCGTGCATGCCTAAATTAAAAAACAAACAAAACGTGTAGATGTTTTATTGTGTTCCTAGACATAAATTACTTTAAAATTTAATAGTGTAATTGTCATTTTTCTTTTTAGTCCATAAAAATTAACTCTCAATTCTAGAGGTATTTTTTAGGCTTTTTCACTGCACCTGTGTGTCATTAGCAAATGGGGAGGTTGTGTTTTTTTATTTTATTTTTTATTTGATAGAACTATGGATTTCCCCTGGAATGAGACAGAACAAGGATGCGCATAAATATTTTAGGGTTTTTTATTTGGTCATGAACAATAAAATAAACAGCTTTACCCCTAGGTTGGACACCAAGAAAGAGTTGACGAAGAGGGTATTTTTGGTTTTTCATGTCTGAAGAATAGTTAAATTGCTTAAATGTCTTCATAAACAACAAAAATAGAGGGTGGTGTTGGGAGCATGATGGTATTTTCATGACCAGTTTTTTGTTATTGTCGTCGGCTCCCAGGGGTGTTTAGGTATCATATTTTTATTAAATTTTTTTGGAATAACTGCAGATGCGTCTTTCAAATGTGGCGGCGACAAATTTCTCTTGTGCACTCCATTCAAGTGATGCGTGTTGTATCTTGCGGCTGTTGAAAATATCCAACCATCGTGTCTCCAGAGACTCCACCATATCTTCTTCCACATGGGGTGTGCGTGCCGGAGGACGGTGGGTGAAGGGTTGCCAGTGTCGGTTTATCTCCCCCCCCCATCTCTCATGCAATGGCAAAATATATGCAAATCCTCTTTGTTTATGTGTGTTTCATTTCAGTACCTGATATTTTGATTTCTTTGTTCTTCCTAATTTTTTATATATATTTTTTTTCAATTTTACCCTTCAATTAAATTTGGGTATATATGTTATTTTTCATTTCAGCCCTTATTTTTTTTATTTCTGGTTTGCTTTAGTTCCATTAAATTTTTCTGTCTTGAGGTTTTAATTTGTTTTAATTTTGTCATCCAATTAAAAATGATCATATATGCTATTTTTGTCTTGGTCCTTGTTCTTTTGAGTTTTTGTTTGTTTTAAATTCCTTTAATTTTTTTGAGTTTCAAAGTTTTGATTTGTTGTAGTTTTGTCCTTCGGTTTAAATTAAATATATATTTTAGTTTTCATTTCGTACCTTATTTTTTCAATTTTTATTTGGTTTTAGTTCATTTGAGTTTTTGGGTCCTTACTTGACAGTCTTTATTTTTTGTTTGTATTTATGTATCTATATTCTTAGTTTTAATTTTTGATTTTGTTATTTTTTTCAAGAGGTTTTATTTTCAATTAGTTTAGTCCTTAATATTTTAATTTATATTGATGATTATTTTAAAATTGATATTTTTCCCTTTTTATTTTGAGTATTTTCTGTTGTTTTTATTTGTTCTTTAGATTAGATGATTTTGTTTATACTCGTAATATCTATTTTGATTTTGTCTTTTTTCTTGTTGTTTTGGTTGCTTTTTTGTTAAAGTTTTTGTTTTTTTTATTCTTTAAGATAATTTTATGGTTTTTATTGTTTGTGTAATAATAATGATAATTTCAGCAATTGTTTTCTTGCTTGCTCATTTGTTAAAGTGTTTTGCTTTTTTTATTCTTCGAGGCAACTGAATAATTTTTATTATTTGGATATTAATAGTAATAACAATTTTAATTATTATAGTCATGATAATAATAGTGATATAACAATGGTTTTTGAATGATGTTTTTTTTTATAGGTAGAAAATCAATGATTTATTTTTGTTGTTTAGTTATTGTAAGTGTTTACACAATTTATATTTTATTATTGTGTTTAAATTAAATTAAATTATTAAATGAACTGATCCTAATACTGTGAATTCAATGATTCAGGTATCCCAATCTTCTTGATTTTTCAATGACGATGATAATTTTATGCAAGTGATTTCGTTAAAACCTGTTAAACAAATTCATATCAATTTAAAAATCTTATATTTTATTAGAAACTCATACTTTACAAAAATTATACGCATATTTATTTTTTTGCCCAAACTTATAACATTATAATAAATCTTATACTCTTAATATTTTTTTATGTTTTGAAAAATATAAGTTTGGTTATGACGAAGTGCGAATAAGTGACTAGTATATATATATACACGTGTATGTATGTATATTGTTTGATCCAGTGTTGTAAAATCCGTTCCGTTCATAAAACCGGGACAAAACAGTGTCGTTTTGTCCTGGTTTTAATTCCAGTCTGTTCCAGAAATTCTGGCCCAATTCCGGCCATTACGCCTCGGTTCCGTTCCGGGTGTTCTGTTCCGGCGTCAAAATCAAAACGACGCCGTGATGTTCGTCTCACGTTGCTTAAAGCCTTAAACACACACACCCGGCACCCAAATCAATTTTCCATCAGCTCAAATTCTCAATCCCTAATCCAGACCCAGTAATCCCTCAAGGCAATATCTCAATCCCTAATCCCTGGTGCACTCCAATTTCTTTGATAGCAGCGCCTTCTCGTGGGGTTTAGCTGATTGTGAGAAATCCAGCGACGAAGCTCACCAATTACACAAGTTTTCAGTTTGAGAGGAATATTGGGAATAGATTATCTTCTGGCTACAGGTGTGTACTATATAGTTACTTTTGATTTTTTGTAAATGTGTGTGATACAGAATTCTTCAGCCTTTTGTTTACTTCATAAATATATGGGAATGAACTAAGCTAATGTTGTCATTGTCTCTGAAAAAACATCTCTGTAGAAATTTTCTTCAACTCTCTGTAATTGTATGGGTGACTTTAAGCAATCCATCCATAGCTTTTTTTCTTTAGGCTTTACCTCCTTGCCATTTGAAACTGAAAAATCCTGCAAGATTGCTAGAAGGATGAGATGATGCAGTGGGATCATTTTGGAACTGTTGGAAATCTATGGGTATTGGGTAATTGGCAAGCTAAGTATATGATAGAAACAACTTAGGTTGTGAGAGGAAAGTTATCAGTGTGGACATTTCTAATTCTATTCGAACATCTTTGATTGGAGAGGATCAACAATTTCAGTCTCTTAGTAATAACTATACTTCGGGACTTGTCATTTCTTTTTATTATCAATGTTGTGTTTGTTGAAGTGTCATTTTATTTACGATAATAATAAAAACTGAGGTTCAATTGCTGATGTTCACTTCTTGAAGAAAGGTTAAGAGTTCAAGTTGGAATGGAAACTGGATATTGGTGACGAAATGAAGTTTGAAAATGAATAAAAATCAATTCCATAGCTGTGAATGATGTTGACATGCAATACAGTGAGATTGCATTGTTGTTACTATGGACGGGGAATAGAAAATTGCAATATTGGGGCTGTTTCTGTTGGGACTTATTATGATGTGGTTTTTTTTTACCTTTTAACCTAAAATATCTTGCGATTTTGATCATACTTGAGGCTGTTTCCATTTTCAATCTTTGAATTAAGTAGTTTATTTTCACTAGAAGAAACATATCAACTGGTGAAGATTATAGGACTGATACATCTGGGTTAAAATGGTTTGTAATATAGAATGAAATATATTAAAGCAATCTTCAATGAAGCTTCTGAAGTCCTATGTGGGATTTATTGAGTTGAAATGCATTTAATCGTATCTAAAAAAAAGTGAAGGTTCCATTTGGTCTAGCAACAGGATTTTTTTGGCTGTGTATCTGCTGTTTTGGTCCTTTGCTGCAAGAGAAGGGTGGATCTTATTTTTATTGAATAGAAACTCATGAATAAGCTAGCATTGCTTTAGTTTTTTTTTAAAAAACTCCTCTGTAATGTCTTTTTTCTCCCCTGCCTCTGCTCTTTCTATATTTGTCCTCTGAAGGCTGGTGGGGTGAGTGTTCTGTTGCTTCCATGCAAATATCAGCAAGGTACCTAAGTTACTACTGTTGAGCTACTGGATTTTTTGTGCAAAAACTGTGATCTATAGATTATTGTATAATTTAAACTGTGTTGAGATTATTGTATAAAAAACTGTGATGAGATTATGTTTGTTTGAATTTGTGTTTGTATTGTATAATTTAAAGTTAATTTATCTTGAATTTTAATTATGCTTGTTAAATTAATATTTTTTTTCATATATATATGAACAGTACGGCGACCGGAACGGAACGCCGGAACGCTCCGAAACCGGAACGTTCCGTTCCAATCGAAAAACCGGAACGGTATTGACAACTTTGATCTACTTCGTTATGCTCACTAGGATAGCTTATATCTCTTGGTTTTGAAAATAAAAACAACCAGAAGATTAACCCGGGATCCAGGATCTGCATCAGTCCGGGTCACATAAAACCCGCTAGAGAATTCACACAGAAAAACCCGTGCAGCATGATGGGTCAAACCAGGACCCGGGTAACCCAACGAAACCTGGGAGCACCTGATATATATTTTTAAAAAAGATGAAAACGTTGCTGTTTTGAACGAGAGATAGAAACCCCTGATTCACAAAACAGCAGCCACACGGAGAAGACAAAAGAATTTTCCTATTCCCGTCTTCCCCACCTCCGTTCAATTCAAGCCTCTTCCTCCTAATCCACGCGCAGAAGAGTGCTTTCATTCAATTTCAGGCACGTTGGTCACGGACATGGTTTTTGTTTTTGTCCTGTTGCTTTGCAGTTTATTGATCTAGTTTTCCTTGCTTTGAACTGTCTTGATTTGCTTGTTCATGCAAACTTGAAAAAATTTGTCATAATAACATCAAGATAAATTCCATTTAAGATTATAATTTGTAGATGCATGCATTAACTCCTGAAGTGGTGATGCAAGGCAATTCTACTAATAGCAAGAATGATGAAAGAAACAACCTGCACATAGTTGAGCTCTTGATAAACTCTGTGTGAAAATTCGTCAGTAAGATCAACAACATTACTGGCAATAAAGTCGACATATTTGTTGATGAAAAATCCGGTAAAAGTCAAGTCCAATATCTTCTCTGGTACAAGGTGTGCGCCTCGACATCAATAAGCTGTCTGGAATGGGCAAGGTAAGCTTTGTAAACTTGGCCTAAACTGGAAGCTGTAATTGGAGGAGAAATGGACGAAAAAATGAGTCGAGTGGGAGACCCAACTATCTTTCGTTGCACGAAAGTGCTTCAGTGTCTGAGAATGTAGCAAAGCATCACCTTTCTTTAATTAGTTAAAGGTTATTAAAGTACGATTTTATTATTTCTTGGTTGCATAGGATTCTTTTAACCATATTTTAGAATGTTTGGAGATTCAACTTCACCCTTTTCATCAACTACTTGATGATATTTTTTGGCATGCGGTTTTTCCCTACCTTTATCAGCCCACATTTTGGTTTGATAGGTTGGCTGTGTTCTGATTTGAGCTGCTTCCCTTGCATTCAATCTGGTGCCATTTTCTCTGGCTCCTTTGATCTGTGTACTAGGCTGCTAGAAACTGAAAAATAAACTGGTGGTATTCCATGTGTTTTGACGACTGATCTTTAGTGATTAGAAGTTGTAGGTGGTTCCAGTTGGTAAGTTGATTTTGATTTTGAGTAATTAAGATGTATTTAAGCTTAATTGATTGTTAATAATATATAATTAGTGGATGTTAGGGATTTTCATGCTGATAAAGCTTAGGTCTTTTTGGGTTTTAGTCAGTTGGTATTGCTGTTGTAGCAAAAGCTAGGTTTTTTTTTTTGGTGGAAAAATAGGAAATTAGATTATTTTTAATTGAAATTAAAGGGAACTTAATTAAATTTGTGGTCTTTTTTGGATCTTAGTTAGTTTTTTTATTGTAATTAAAATTGGCTGAATATTAAGGTTTTTTCTTGGGAGATAACTATGTTTTTTGAATTGTGCTAACTGAAAATTTTATTTCTATTGTTGTTGTTACTGTGTATTCTTTTGCTAGTGCTTATATAGAGCCGTGTTCTTTGTTTTGGATGCTCATCAGATCACAAAAACATTGCACTCAAAATTTGTTGGGGAAGCATGAATTTTTGATTATATGTGCAAACTTTTTTTATTTTTTATTATTACTAAAGGGGAGGGTTTTGGAACATTTAGTATTGAAAAATTTGGTTAGGCCTGGCCCTAGAGAGCTACTTGATTGTGGCCACCAAGGTTTGGTGCTCGATGTGGGTGGCTGGAGGTTTAAGCTTAATCATCCTTCAGTTCCAGAATTTTCTTGCAAGGGCATGGACAGGCAGTTAACTCTCATCTGAGCTCTTTGTTTGACATCTCATCAAAATTGACTTCTGGAATCAGGAGTTGTAAATTGGGTTTGGAGCACGAGTAATGGTGACTTAAATAGTTTGGCAAACTCATGGCTGAGTTCTTTGGTGATTTCTACATTTGTTGATTGTTGAGTTCTTTGATGATTTCTATGTTTGTTGACTGTTGACTTCGTACAGAGATGGGATTATATGAGAACAACTAGAGAGAATTCATAAGTACAAAAGGTGGTGGTTTGGCTTTGTTTTTTTTATTAAACGATTCTGATTTAATCTGATACAAATTCTTTGAGGTGTTGCAATGACATGATAGATATTGTGCAAGTAAGTTCACACAAAATACAGAAATTAAACAGCATAATCACGTCCCCTACTTGTTTGTTGGGTTTACTTTTATTTAATTTTTGCCTATATTAAGTTGTGGTTTGAGTAATGGGATGGTAAGTTGGATTTCTGGCGAGGCAATGGTTTTCTTTAGCCTGGTCTATCTTAGATTCTCTTTCTTCCATTTTATGCCCAACTTATTGAGCCTTATTAAATCCCAACTTGCAGGAGACGGTCACCCAACAATATCAGGCGCAAAAGGCCAGTATACCTTGATTTTGGCATGCCATGCTTTGTTCATGGCACATTACATTTATGAACTATCCAGCTTGAATAAGAAATTGTCATAATTTCTCCCTATCCTACTTAAATTATTACAAATCCTAGTTGCCAATTGTGGGAAACCTCCCTTATTGATTTGGGACTCAGGAACCAAAAACGAAGAGCAAAAAAGGAGTAGATGAAAGAGTCAATTGAAGGGGAGAATGAATCAATTGCTCATGGTGGACCCATTTACATTCCCAATTTGGTGGGTCCTCTCACTAGGGTTCCTGACTTCCAAGCTGCTCTTCTTAGTGAGCTTCAGGTTTATATTTTTTATTTTGTCACACTTCCTTTTGTACATCATTATGGATCATTGACAACTCCCTGTTTAATTATATATGTTATTTGTGACATCCAATCATTGCAGAACTTACAGTATGAACTGTCTTTGGATTCTTCAGAACTCTGCGATGATATTGATCTTTCGTATGTTGTCCTCTATCATCTCCTTAATTGATTAAAACTTGATGATGATCTATTTTCTTGATGTTTTGTTGTCTTTTCTTCACTAGACTTTAATTACACGAATTGAATTGCTGTATGCAGGGTTGATGAGCTTAAGAATTTTAGTGAGGAAGAGTTGGTAGATATGGCCTTGAAAGAAGCTTTTAAGGTATGCCGCTCTTCATCTCTTTCTCCCCCCTTCTAATATCAATCTATTAATTTATGAGAAAATCGAACTTAAATTTACCACTACTTTGGTTTAAATTTTTTAAAATGAGCAATGCAACAGGATGGTGAGAATACTGGAAGTTCACCAGAGCCCTTTGTAGAACACTCAAATGCAAGGTTAGTGTAGTTATTTGTTTTTCTCCTCCTTGTTTTCTTAATCAAACCTCCCCCTCTTACATGTGTGCAACATAAAAAATTCATTGCTTTAGGTTCCTATTATCCATATTTATGTCCTTTCAGGTTTATTATGGTACTTTTGAAATCAAATATCCTCGAGTCGCATGTTATGCATGCATGCATGTATTTACTGCTTAAGTTAGTACTTGCTTTCACGCATCTCTCAAAGAGCGAGAGGGAGAAAACAGAATATGGATGAAAAATCTGGGTTTTTTTTCCCATGTGCTAATGGGGAGTTAGTTTTTTAATTTTAATGAAAATAAATGGAATTGGGACTCTCAAGGTAAAAGTGATCTTTCATTTAGTGTGACCAGGCTAAAAAAATTACTGCTGTTCATTTCCAAGAAATGTTTATCAAAAGCAATTAGTTATATTTCATGTTTTACCTTGGATGAATGATAGAAAAGTTGCTATTGTCATAACATTATGGGATTCTATATTTGTATTTGATGAATTGCTGCTCTGCTTATTGGTGATAGTTAAGTCACATTGCTGCAAAAAAGAATAGTTGCATTAGGGCAATGGTGGACCATGATTGTTGTCAATGGCTAACCTCTTCTAGTTTGGGATTGGGATCAGTTTGATTGAGTTTAATCAACTTCTTTGTGTGCATCCTTCTGTTTTCCTCTCCTCTATGTATGAATAATAGGATCCTTTAAATATTAGGAAATATTGACCTGCCATTTGTTAAGCAAACATCTCTTTGATTTATTTCTTTTTTATTAAATCACTTGAGTTTTTGTTTTCAGAAGAGAAGACAACCTTAGAATGTGCAGCAATAAAGATTTATGCGCACAAAACTCTAGAAGAAGGGACATTTCAGCTCCTCTGGAATTGTCAAATGGATCTCATTCTAGCACCAATAGTAATAGAGCTACTATTAATAGCAACAATTCAAAGAATGGAAAGAGAAGAAAGTCCAATAAGAATGATGTTAATGTACATCACTCTCCTGCTCTACTGTCTCTATGTTTTACTTCCCCTCTTGCAGCTAATGTGTTTTTTCTCTGCTTAGACAGTACCTAGGTTGGTGCACAATATCACCTTGAAATTTGAAAAAAATCAAATTTCAGGCTCCGATAAATCAGAACATTTGCTTTTCCTCATCTTGATAACCTTTTCTTATTAATGCTTCTGTCGAATACTAAAAATATATAATTTTGTTTCTGTAATACTTGTTAGTTGCTCCGAGATTGCAATTTCTAAGTAAAATCACACATAAGATTGAAAGAAGCATGTTAAAAATATGCTAGTAATTTTCACATGCTCTCTTGTTTGGAATTAAATAGGTGAATTTAGTTAGATTAATGAAAGAAACACACAATTATTTACTTGGTAACTGTATCAACAAAGTTTACTTTTACGTTTAATATTTTTAAAATTTCCATCATCTTACAAGAACTAGTTATGCATTCTTATTCTATTATTGTATTTCATATTTCTTCATGGCCAGGAGAGTTACCTGATGAAAGTGGATGATCTGGTAAAAATAAAACAAAAACAGGATCAAGACAAAGCAATGGTTTGTCTGCATGCCTTCAAGTATGTTTTTGGATATATGATTGCATTTCAAATTGATGCTTTTTTTATTTTGCAATTATTATCATGCTTTTCTTAACCTGCACTTATTATTACCTTTATTTTTGTCTCTTGTAGCTGCAAGATCAATCAGAGTGGCATTCCTTCCTCAAATACAACCAAAACGATGCAATCTCTCAGGTCTACAAATTTTGGGAAACAGGTTCTCTTTAGAAGTTCTTATTTTGATTTCTATTGCTTTTCATCTCTAAATATGCATTTCTCATAGTGCATTCCACTATTCTGCTTGATTTAATATTGTGTTAAAGTTGACTTCGTTCAATTGCACAACAGCTGAAGTCCCCAGACACTCAAGAACACATAGCTGTGATGCTTCCAGAGGTTGTTATTTGTGTTGAGATTTACCACTGCATACGTAAATGGTTAAAGGTATAGCTTTGGCACTTTCCGCCCATCGAATTCTAACATAGTGATATTTTCTTTTTAACTTTTTTATTTATATATTTATTGTTCTGCATCGTGAACTGGTTTTGTTAGATTTATTTTGTTTTGCTACTTCTTTTATTCACGCAATTCATGTTCGGCTAGGCCTTTATTCTTCCCCTTTCCATACCTTCATTGATATCATGTTGAATTTGTTGCAGACTCAAGAGTTCTTGGTTCTAGGAGGACAAACCTTGACTGAAATGAGGGACAAGATTTATTGCTTGACAGACCAGATGATGCAGAAGGCAGGGCAGCATGATCCCTCGGGATATTTTCTTGTAGAAGTATGAGCCTCTAAGCACTCTAGTTTGATTTTGTTACAAAGAAAGTTTTTCACTATATCTAATGATACACTGCATTTATGTAGGATGTATTTTGCAATGATTTGAGAGATACATCTGCCATAGATTATAGTGAACCTATAATTGATTGGCTTAGAAACAAAAAAGCTGATGCTTTTAGAAAGTGGGAGTGTATCATAAGTGGTGACTTGCAACAAAAGCAGAAAGCAGTTGTAGGCGAATCAACCACTCCTTGCTTGCCTCAATTTAGACGTCGTGAGATGCAGAACACACGGTTTTGTGACTTGAGATTTTGTCTCGGTGCAGGATATCTTTACTGTCATCAGGTAGATTTTTTTCCTGCATATGTTGCTGGGATCATGAACATGCAAATCTTATCTTTTTACACTGTATATTTGCCTCTTTATGCTCATATTTTCACCTATCATTCTCTTAACTAAAATTCTCAAGTTCCATCTGGGGTTATGTGATTTCCATTTCATATTTTGCTTGAGCTGATGGGTGTTACTGCATGTATATGCTAAGAGTTTCATGACATCATCATGACATTCAACTTTTTGCCTATCTTGGACAGGGGGGCTGTAAGCATACAATTGTGTTCAGAGACATGAGGTTGATTCATCCTGATGATTTACAAAATCGCATAGCTTATCCTATAGTCAGTTTTCAAATAAAATTTCGTACCCAGAAATGCATGGTATGCAAGATTTATAGAGCTGTGAAGGTGACTGTGGATGACAAGTGGGCCCCAGATAACCCCTGCTATTTCTGCAATGATTGCTATTACCTTCTTCACCACTCTGAGGATGGCTCTCTACTGTACAGTGGTTTCTCAGCATACGACTATGTCCATGATTAATCACTCAAGGTCTTGGCGAGGTCCATGCTTCTGATTGCTGAAGTTGCATGGTTGTGGCGGTGACACCGCATGTAGGTGCACTACTCTTCTAAACTTTCCATGCCTTTTTGCAGCCCAAGTTAGCTAGAGGAAAATTGCAGTGGAGGTGGCAATCGTAGCTTTAAGTAAGAAAGCAAGATTGTGCAGGTTAAACCACAACTGTAAATTTTGTAAAATATGAAGTATGGATGGATAATCTTCTAAACCATTTCTTCGGAAAATTATGTAATATTTTGTACCATTCTTGGAAAATTTATTTTTATGCAACCTCATATTCAAGGTTCATATATAAGAGTAAATTACAAGAATATTTTTTATGAATACAGTGATTTGGGTACAAGGGAAACTGGGAATATGTTGATTGTTGTAATCTAGTCATGAGCATGTATCTTTGACATTGTATCCGACTGGATTCAGTAATGATCGGCCCAACTTTGTTCTGTTTCGTGAACTGCTCTGTTCATGTTCTGTGTAACAGTGGTCGGAAAACGGAAAATTGGATCGGATTTTGCATCTAAGTCATAAAATAGAAAATTAAGCCCGGTTCTACTGAATTATATCCTATGCAAAGCGACTGTTTTCGGGTTCTTACCCAAGGCACGCCATAATTTCCCTGTTGTGATCCTTAGCATGCCCAAGTTCAATTCAAAGAGAAACTGTTATACTTTTGCCATCAGATCAGTATCCCTGAAGCATAAAGAGAAACTTTATTTTTTCTTGCGGTCGATTATCTAGGAAAAGATACAGCAAAAAGCGCGCCATTTCAACGAAAACCCCCTCCACCACCACCACCACCACCATGGGCAAACAAAAGCAGCAAATTATTTCCCGTTTTTTCGCTCCCAAATCAAAACCCACCACCACTAGTCCACCACCACCACCACCACCTCCACCACCACAAACAGCCCCTTCATCTTCCTCCTCTCCAAAAATCACAGCAACAGTCCCCTTCTCTCCCTCTAAACGCAAACTTCTCTCTTCTCGCTTAACTTCCACACCAAAAAGACCTAAACTGTCACCTCACACACAAAAACCACTTCTCTCTTTACACAAAAAATTCCTCGACAAACTCTTAGAACCTCAAATCCCACAAATCCCACTACCTCAAGACACTCAAAAGTTCACTCCTTTAGAACAACAGGTAGTTGACTTGAAACAAAAGTACCCTGATGTTCTTTTAATGATTGAAGTTGGCTACAAATTTCGATTTTTCGGTGAAGACGCCGAGATTGCTGCTAGAGTTTTGGGTATTTATGCACATAAAGATCATAACTTTATGACCGCCAGTGTTCCAACTTTCCGATTAAATGTCCATGTGAGAAGGTTAGTCAGTGAAGGTTATAAAGTCGGGGTTGTTAACCAGACTGAGACTGCGGCGATTAAGGCACATGGAGAGAATAAAAGTGGGCCATTTTGTAGAGGTTTATCTTCATTGTATACGAAAGCTACCTTGGAGGCTGCGGAGAATGTGGGAGGGAGAGAGGAGGGGTGTGGTGGTGAGAGTAATTATTTGTGTTGTGTAGTGGAGAAGGGTTTGGACTGTGGGGTTGAGGTTGGGGTTTTTGATGTGAGAGTTGGTGTTGTTGCGGTTGAGATTTCCACAGGGGATGTTGTTTATGGAGAGTTTAATGATGGGTTTTTGAGGAGTGGGCTGGAAGCTTTTGTTTTAAGCTTGGCTCCTGCTGAATTGCTTCTTGGTGATCCACTTTCAAAACAAACAGAGAAGGTAGTTTTTAGCTGTGTTAGAATTAGAATGTGGTGTATGCAACAACTGGAGAAAAATATAAGAAAAGATATTTTCTTTCAATTTTGGAATGTGAGATGATTATTCAATTCTTGAATGTGTTGTTAAATGTGATGCATGGTCTGTTTCTTTAGCTGTATATAATAAGGACTCAGGCCAACTGTTTGTTAAAACTGAACACGGAAAAGATTTTTTCCATATATCCAAATTTCATAAAGCAATTGCAATAAAAATAAAGCAGTCTGATAGCATGGGCCTGTTTATTACCAGTTGCTACTGGCATATTCTGGACCTTCCTCAAATGTTCGCGTGGAGCGTGTCTTGCGAGATTGTTTCAGTGATGGTGGTGCACTTGCTGATGTGATGTCTCTATATGAGAATATGATTGAAGATAATCTAGGAGATAATGAAAAGCAAATGACAGAGGCCAAAGAACAGGGGTCCTATCACCTGGCAATTGAGGTTTGATATTTCTTAATTTTTTAAATGCAGAGTAAGAATATATTTGTCTATACTTAGCCAGTGTTATCTTCTTGAACTTCTTTTTTGGGTCATGAAGGGAGTAATAAAAATGCCTGATTTGGCTGTGGAAGCGTTGGCCTTAACCGTTCGCCACCTAAAACAATTTGGATTTGATAGAATGTTGTGCCTTGGAGCATCTTTTCGGCCCTTCTCAAGCAACATGGAGATGAATCTTTCAGCCAATACACTCCAGCAATTAGAGGTAATTGAATGGTTCATATTTGCTGAGAAACCATGAAAGTATTGGTTTACTTAACTGCAAGTGGTTGTCACTGAAGGTCCATGGCACACTCCTATTAGTAACCCTCCTTCCAGGTTTTTGCTATCAACTCATGGCATATGGTGGGGAGGGTTTGTGTATCGTGGATCAGTTTTTATCATGTGATACTCTTCCACGATTCCATCCTTTTTAGTGTCTGAAAAGGACAATATTGTGGAAAACAGAGAGAAATGATTTTTGACTAGTCATAACTAATTGAAGAATCTGAGGAACTTACTTAAAGTTTTAGGAACTTGACTACATTCTTGTAAATTCGGCCTGCAGTTATTTTTTTGTAAAACTAATGCGTAAACAATCTATTATAATTAATGGATCTTCAATCATTTTTTAAGTTCATATTTTGCTCATTCAAGTCTTTCTTATTCTCTGTTTAGACTTTGTATGTGCTAAAATGATGGAAGTATCAACATGTTCAGGTTTTGAGAAATAACTCAGATGGGTCCGAGTCTGGTTCCTTGCTGCATATCATGAATCTTACTCTTACAATATATGGTTCAAGGCTACTCAGACATTGGGTATGGGCTGTTTTTAATTTGATATATAATTTCAACTTTGGTTATAGCCACCATGCAATTCTAAGTTTGATTCATGGTGCAGGTGACTCACCCTTTATGTGATAGAAACATGATATCCTCTCGTCTTGATGCTGTTTCTGAGATTGCAGAATGCATGGGATCGTATAAAGATTCTCAGCATGTAAGCGGACTTGATGAGGATGATTCTGCAGTAGCAATTGTACAACCTGACTTGTACTATCTGCTTTCTACTGTTTTGACTGCTTTGGGAAGATCACCTGATATTGAACGAGGAATAACAAGAATTTTCCATCGAACCGCAACTGCATCTGAAGTAACTATTGACACTTCACTTGTCATATATGCTCTTATTTATACAATAATTTGTGACTAGTTTCTGCTTATGCTCTTAATTATGTACCTTGCCTATCTTTCTTCATTCTGGCCTCCCATTGCTGTGTTTGTGTGGCTATGGGTGACCGAGGAGCACTAGCTGCATCTCAGATATTCATGCAAGAGTAGTTTTTGATCTAACAATTGTTTGTACTGATTTTTTATGCTTACTGCTTTGCTGCTAACAGATTTAAATGACTGAATGGCAGTTCATTGCAGTTTTTCAAGCTATATTAGCTGCTGGCAAACGACTTAAGCGACTTTGCATTCAAGAGGAGCATAATTATGACGAAGTGGGATCAAAGACTGTGAAGTCAGTTCTTCTGAAAAGATTGATTTTGGCTGCTTCATCCTCAAATGTAGTTGGTAATGCTGCAAAACTATTGTCTACTCTAAACAAAGAAGCAGCTGAACAAGGTGACCTGACAAACTTGATCATTATTTCTGATGATCAATTTCCAGAGGTTTGTGCTTTTTTTCCCGAAGTTCTTCACCTTTGAATTTCAACACTATTGAGATTTGTTTAGACTGAAATAAAATTTAAAATTCTTTCTGAGTCCCTTTTCTTTGACTTTTGATCCACAGGTTGCAAGGGCTCGGGAAGCTGTTCAATTTGCAAAGGAGAATTTGGATTCTTTAATTGGAATGTACCGCAAGCAACTTCAGATGCGCAACTTGGAATTCATGAGTGTGTCTGGAACCACACATCTGATAGAGGTATCCCAGTCAATATGTTCTGGGAATAAAGAAATGTATTTCATTTTGTTAAAGAAATTCTTGCATATTTACATTTATGTATGCCAATTTAATATTCTATTAGTATGGAGCTCTGGGTTTTATTGGCAGTAACTTCCTGTTTTTAGATTAACAGCATATCCTGTTATATCAAACATAAATGTTTTGGGCTGTATGTTTGGCATGCACCCCTGGCCTGCTTTCCAGTTGCAGAATTGTATTTTTCATAAGTCAACAACTCGACTGCTTATGTTATCTTATCTACAATATTTTTTGTTAGCTGGCTTATTTGATGTAGTTTTAACTGCAGCTGCCCTTGGATTTCAAGGTTCCATTAAATTGGGTCAAGGTAAACAGTACCAAGAAAATGATACGGTATCACCCGCCTGAAGTTTTGACTGCCTTGGACCAGCTATTACTCGCTAATGAGGAGCTCATGATTGTCTCCCGAGCTGCCTGGGATAGCTTTCTAAGGGGTTTTAGTATATATTATGCTGAGTTCCGAGGTGCTGTTCAAGCTCTTGCAACTTTGGATTGTTTGTTCTCATTAGCTACTCTTTTGAAAAATAAGGTACATCCTTGAAGAATCAAAGATAATGCTTCAATTTCTGATTAGTTTGAAATTGTGTTTGTTTTTTTTATATATTATTTTTTGCAGAATTATGTCCGGCCCATTTTTGTGGATGACAGTGAACCTCCTCAGATAAACATTTGCTCTGGTCGTCATCCTGTATGTATTTTCATGCAAAATCTATTTAATATTCCATGTCTTGAATTTGTGAGGACCTATATTCTGATTGTTGAACTTAATCTGCTGTATGTGTTATATGATAGCTTTAAAGTTATTGTGAGCTACTTACTGATTATTACCTATCTTGACCAGGTCTTGGAGACAATTTTACAAGACAATTTTGTCCCGAATGATACAAATTTGCATGCAGATAAAGAGTATTGCCAGATCATCACTGGACCCAATATGGGAGGAAAAAGTTGCTACATTCGCCAAGTTGCTCTTATTGCCTTGATGGCTCAGGTAGAATTGCACTCTCCTACATTCTTTTCTTATCTGTACAGTGTTAGGGCCACTGGCTGGATGCTTCCTGATTGCTGTGTGCATTCAGTTGTATTCTTTGCTGAACTCTTGCTGGTACTTTCTTTTATATTTTCTGGATACGTCAGTTAACTCCATCATTTTAGAACTTCATAATTAATTAATATGCATCCTTGTCTCCATGCTTTTGTCTTTTATGAAACCCTGAAGTTTCTGATTGTTAAATTGTTGAAGCCTCTTTCTTGCTTTTGTTGGATAAAATGACACTCGCATGACCATTCATTCAAAGGTGCCCTCTGATCCCCCTAGGTTGGTTCCTTTGTGCCAGCATTGTCAGCAAAACTGCATGTGTTAGATGGCATCCACACCCGAATGGGGGCCTCTGACAGTATTCAACAAGGGAGAAGTACCTTTCTAGAAGAGCTGAGCGAGGCTTCTCATATACTCGACAGATGCACGGCACGGTCACTGGTAATCATTGATGAGCTTGGTAGAGGCACGAGCACGCATGATGGTGGAGCTCTTGCTTATGCTACACTATACCATCTACTGGATCAGAAAAGATGCATGGTCTTATTTGTAACCCACTACCCTAAAATCGCCGAGATTAAAACTGAATTTCCAGGCTCTGTGGGGGCATACCATGTTTCATATTTGACATCGCAAAAAAACGAGGGCGCCATAGAGTCAACATGTGATGCTGAAGATGTCACTTACCTTTATAAGCTGGTGCCCGGTGTTTCAGAAAAGAGTTTTGGATTTAATGTTGCTCAACTTGCTGAGGTATTCCCTCTCTCTAACTCATGCCCACACACACATGGAATCTTGTGTAAACTGAAAGGGAAAACCTTCTTAGTAGATCTAGTTGAACCTTATAAACTGCGAGTTCCATGATGAAAAAGAGGGTAGTTTCTTTGAAATTTGATATTTTGGGTTTTTTCAGTTAAGTCACTTTTAATGATTCTGATGTTAATGTGACTTGGGTACTCTTTTTTTCCAATGCAGCTACCTTCGTCATGTATCAGAAGGGCCACTATCATGGCTGCAAGGCTGGAAGCTGTGTTAAGCAGCAGATTGGGAAAAGAACAGTTGCTGGAAACTCTGCCAGCTCATCAACAAGAAGAAGCACAGGAGAATATGTTGAGACCTGATGGAAGAATCGAGAATTCTGAAGACTCAACTGTTGCTTACAGGGAGTTCTTTTCAAACTTAAAGTCTGCAATGCTTGAAAAAGACGTTGCAAGAAGCTCCCAGTTTTTGGAGAAAGCGAGGAGCATCGCAATGGAATTCTTAACGAAGTAAAGATGGAATTAGCTAACCTCAGTTTTCTCTCCCTCTCCCTCTCCCTTTCTCAATTCTTGAGAACACAACCTCAGTTGCCAATTTGTACAAGATTCCGGGACTCCTCCCTGTACCCTCTGTTCCTGGCAAAAGCATTGTTCTTGGAATTTTCACTTTGGTTAAGTGCAAGGGCATTGGCAACCAGATAACGCATGTACACGGGATGCTGCAATCAGCGTTGGCTTGTGATTTTCTTGATAAATGGTAGATTCTGAGAGCCTAATAGCATGTACAGTACGTCATGGGGCAATTATGCAGTGATGGCTGCAGATTTGAAACTCTGAATTTCTTGCGTTTTATAAAAAGAATTTTGTATATTTGGATAGTCTACTTTTTTTTTACGAAAATTGTAAGTGTAACCACAACGGTCATATCTCCTGCGTTTTTTCCTTCTCATATTTTGAAAAGAACATCTTGCCGAATAAGAGAACCTCTAGGTATAACCAGCAAGAATGTTTTTTTTATTTTATTTTAAATTATTATTATTATTATTATGCTTGTACGAGGTTCAATAGGTTTGCAAGTTACCCAACACGAGAAGAAAATATGAGACCTTGCAATCTTTACAGGGTAATATCCTTTTCCACAAATGCTTAGAAGGAAATGACAAAAGACTTGATAGAGTTGCCGAGATGACTCCCTTTTAGAATCAATCTCAACAAAACCCTGAAAACCCTATAACACTTTTCAATACAAACATAAAACCTTAATACACTTGAGACTGACAAACATAATCCATCCATGTTGATTGTACCACCAGACTTGACCTCCCTTGAGCTATCCTAGCCTCCCAGTGAAAAGCCTTTTAAGAATCAAGTGCATCTCCAAACTAATTTGTTCCCTTTTTTCGAGTGAGTATTTTATCCAACTTTGTAGGAGAAATCACAACCCCAAACTCAGCCTCGTTCTTCTTAGAGATGAAAAGAATATCAAAGGAAGTCACATTCTTCATAATGGAACGGAAGTCCTTCCTAACAGTACCTTTGCTTATTCCCAGAGGCAAACCAAACAATTTGATGCCGGCCCGTTTGAAGCTGGTCGCAGCACCGCGATCCTGGGATCTTGCAATGGCTTGATTTGCATTCTTAAAACATACATACGGCAGATACTTCACCTTGCGGAACTCATCAATAAATGGAGGGGGAAAAACTCAACGATGACTACAAGGTTTTGAGAATTTACGGTTGCCTAAAATGTTTCTGTGGCTGAAATGGTGGATCTCTAAATATCAGAACTTCCCGTTGTTAAGGAACTATCTCACCTAAAAACTCAAGCTTGTAAGTGAGGTTCCAGAATATGATTTATATTATTCTCTAACACACCCCCTCAAGTGAAAACCTTTTGGGCTTGAAACTTGCACAGGCCCACATCACCTTGTGCTTGGTTTTTTTTATCAAATAGAATGGGGGTGGTGAGATTTGAACTCGTGATCGCTGGGTCAACAAATCTCTGATACCATGTTAAGGAACCATCTCACCTAAAAACTCAAGCTTGTAAGTGAGGTCCTAGAATATGATTTATATTATTCTCTAACACCCGTGCCAGCAAAAGATTAGAGGGATCACCACAACACATGGGTGGGGAAAGCTTAATGTATTGTCATTTGATGCATGCTTTGTTTCATCGTATATGTGAACTTTACTGCGGTAAAAACCAACTCTTGGTGTTTTCTCCATCTCGAAACACCTTGCAGAGAAGCTTTTGGCCATGGTTTTGATAGATGATTAACGATGCAGTCTCTAAATTTCAAAATTGTCTCTCTTGATAATCTTGCAAGCTGAGAGCTAGGCAGCTACCCTGTTAAACCTTTATGAACATTAACAGCTTAGTTTATTTGTATAACTTCTTTCCATATCAACTTTAATAAAAAGACAACATTTTCCAAATTTTTCTTCTGATTTTTTTTTCCATAACAACTTTAATATGGAAATTTGACAGGTTATTATTATATACTAAACAGTTATATATATATAGTTCAGTGACACTCGAGGCTTTTTCGGGTTTGTTTTGGAAGCAATTAAAATTTACTTTTTGAAAAACTTGATTTTTTTCATTTTAAATTATTTTTTAGTGTTTTTGTATTATTTTGATGTGTTGATATCAAAAATATATATTTAAAAAAAATATATTTTAATATATATCTAAATAAAAATCATTTTAAAAAACCAACCGAAAACTATAATCCTGTACACCCTCTTCGTTATCATCCCAGCTTGGGACAAAATATGGAAAAGAGATGGATAACATGTATAGAGTACAGATTACAGAAGCTTATGGCATATAATTCTGAGTTGGATTAATGATATTACCTCAATAATTATTTGCCCACTTCAACATTTTCTACTACATTTTTGTTCAATTGATTGTCAAGAGCATTGCAAAAATTAATATTTTGGAAATTTTATTTTATTTTTTAACACTTCAAGTGAGTGTTAGTGTGTATTTTTTAAAAATCCAAAAAGTTCAAAAGATCAAATCTTTATTCTCAGCCCGAAAGACATGCTATTTGATTTAAAAATAAGGTCATGGGTGGAGTGGGCAAACTATAATTTTTATTTTTTACTTAAAAATGGCATTGATTTAGACAATTAAAACATTTTGAAGAAAAAAAATGTTTTATCTAGGTTTTGTTTGAATCATGAGTTGATTTGTAAGATAAATTTGAGTTGAATTAATCTCGTACGGCTCCTCCCTTATCTACATAAGCTCAAAGACATAATAAAAAAGGAATGGAAAGTTCTCTTTGTGAGTGGGGCTATCCAACCTTCCTACGAGGAAAATATAGTTTCTTAACATCAAAGATGTTGGTGACTTGGTGGTGTAAGTTAACTACGTACCTCGTTTTGAAAGAAACTGTCCACGTTCCAAGTTAGTGGGTCAATGGATCGACTCACTAGTCAGTCCGGGTTTTACAGCACTGCTTTGAGTCGAGTTGTACGGATAAAAGTCAGTAGTGACTAGAGGTAGATAGAAAGTAAAGTAGGTGTTTTTTTTTGAAATTTTCCCTCTTTAACGGATCTCTCTGCTAAGTTTCTAACATACATGGGAGTGAAGAACTTATGGGACATCTTAGAATCATGCAAGAAGACCCTGCCGCTTCACCATCTCCAGTGAAGTTTTTAACTCTCTTTTTTTTTTTTTTTTCCTGGCAAAAATACCACGGCTTAATGTTTCTTTTTGAATTTCATGTTTTTGTTGTGTTATAGGAACAAAAGGGTTTGTATTGATCTGTCTTGTTGGATTGTTCAACTCCAAAATGTTAACAAAACACACTGTGGACTGGTTAAAGACAAGCCCTATATTAGGAATCTGTTTCATCGCCTAAGAGCTCTCATTGCTTTGAATTGCAGCCTTATTTTTGTTGCTGGTATATATTCTTATTTCTTTGTTTAAGTGGGCTCTTTTATTTTCTTTGAATTTTTCCCGTCAATATTAAGAATTGGGTCTTCAATTCTTGTGAAATAAAACGGGTTAAATTTTAGTCTAAAGGTGTGATTTTGTTTCATAATGGTAATTGAAATTTACTTTTGATGGAAAATAGTATTGGTGATATTTTTATTATGATTAAAGCAGCTATTGAATCACCTATGAATCTTTAGCATCTCATTTTCTGCTGACTATATGTGAATTTAAGGAGTATGTGTTTTACTTGTTTTAAGAATTTTTAACTGTGCTAGCTTTGTTGTATTGTTGTCTGGTAGATGGATCAATCCCTGCAATCAAATTAGCCACTTACCGTCGGCGCTTGAATTTAGGACTTGAGGTAGGTAACTGTCATTGTGCCATGTTCACTTTCTTTGATTCATGTGTACGCAGTTGGATTTTTTTAAAGTTTCTCTTGGTTCTTGAATTGAAAAGGGTTTCTCTATGCTGTAGGTTACCCCAGATGAAACAAATTTACAAAATGCGTGCTCACTTCGGAGAAATATGGGATCAGAGTTCTCATGCATGATCAAAGAAGCAAAAGACATTGGATTAGCACTTGGGATCCCTTGCTTAGATAGGTAATTTTAGCTGAATTTGGTTGGTTCTGGTTGGTTCTTTTTCTTTCTTGCCTCTACTCTGTTGAAAGTAATATCTATCTATCTATCTATCTTTTCAAATGCAGCATTGAGGAAGCTGAAGCACAGTGTGCATTGTTAAACTCAGAATCATTGTGTGTAAGTAGGGATTCTATACTCTTGAGTTCAGTTTGGATTCGGAAATACTTGCCAATTTTCTCATCATTGTGGTGATGATTATCAGGATGGTTGTTTCAGCTCAGATTCAGATGTCTTCCTTTTTGGTGCAAGGACCGTGTACAGAGACATATGCCTTGGTGGGTGCATAGGGATTCTTTCACAGTTTCACTCTTAAACTGTTTAAATATTGGCTTTCAATTGATTGTTAACACTGCTAACCATTTTATGTTGAATTAGGAGAAGGACATGTTGTTTGCTATGAAATGGCAGAAGTAGAAAGAAAACTTGGGTTCGGGAGGAAATCGTTGGTAATTTCCTAGTTTGTGTTTTCTTTCAATAACAGATGAAGCATGTTGATTTCTAGCAGTAGATCTTGTTACTGTTGCATTGAGTGTACTCCTTATAACATGCATCCTTGATAAACGAGTGCATTTACAGAGATGGTTCGTGGCTCCTTTAAATTAAAGATCTCAACTTCATTAATAGGCAGTGGACTCTGATGAAAATAGTTTTACCATGGCCACAAGTTAATTTCGTGGATTTATTATTCCCCGGTTCAATATGTTTGATGCCATGTGTATGTGTGTGTGTGAAAGAGATAGACAGAGAAAGAGTGCCATGTATAATCTCTTTTTTGTTGTCCTGACCTGGTTCCTTGGCAATGCTAAATTGTGCCTCGATGAAAATTTTATCTGATTTGTTTTTCAGCTAAGTTGAACATATAAAAAGCATATGATTTAGGAGCTATATTGCTCAGTCTGTCTTCTGTATGTCTTACCAGCAAGCCTCAATTATAGAGTTTATTAACTTATTTATGTTTTTTTCCAGATCACGCTAGCCCTTATACTTGGAAGTGATTACTCTCCAGGAGTTCATGGTCTAGGTCCAGTATGTTTCATTATTCTGTTTCTTTTTGTTTTTTATTTTCATGTTTTCTAATAACTCATATTTCTTTTTCCGAAATTCCTATCACTTATCTAGCAAATAGGTAATCAAATGCTTCCACAATTTCCCCCCTTCCAGGAGTCAGCATGCCAGATTGTCAGTTCAATTGGAGATAGCGATGTTCTTCAAAAAATCGCATCAGAGGGACTTTCCTTTGCAAAGAAATTAAAAACTTCAAAGAAGCAGATGTGCAGTAAAAAAACAAACTCTCTGGATTCTGAAATCCATTTTAATGGTAAATGGTAGAACCTTTCTATAGCTACAGTTTGCTACCATGATCTGCAAGTGTACTTGCAAAATTCATGCTTGAAGTAAATGCATTAACTCAGATGTAGATTTAGAAGTAGCCAGGAATAGTCTCTAGAATTAAGATATAGTTTGAGACTCCAAAATTATTGATAAAGCAACATGCTTAATGTTAGTACTTCCATACTGATCTGGTGGATTTTTTGTGTGGCTGTTTTTCGTAATTTCAGTTTTAAGTTTGTATTACATTAGTTATTTAAGATTACCTAGGTTGGCAACTGGAACATATTTCTATCCTGGCATCCAAAATCAAATGACTAGTTTTTCCATGGAAATTATGAGGTCAAAATAGTTTGATTTTATCAGATGGAAGGGTGCAGCTTAAGTTGTTGTAAAATACTTTAATGCTTGCCGCAGGAAACGATAACAATTCAGAAAGGAAGAATGAGTGCTTGCGAGTGATTGATGCATATCTGAAGCCCATGTGCCACCCAGCAGATTCTGATGCAGTCTGTAGGTAAGCCGTTTGCATACTTCAGTGTTTTTGGTACTCATTCAAGTTATTGCATGAGCCTTCTGTTGCTCCCAAGGTGCCTTCAGTGGTCTTCTTGGAGAAACTTGAGCCTTCAAAAAGCAGTATATTAAAACTTGTAAATTAACCCTGTGGCCATGTAATTGGGCTTCCCCTAGGTTGTGTTTGTTTCCCGGAAAGGGAAACCACTTTCCAAACTTTCCTGTGTTTGTTTGTCTTCCGGAAAGTTGGTCAACGGAAAACACTTTCCAGTCAAAGAAAAATTTGGCTTGGTTTTCAGGAAAGTGTTTTCCGGAAAATTTGGGCGGAAAACACTTTCCGGAAGTTGTGAAAAATTTAGAAATGTCATTATTTGCTGATTATATCAAATTTGATCCTCAAACTTTTGATTGCTATATATAATTTGTTTTGAATATTTATTTTTCAATTCCATCTCTTAAAATTTAATTTTTATATTAATTTTGGTCCTTATTTTTATAATTGCTATTTGTTTTTTTCTTATCATTTTTTTATTGAAATTTTTTATCTATCAAATTTGGTCCTCATTTTTTTTATTGTTACTTATTTTATTTGAAATAATTTATGAAATGTTAATTATTATTATTTTAATTTATTCACCTTTCATTTTTTTTAAAATTTTTAGATTTGATCTCTATTATTTTGATTATTATTTATTTTATTTGAGATAATTTATGAAATTATATTTTTTTTCAATTTCATTCTCATTCAACTTTTTAATTTGTAAGATTTGTTCCTCATTATTTTAATAAACTTGAAAAAAAAAATAATTTATTAATAAATTATTTTCCAGTTCATTTTCCATAATACAAACAAACACTGGAAAGTGTTTTCCAGTTCATTTTCCATAACACTGCCAAACATCGGAATTCACTTTCCCGGAATTCACTTTCCAAAAGGAAACCACTTTCCAGCAAATAAACGGGGCTCTATTGTTGCAAGCTCGCTTACGAATTACTTTATCTTGTGCAGGGTTCTTTCTCAGCATCCATTTCAACGTCTCAAGCTTCAAAGGAAATGTGTTCATTTCTTTGAGTGGCCTCCAGAGAAAACAGGTTCTCCTCTCAGTTGATTGACAGTCACCTACTCCCATGTGTATCTATGCATTATCTGCCTTACTACCCAGTTGCATGTTGAAGCGGGATTCTTATGCGACCATCATTTGGATTGCACAACAGCAAAATTAATAAGTTCTCTTATTTAAAAATGTGTCCCCTGTGGCTTTATGGTGTACAAGTGGTGGCTTATTGTCTTGACAACAAATCAAATTGTGGCTGATTTTGTGTCATGGAAGCGAGTTCATTAATTAATGCATTTGTTCATATTGATACAAATTCTTGAAAAGTAGTTCAACTTGTGTTTTTCTAAAGTCTTTTAAATTTTAGTTTTGAAAGTCCTAACTCTAAACTTGGTGGGGAAGAGGAATACTGGATATATGAATTTGGGAGCATCACACACAATGTCCTCTTGACATATATGTTAGAGAATAATATAAATCATATTCTGGGGCCTCACCTACAAGCTTAAGCTTTTAGGTGAGATGGTTCCTTAACATGGTATCAGAGCCTTATTGACCCAGCGGTCATGAGTTCGAATCTCACCACCCCCATTCTATTTGATAAAAATCAAACACAAGGTAGTGTGGGCCTGTGTGCAAGTTTCAAGCCCAAAGGGCTTTCACTTGAGGGTGTGTGTTAGAGAATAATATAAATCATATTCTGGGGCCTCACCTACAAGCTTAAGCTTTTAGGTGAGATGGTTCCTTAACAATATATGCTTTCCCCCTGTTAATGTAGTGATGTATGCTTAGCTGATGTCAGTTATTCATTCATTTTTTAGCATTCTTCTTCTCCTTCTTGGTCCTTCTCATTTGTTAATGCTATTGTCTTTTCTTGGCTTAGATGAGTACACCCTTCCAAAAATTGCTGAAAGAGACTTGCGGAGATTTGCCAATCTGCGATCAACTTCATCAGAGCTAGGAGTTGATCTTCCTCTGCAAAAGGTAGTGATGAAATACCTTTGATCAAGTACATTTGTCAAAATAATATAGAAAACAGTTTATTTTATTTCTTAAACGTCATGCATAATGTAACCACTTCATTCACCCTAATTTTATTGTCAAAACGTGATTGCTAGAAATATGTCAACACATTATTCTCACAATTTGTTTTATCATGAGATTGTGTACTATGGTATTGGTATGCTAATTTGACTCTTAATTTACCATCAGTTATCTTATACACAACTGGCTAAACCTTCTCAATGGCAGATACCAGTTAAGTGCCCTGTATCTAGGGTTGTTAAAAAGAGAAAGGTTCAGGGAACAGAAAGCTTTGAGGTGTTGTGGGAAGGGTATGATGGACTTCAAACCTCCATAGTTCCAGCAGATCTCTTGGAGAGGTATCTATTATTGTTATCATTTTCTCATTAGCACCTTTATATCAATTTTATTTCGGTAGGATTTTTGCGCGCATATTCGAGTTGAGTGGAATGGGATTGTTGGCCTTTTGCAATTGATAGAAAATGTTTTAAAAACTAACACAAAAACCTATAAAACGGATTTTCAGTCTTTTGTCTGACCTGCTTGATGCATATCTTTTTTTTCTCAGGTCGAAGTCTTTCATCTTTATTTTATTTTTTTCTATCTTGTTATGAAGATTATTATTTTTTTTTATCTGAAGTGCTTGTCCGGAAAAGATTGCGGAGTTTGAGGAGAAAACAGCTTTGGGAAGGAAACAAAATCAACGCGAACCTGCATCAGAGAAATCGGAAAACAGGCTTTCTATGGACAAAATTGATTTAAAACTCCAAACTTTGTTGCTTGACATTGAATCAGGAAGCAATACTGCCTGTAGCACCTCCTTGTCATCAAAAGCAGCAATATCAGAAGATAGAACTCCTTCAACTGCGGTTTTTTGTCTTACAAAACAAGATCCACACGATGCTGGTTGTAGAGCTGCCTTGTCTGCTGATACAAGTCAGTACGAGGTCATTGATCTCTCGAGCCCCTCTCCCGTAGCACACACTCATACTGTTTCAAGATGTCAGCGAGTGAATGATCAACAGAGTGATGTGATAGATTTGAGTGAATCAGAGAATGAAATGTCACCTGAACATGCAAGGAAGGCAAGAGAGCTTGGACTGTTTATAGCCAGTATTAGGGATGATATATCATGAAGAGTTGAAGATCATGAGGGGAAATTAGCATGTAATGAGGTGAGGTGATTCTTTTGTGCATTTAAGTTGGCAATGGCAATGAATCTTCTTCCATCAGTTGTCTTTCCTTGCCTTCTCCTTTTTCTTGTCCCATTCATAAGAGCTCATTATTGTCCATGAATTAAAATTAATTCCAGATAGGTCCTTTTTTTTAAAGTCCTTATTATTTTTTATATATTTATTTTATTAAAAATATATTAAATAAATTCTCTGAACAAACATATTGCTTAAAAATTGGTCCTTGGTTTTTATTTATCTACTGAATTTTTTCTCATTTGCTTTTCAAAATTAATTAGTTTCCTGTTACTTTTTCCCTGATAATTCTCATTCTATATATATATATATATATATATTGAACTTTCTATTTCTCTTTTTCCTCCTTTATAAAACACGCTTGTAAAAAATAGCTCAACTAGAGTAGATGGGGTTTTTTTTCCAGTCATTTTGTTGTGTGTATGGTTCAAGTGACTCAAAAAACGTCGTACCAGACATGCTTCGATCTGGAATCTCGCCAACAAGTTCTGTTCACAGAAAAATTCAGCGATTCTAGTTTAATCTAACACGATATTGAAGTGTCATGTAGAATGTTATCCTCATTCAACGTCTGCAGAGAAGAGAAGAGGGTCGTCAGGGATGAAAACAGAATTGGATTGAAGCCAAGAACTGAGTCGCCAGAGATCCATGTCCGCGGCATTCATTGAAGTTGTCCTAGGTATTTTCACCGAGAATTCCAGCACGCCGTGTCTTAGCCCATAAACATAGCTTGGCTCTGCCTAGCTATACCGACACCAGCATCACCCGCAGCTCGCTTAAACTGCAGTATCCTTCTGCTTCAGCTTTCTCATTTGCTGCAACCCTCATTCTAGCAGCTGCATTAATCTCATAAATTGCCTTCACATTGTTCATCCGGATCAATATTCACAGCAAGTTTCTAAACTATCTTGAATCCATAATGCGCATCGCTCATGGTTTAAACTAACAATCACAGACTTCTACGATGTAGAACATCGCACATGCTTTCTGGCATATTTCCCAAAGCATTTGAACAGTGGTCCCTTGAAGTCGAGGCAAACACTGAGTGGCCTTGTCATGAGGAAAACTATAGTTACCACCACCACTACGCATTTGCAAAAAAACGTAAAAAGTCCAAAAACACAACATCGACACATTATTGTTGAATTGTGTTATAATTGAAACAATCTGCTATGGCCATGCCTTTTTTTTCAGATATTAAAATGGACGATGAAGATTTTGATCAATCAAGTATCATCTGTATGCAATCATCTAAACTCAATAACTCTGTGCCTCACGTGCAAGGGCTGTACAATGTCATCTTTCTAAAGCAGCACGCCGATATCACCAATTGTATTGAGATTTTAGTATGCAGAAAACTGATGCAAAGTGATCAAATATTACCAAGTGATGAGGGAAAAAAGAAGGAGAAGAAGAACAGAACAGCAATGACGCTACTATAAATTACTACACTTTAGCACGTTTTTACAGGTTAAGGATGTCATCGTTTCCCAGGATTACAGATACCGCTATCCTTGTCTCTAAACTGAACTTCCTTCCTAGCAATTTGCTACTCTCCAAGAAGTTGAGACGGCCAAGAATCGGCGGCGGTTGGATATCTAGCATGTGGTTTCCTCACATTCGAGGTGGTCATCGGAAGACCTTGCACATGATCAGGATGGATAGGAACCACAAAGACAGCCGGCGCCCGCTGCAATGCAGCAGCAGCAGCAGAAGCATCTAAAGCAGGCAATCTGAACGAGTCTCCTGGGAAATTTGGCGGTTGCTGAAATTCTGGAGGAGGCACATTTAGGACAGGTGTTGATTGCGCAGCCACTCTCGATTCCAGTTCACCCTGCAGTTTCCCAATTTGATTTTCTAAGACAGAAGTCTCCTCCCTCAGTTCATTTTTCTCAACAGTTACATAGCGAGATTCAGATAAGAGAGCTACGTTATCCTTCTTGAGGGACTCAATTTGTTTAAGCAAGTCCTTTAATAGCCGAGTCGTTTCACACAGTATAGAAGCCTTTCCAGTATTTGTCTGACTCAACTCTGTTCAAGCAACGAAAATTCTTCAAGATTCATTCAATTTTTCATGGATACAAATTATTATTTTCTTAAAAAAAAACTCCCATTGAAAAGGAAAGAGAAAAGAAATTTACCAAGAGCAGAGGCCAACTCAAGAAAGAGCTCATTCAATTGCTCACGCTTCAGCTTCTCCCTCTCAGCCTTTCTTCTCGGAACTTTCCCCTTCTTCCCAGCAGGAAAACTCCTGTTCCACACCACAAACACCATCAATTTAATTCACCAAATAGTATAATAATAATTTTGATTTGCATTACAGATCAGCCAAATTAACTAAAACCTACCGATTTCCAGTCACCTCCTCCATTGATACATCAGGCTCTGAGTCCATGCTCATCTCAGTCAACAAAATCTGCAAAACAAAATAGCGAAAACTCCATCAGTAAAAATAATAATCAAATTTCCTCCCTTTCAAGTGATTTCTCAAAAACAAACAAAACCCAACTCAGATTTCAAACTCATTTTCTAATTCTTCATTAAAAAAATAAAACCAAACCAAAGTTTACCAAACACGTAAACCCCAGCTTAAAATAATCAATAATCATATAATTCAAAGCCTTGTACCTCAGAATCAGGGCCGAGAAAACCCGAAAGAAAAAGTAAAAGACAGGCTTCCAATTCTTTGATCGAAACAACGTTGAGTGAAAGACAAGCTCGAGAGAAAACAATAAAATTTGTTCGAATTAATTAATAGTACGTAATAATAAAGAGATAATAAATAGGGTCAGGAAGGAGCGTGGAGAGCATCAGCCATTTGGATGCATTGAATCAAGACTAGCGAGGCTGGCACGTGTTAATTTTTGTCGTTTGTGCTTTTAGCTGTCCACGTGGGATCTGATTTTGGATGAAACGTCAGCGAGATAAGGAAGGGGAGAAGAGAGCGTGGTGTCCATGAAAAGACCAAAGGCAAACTGTCGAGTGGTTAGCACAGCAAATGAGATGCGCGTGTCGTCCATGTTGAGACTTCGAGTTGATTGGATTTGATGACGTGGCTGGTCTTTAATGGGTATTTGGTATCTTTGAATTTATTATTTTTAGACTGGTTTTATTTTAACGGGAGATGCAGGTGACACGTTGGTATGTTCATATAAATTTAGGGATGACGCCATCCTTGAAAAGAAAAAATATAGTTAGACCAAGCACGTTGGCAACCCAGCCAACTCTGCGCGTCCAGTCTTTTTCTTTCCATTAGTTTTTTTCCCATTAATATTAAATTTTTATTAATTATTTATTTTTATTTCCCTTTATTTTCTTTTTAATATTAACACATTTTAAACAAGATTTTTTTTACTTAGTTTACTGGTAAAAATTTAATTTTTTTTCTGAGTTAAGAAATTTATTTTTTGTAGCCCTACATATATTTTTTTATTTTATAATTTACTCAATTGTGTGTTTTTTAAGTGTTTTTTTTTTACTATTTTATTAAATAAAATATTAGTTCAAGAAATAAAACAAAATATATTTTATTAAATCACAATTCTCTTAACTTTTTATACATTAGTGTAAGATAGTAGCCTGATTTTGGTAGTAGAAAGAATCTGATTTTGGTAGTAGAAATAGCCTCGATTGGCACCACTTTAACCTAAAAAAATGATTTTATTTTCAGTTAATTCTATTTTATGAGTTTATTTGGTTGTTTAAAGCATGCTTGTCAATTCCGTTCCGTTCCGGCCGTAATGTTCCGTGCCATTAAAAAAATCGAGATGAAACGATGTTATTTTTGTCTTGGTTTTAATTCCGGTCCGTTTCGGAAATTCCGGCCAAATTCTGGCCGGAACGTCTCGGTACCGTTCCGGGTGTGCCGTTCCGGCCTTAAAATCCTCTTTATTTTGATTAACTTGTGATTTTTTTTCTTCTAATTTTGAGATTAACGTTCCGTGCCATTAAAAAAATCGAGATGAAACGATGTTATTTTTGTCTCGGTTTTAATTCCGGCCCGTTCTGGAAATTCTGGCCGGAACATCTCGGTACCGTTCCGGCCTTAAAATCCTCTTTATTTTGATTAACTTGTGATTTTTTTTCTAATTTTGAGATTATGTTTGATTGACTTTGTGTTTGTATTGTATAATTTAAAGTTAATTTATCTTGAATTTTAATTATGCTTGTTAAATTAATATTTTAATTTTTTTTATATATATAATTAATTATATATGAACAGTACAACCCGAAACGGCACGCCAAAATACTCTAAAACCAGAATATTCTATTCCAATAGAAAAACCGGAACGGCGACCAGAACGGTATTGACAATCTTGGTTTAAAGACCAGAACGGTATTGACAATCTTGGTTTAAAGTTTAAACAAGCCTGGGCAAGTGGATTACCTCGAGATGCATGTGAGTTCTTGTTAGTGACCCTTTTGTCTCTCTTTATTTATTTACTAGCCATATTGCCCGCGTGTTGCCGCGGGCATTTGTGCGTATACAATGTGACATAATAAAATCCATAATAATAAACCTATATTATATAATTAACATAAAGTTATAGACCAAGTAATATAATGCGTACATTTTTAGGTGGATTATGTTGCGCAAGCGCAGGTTACATATTTTCTGAATAAATGCGTTGCGTTACAAAAGATTACAAAAGAACGCAAACTATATTACTTGTGGATCATTGCAAAACAGAGGGCTATCGACGTGAAGAACAAAGCTAAAACCCCTCCTCAAAATGAGAAATTTCATCCTCTTGCTAATCCTCCTGTTTAAAAAAAAACATTGCAAGGTATTAAATGAAATGATAAAATATTGATGTTATTTAATCAAAAAGTGCATTAAATATAAAAAAAAATAAGGATTTGTGTGTATGATTTATGGTGCAAACTGCAAATGACAATATGGTATCAAAAGAGAAAATGCAAAATAGAAGCCATGGAACTGCATGAAAAGGCAATAAAAAAGCATGAAACATAGAAAAGAAAGTGTTGTATAAAAACATAATCATAACAACCAAAACAATAGCAAAAAAAACGAAAAAACAACAATATATTTTTTTCATACATAACTGTCAAATAAAATAGCCTCAAATACCTTATTGTAACTAAAAAAAAAATCACCATTCCAATTGAAACAACATACTTGGAGAATTATCTTGGATGGTGTATTCTCAAATAGTAAAATCATAGCAAAAGAGCATGAAGAATAGTAAAGGCTTTCACAGGGCAAACACAATATAAAGATTAAAGACAATAAAAGAAGCATGAAAGACAATATAGAAAGTGCTGAATCAAGATATGAACAAAATAGGAACAAATAACAACATAACATAACATAATGTCCTGAATAAAATACAGCAAAACAACCAATAGGAACTTAAACAACAATAAAAACAATCTAGTCAACAATAGCAACAACAGAATCAAAAATACAACCAGCAAGTAACTACAAAAAACATAAACATCAATCTTAAAAACAGTAGAAGCAAATCTTAAAACCAAATGAAAACATTACCCAGTGAGACTGCCAATCATATAGTATATGTATTAATTGTATTATGCCTTTCGTATTAAGCTTACCAATAAAAAGTAACAATGTACATGTTTTTCAAATAGCTTGGTGAAGTTATCCAGCAAAAGAACATGAACAGTCATGATCATGAAATTTAGGGTTAATCCAAACATATCCATAAATCCACAAAGTAATATAAAAACAATCAAAATCTTACAATGAAGAACAAAATGTGGCCTTTAGTGGACCATATCCAAGAACTTAAACAACAATAAAAACAATCTAGCCAACAATAGCAACAATAGAATCAAAAATACAACCAGCAAGTAATTACAAAAAACATAAACATCAATCTTAAAAACAGTAGTGAAAACATAACCCAGTGAGACTGCCAATCATATAGTATATCTATTAATTGTATTGTGCCTTTCGTATTAAGCTCACCAACCATAAGTAACAATGTACATGTTTTTCAAATAGCTTGGTGAGGTTATCCAGCAAAAGAACATGATCATGAAATTTAGGGTTAATCCAAACATATCCATAAATGCACAAAGTAATTTAAAAAATAATCAAAATCTTACAATGAAGATCAAAATGTGGCCTTTAGTGGACCATATCCAAGAACTTAAACAACAATAAAAACAATCTAGCCAACAATAGCAACAATAGAATCAAAAATACAACCAGCATGTAATTACAAAAAACATAAACATCAATCTTAAAAACAGTAGTAGCAAATCTCAAAACCAAATGAAAACATAACCCAGTGAGACTGTCAATCATATAGTATATCTATTAATTGTATTATGCCTTTCGTATTAAGCTCACCAACCATAAGTAAGAATGTACATGTTTTTCAAATAGCTTGGTGAAGTTATCCAGCAAAAGAACATGGACATTCATGATCATGAAATTTAGGGTTAATCCAAACATATCCATAAATCTACAAAGTAATATAAAAATAATCAAAATCTTACAATGAAGATCAAAACGTGGTCTTTAGTGGACCATATCCAAGAACTTAAACAACAATAAAAACAATCTAGTCAACAATAGTAACAACAGAATAAAAAATACAACCAGCAAGTAACTACAAAAAACATAAATATCAATCTTAAAAACAGTAGTAGCAAATCTTAAAACCAAATGAAAACATAACACAGAGAGACTGCCAATCATATAGTATATCTATTAATTGTATTATGCCTTTCGTATTAAGCTTACCAACCATGAACAATATAATAACATAGCCAATTGTTGTATGATGACTCCAAATTAATAAAAGATGAATCCATTGGCACTTGACTGTCAATCTAATTCTAGGTAGAAAGTGAAGTAGGAAAGAAAAAACTAAGGGAGAGGTTGTAATTTTGTTTGCTAAGGAGAAAATCCTTTAGAATCATGGTATTTTTCATGAAAGAATCATTTTTATTAAATCCAATTTATAATCCTTAGTTTAGCAAATCCTAAAAGAACTAAAAAGATGATTAAAAACTCGTAAATTGTACATAGAAAAAGCGGAAAAGCAAAAGAAAAAAGAAATCAGCATATGAAATGGAAAGTGTTTGGTGTGCAAAGCTACCTCCGATGGTGGAGAAAGGTTGTTTTTCTGTCGTTTAGTTGGCGGTTCATCTTGTTCATCAATAATGATTGCTTTCTGCTTGCCCCAATATATCACGCAATGATCTGTCCAATGTTTCAAAACAGTATCGATTATTCATTGGAGCTTCGTCCCATACAATAAGTGTTGTCATTTGAATCAACCTTGAAAGATGAGTATTTTTCTTGATCTCGCATGTTGAGTTCTCATTTATAGCAAGAGGGATCTTAAATCGTGAGGTACTCATGGGAGAATTGATATATACATGAAAATGAATTAAAGCGACCTGAACAAAACATGGTTTAACTTCAAGAACTATAATGGAAAGAATAGCTATAGGAAAAAATCTCATCAAAACCTAATATGAACAAAGAGGCGTTGTGCCCATAGGAGGAACTCATGGGAGAATTGATGTATACATGAAGATGAATAAGTGTGACCTGTATAAAATATGGTTTAACTTCAAGAACTATAATGGGAAAAATAGCTATAGGAAAAAAATCCCATCAAAACCTAATATATATGAACAAAGAGGCGTTGCGCCCATTATTAAACCTTTTATTTTTTTTTAATGGCAACCTCGAGAAAATTGTTGCCAACAACCTTATGTTACAGCCATGCCAAGAGCAAAGGCAATGCATATATGGAAATCAAAAGGAGGGGAAAAAAAGTGTTGCTGCTGTATCTGTGTTGGCTGCCTGCCTGCTGGAAGTAGCCGCGGCAAAGCTCAATGCTATGATTTTATTAGCTCTTGCAAGCCTACAATGGCTTTATCAATTGCATAGATTATCATTTTCTTGATCTATTTCACATCGTTGTTTTAAAAACAGAAGAAATAAAGTTACAATAATGCAATCGATGCATGATATCTAGGTTTAATAAATGTTCTTAGGAACCATCTATATTCATGTATCCCTTAACTTGATTCTACAAATTGTGGTTCACTCTCTATCAAAATCTACTCAATGTATTTTGGATTGGTAATGGGAAGGCATGTTGGAAGTCTAATAAGTGAAATCATTTGTACTAATTAGCCCTTATTTTTCTTCTTGTCTATTTATTGCAGAAATTGAGAGAAGGATTTGATGTTGAAAATGTCAATGCTGATGAATGCTCAAAATTTAGAAACCATTCAGATCTCAAAAACTGGAAAGATGAGGAGATATATGAAAGAATTTGTGATTGTTTTGTCACTGGTGATTGGTCAAAAGCTGCTCAAAGGAATATGCTCTCCACAGCGAATGATGAAGACGATAACGATTCTGCTTATGGAGACTTTGAGGATATGGAAACTTGTGAAAAACATGGGAACCATAAAAAAGAAGAATCTAACAATGTTTCCATGCAGAAGGAAGATGAATCAGAAGAGCATTGGAAACTGAAAAAGCATGCTCTCCGTGCAAAATCTGATGCTCAATATTCTTTTCTAGTCAAATCATCTCACATACACTTGCGTATTTATGATAAATTGTTGGCATATTTCTGGTGGTGCTATGACATACCAAAGGGAATCTCAGGGCAGAAGCTAAAAGAATGGAAACAATACCAAAACAGCCAAACAAAAAGAGCAAAAAAGAATACAAATAGCACAACATCCTCAAAAACCAAAAAGAAACAACCACTCAAAAAACTCAAAAGCAGCAGCAACATCATAAACAATACCATATACACAGGCAAAGCAAAAAAAACCAGCAAGCAATTAAAAGGAAAAAATATTAAAAAATACCTTCAAAACAGCAGGACAACAATTACACCACACTGAAATATTGGCAGCAGCAGCTAACACTGAGAATCCTGAAGAACCGAAACCCAAAAAAATAAGCATAGGCTATTGAAAGAGCAACTTAAATGAAAAGAACAAATGGACTGTAAAAACAGAGAGTAAAGAGCAGCAAACTAACCACACAAAAAGCAAGCCTAAAAACCCAAAAAGAGGAGAAGAGACCCTAATATATGTGACCAGCAAAAACAGTCCAAACAACCCTTACCGAACACACAAACAAAATAAGTCAAACACAGCATGGCCTCCCTTAAAAAACACAGCAAAAATCATGTGAAGTGACAGGACATAACCTCACAAACAAAACAAATTTAAAAAAGCCAATTATATAAAATCAGAACATCCAAAACAAAAAAACACAGAACCCAACCATACCCACACACACCATTCGGGGCAAGTCCAGGTTTAGTGCAATAAAATTAGTAATGTTTATCAACTATATTTACATGATAATAGTTATAAATATACGGTGTATGGATCATTAAAAAACCCGTACCTGGTGCTCATAAACATGACATATAGCTTCCACTTCAAATGAAAATATTCAAATATCAGCAGCTGGCAACCAATTGACATCTTACCGCCGTTGTACATTCTTTTGCAAGACCAGGTCCAGCTGCTGCATGCAGATCAGGGCTGCTGTGTGCCTCATCCAATAACTATAAACCATAAATGAGAAGGAAATTAGAGGTGATATAAGTGACTTGCTGGTTCCTTGGTATTCATATTTGGGAGAAAGCTTGAAGCAATTTAAAAGAACAATGCAAAGCAACACCGAAAGCATGCCCAATACCAGCCAAAGAACAATGCTGCTTTACTCAGGAAACAAACCACAAATTTGTGAATTTCTAGCCTCATCCTGCAATTAAAAGACCAAGAGCAAAATTGCGTGCACTGTGTGCAGATTCTGGCTCTTTAAAATGAAGGAGCTCTAGCGTGAGGTGCCCAATTTTGAATTGAATAATCGAGAGATGCTAGTGGCTTCAGCCGTAAGTCATGTCGTTGAGAGTCCTTGGGCAGGGGGTCGTCTTCTCCAAGGAAATTAAAACCTCCTTTCCCATGGAAAACTACACGTGATTTCTTCTCTCTTAGCTGGCGAGCCTGAATAGCTATTGTAGGTATTGAAGATTGAATTTGAATGGAAGACCCATGGAAAACTACACGTGATTTCTTCCATTTTCTTCTTCAACAACCACTCCGGCCTCCCCCATGTCTTTGAACATGGCACCCAATTCTTATGGTTTTCCTGACTTGGAAGGCGCCAAGGGAAATGGATTTCTGGGACTGATGCAAGAGATGGAAGCTCCTGCAGCCAGTTTGAGTGTTGATGACAACGCCCAAAACAGAGCCTCTGTTGGGTCTGAAAGTGAGGGGAAATTGGAGAAGAAAAGGGGAGAGAAGAAGATAAGAAATGCTAAGCATGATTCGGCTGGACTGTGAAATGAGAGAAGATGAAAGGGGAGAGAAGAAGATAAGAAAGGGACGGCATGATTCGGGGGCTGGACTGTGAAATGAGAGAAGATGAAAAAATGTCCAGCCCCATTTTTCGGTCCTCAGCATATGAGATTATGCTATGGTATGAAACAAAAAATTCTTGATTGTTAAAAACGATGAAGGAAGCTGGACTGTGAAATGAGAAAAGACCCATTTTCAAACACAATAACTTCAGTTCACCCGTCCCCAAACGACACTGAAGAGGAAAACAAATGTGACAGGAAAACCAAAAAAAACCCTCAAAAGAATACAGAAGACCACGCGAGACAAAGGACAAAAAAGGGAGCACACTGCTTGAGTCCACAGTGCATTAACTCACAATGCACAGTGGCTCAAACAGGAAAACATGGACGACATTTATTTTATAGTTAATTTCCCTTTATTTATTAGTTTTTTTATCCAACATGTTTTTTTTATTCTTAAAATTTTACCTTTTAGCATTTTATTAATTTTTAATATGGCAACACGAATTATTTTAATTTGATATGTATGAATTTATCGTGATTTCAAAAAATACCTCGACATTTATTTGGCTCTCAATTTAAAGGGTATTTATTTTTCTTATTGTATAATTAAATAGAAATTTGTTAAACCTGATTGAATCCATGATGTAAATCATAAGTTTGATCTATTGATTTTTGTTTGTTAGGAATCTAGGTTTATAATTTGTTTTGATTGCTCAGGTAGTTATTGATTTATTTAATTACCTAGTGAGCTAAATTAGCTCACACATTCACTGTAGAAAAATTAATGTAGCAATAGACATATATTACTGTTGATTGTAATAGTGAAATTATATATTTTACCCCTCCATGCATATTAATTTTAGTCTTGGACTTAGAAGTATTTTTAATTTTTTATATTTTTATACACAGTAAAACAATTATTTTACCCTCCAATAAGACAAAAACCATGAGTTGCTGCGCGAGGTGAACAGGTAATTTCACATTTTCATTGTACATTAAAATAACACTTTCACCCTCCAATAAGACAAAACACAAGCCTTGTCTGCAGGGTGTTTCAGTCATTTCATATTTTTGAAATGTATAAATACGAATATACCCCAATTTAAGATAAAATATAAGAATTGGATGTAGAGGTGTTGTGATAATTACTATTTTTAATATATTTTATGCTAGGTGTATTGTGTGCGTGTCGTCAGACGCACCGTTGGTTTTCTAGTTCTGATGGCGCGTTTGGCGTCAGACGGCGGCTACAATTGTCCATCCGATGTCTAGTTGGATGTGCCGCCATGTCCTCTTCCTAATGGTGAGGCGTGTGGCATGACACATTTGCCAGAGACGTGACAGTGGTAAGTTGATTTTTTCCCTTTAAAATATTAACAATCATAATAATAACAATGAAAATAATAATCAAAATAATTTTAATTTCTTCTTAACTAAAAATCACTTTAAACTAAAAATATATCAAGCCACACATATGCAAAATAAATGCAAAAACACACAAAGATAACAAGTCACTAACAACAAAAGATTCACTATAAATACATAAGAGAGAGTTTCACTATCATTTCACGCTACCAAAACTAAAATTACTCTGTTTTTTAACACAAAATATATTCAATACAAACTATATTTAATATAAAGATAAATTATAATTAAAATTAAAAATCAAAACTAAATTTACTGATACAAAAATACAAACAAAAAATTAAGAATTATCCCAAAAAAATAAAAAATATAAAAGAATCAAAACTAAATAAAAAAATAAAAACCAAAACACAAGACAAAAAATTACATATATTAACACGACAGAATTTTTTGTCTTTCTCTATGCGATAGAGTTCAGTACAATGATAAAGGAGTCAGCGTCGGGGATAACATGGTCGGAAGAAACTACTGCCTGGAAGAAGCTTCATTGCCGAAATGACCGCGTAGAGTCTTCAATATATCCAAAGAATCCATCGCTAAACTTCCCTGGAAACAACCACAAGCAACAGCAATTCAGGAATCAATTCATTTTCTTACCTGAAGATGAAAAATATGTGAAAATTAAAAAACAAGGACTGAAGTAATGAATGTTCGATAATATTATTTCTTACATCGAATCCACTTCTTTCCCCCTCGAGTCAGAGTTTTTAATCCGATCCAACAGGATAAGAGTTTTGATTTACTCACTAGCTTAATTTTATATATATATATATATATATATATATATATAATAAACGAGTTACAACGTAGTTTTTAACCAGATTTTTACTTGAGTTTTTTTTTATCAAATCATCTTCTTTTTTTTCTTCATAAAATCCAGTATGGTTTCTGCCCGGGTTAGCCTGATTTGGATCAACCTGTCAGGCCATTCGGGTTTTAAAACCATTCTTGGAGGAGCATGTGCCTTTTTCCGTCCGTGACTCTCTCTATAAAACGTCATCGTTTAACCCGATGCCCTCTGTCTCGTCTTCCTCTCTCTCTCTGCGAAAAATTGTCTTCGCAGCTTCGATAGCGGACGCCATTAAAGCCTCCTTCCTGCTAGGTAATCCCCCCCTCCCCCCCCTCTCCCTCTCTCTATCTATCTCTTTATCAATCAATCAATCATTCAATCTATCTCTATATCAATCAATCAATCAATCAATCTATCTCTATCTTCGCTTTCGCTTAATTCGAGTTTCTAAGGTTTTGATTTCACCTTTTCTCGATTGCTGATGTTAGAGTTTGAATCTCTTACTGATTATTCAATTTGACAATGCTTAACTTGAATGAATTTGCTCTGATCAGATCGATTTTGCTGACACCAAAAACTTGATTAAATTAGCTCTCTATCGAACTTTAACAATCGCCAAAAATCAAGGTCTGATCAGATTATTTCTTTTTCTGATCCTCCGATTATAATAATTTTCAAGTTTCAGAAAAGTCGCATGCTTTATTATTTATTAATTATTTAGTTGCTGGGATTTTGATCAGATTGAAATTGGTTTTATTTTTTAGGGTATTGAATTGAATTGAAAAAAAAACAAAAAGGAGAGAAGATGGGAGCATTTGTATCAAGGTTTTGGTTCATGTTGTTCCCAGCAAAGGAGTACAAGATTGTGGTAGTTGGGCTAGATAATGCCGGAAAGACGACTACGCTTTACAAATTGCATTTAGGGGAGGTTGTAACTACTCACCCTACTGTTGGTAGCAATGTTGAAGAACTTGTCTACAAGAATATTCGATTCGAGGTACCCACTTTTTTTTCATTGCTACTTCATAACTTATCCTGGCTTGGTATCCACTGATTCTTCATCGCTACTTTATAACTTATCTTGGCTTTAGTTTATTGGTGTGTGTTGTGCAGTAATGGGTTGTGTGTGTTGTTTGATGATTGGGTTTTTTGAGACTAATGGGTTGTGGAGTTTTTAGGATTCGCTTTCTGGATCTAATATTCAATGAAAAGTAGAAGTAGAAGCTTGGGAATGTGTCTTGTTTAAATATTGATGCTTGAGAATCTTTGTAATCCTCGTTCACCAAGTGAGGTACCATTTGGAATAATGGTTTCATTACCGAAGCTGAGCATGTATTTAGTAGTTATGTACCCAGATGGGATTTTTCAAGTTCAAATCCAACATTTGTTTTGTTAGGTTTGTTTGCATATGTGAGATTGAATAGGATATTCACCTCAACACCATCCTATTTGTTTCACCACTTATACCAATTCCCAAGGTCTTTCTCTTGTAGTTTGGAGGTGCTGCAAGTTGTTTCCTTGGTCTTTTGTTGAATTCCTAGCTTTGTCGTATTGCTCATGCATGTGTTTTGGTTAGGGCTTTAAACGATTGAGTGAGAAACTTGGCTTTTGTAATATTTTTATTAGCTTGGGAAGGATTTGCACAATTGTGCCTGGGAACTTGAATTGAACAAAATGTATAATCTTTATATGTAAATGTTTACAAGGACATAGTTACCATGTACCCTACCCAAGGTTTCAAACATAATAATCTTCTAGCTTTTGGATGTTTGTAGTTGGCTGTTTGCCTTAACATATATGTTCTTCCACTACCTTTCTTTTATTGCAATGCAAGTTTTTGTTAATGGGAGAGCTGGTGGTACTGTGTTATTAAATTACAAACAGTAGCTATAATGCATACAAACTATGCATGTTTTAACATTTAATGCATCAATAATTGTAAAACTCGACAACTCATATCAGTGGAGACTTGATGCCAAACTTTGTTACTCAACAAAAGTCTTGACTCCAAACTTTTCAAGGCCAGCTAAAAAATCAGGGAAATATCCATCAAGCAATAATTAGAAGTTTCATAGGTTGTGAGAGAGTAGCATGTGTACTTTTATGCCATGTTCTTAATGCTCTCATTCTCATTCATCAGTGAAACAGTTACTTGTGAGAGAGGAGCATGTGTATTCTTATGCCTAGCTTTTAATGCTCTCGTTCTCATTCATCAGTGAAACAATTACTGCAAGGTGATCTTATGCACTTGTTATTCCAAAACCTATCAATTAGAAACCGAACTATGATTTCTTCATACATCACTGATTAGGATTGCAAAGATTACAAAGATGTCATCATACATCACTGAATGATGATGTCTTTTAAGTTTCACTATTCTGACTCCACCTAACGGTGCTATGTAATATGATTAGATTCAAATGTTGTCATTGATTGAGTCATTTAAGTCATTGGTTCATGTGTTACTTGGAATAGATGTTTTTTCCTACTTGAATTGAATTGCTGAATATCATGTAATTTAAACATGTTGAGCCAGTATTCGCAGTTATCAAATAATTATTTAGAGTATTGGGCCATTTAACAGACCCGCCAAATCTTCTCAAGTACTATTTTTATAACATGCCTGTAAGAACTAATCTTTTGTCACACTCCCATGAGATTTTGGAAACTCGAGTTTCATTCAATTTTTTTTTTGAGTTCTTAGTGGCAGAAGCTTGCTTGCCAATTTTCTGTGATGGGGTGAATTTGCTGGTGTTTTTTATGCTAAAAACTTGACCATGTTTGTCTGCTGATATTATCAGGTCTGGGATCTTGGTGGACAAGATAGGCTCAGGACTTCATGGGCGACATATTATCGTGGAACTCATGCTGTCATAGTGGTGATAGACAGCACTGATAGAGACAGGATATCCATTATGAAGGACGAACTATTCAGGCTGCTGGGACATGATGATTTACAACATTCCGTTGTACTCGTCTTCGCAAATAAACAAGACCTCAAAGATGCCATGACACCAGCCGAGATTACCGATGCTCTTTCTCTTCACAGCATCAAGAATCATGATTGGCATATCCAAGCCTGCTGTGCCCTTACAGGGGACGGTCTATACGATGGTCTAGGGTGGATTGCTCAAAGAGTTACTGGCAAAGCACCAAGTTGAAAGCAAGATCTTTGAAGCGCTTTTTTTTCTTCTTCTTTCCAAATATGTATCTGCTGTGTACCATCTAACAGTACTCGATCAGTTCTGTAGAATGTTTCTGCATTTGCTTGTCTTAAAGAATGCCATATTTTGCGCAATGAAACATTTCCTTCAATGAAGAAAAGGTTGCTGTAAACTTTGTTGTTCTAGTGAAGCATCGCACCACACACAAGTATTGCTTGAAAAATGAAGCATTTTATCAAAAATACTCTTTCAACAAATGAAAATCTATGTTAAGGGCAATCAAAATCAGAATATCCAGCAGCAACTGCAGCATCGCTTGGACTCCCTGGGGCCTTCAAACCATCGGTCCCATAATGGGTTCATGGGACCAGTCGTTCTGTCAAACCAGAAAACAACAGAGATGTTTAGACATATTGTGACAGCATGAGGATAAAGAATGAAAAAATATATATGAAATTTAAAAGGTGCATTACATTGGCAGCAGTGGGTCTGGTATATTCTCCACATTGCTTAGCATTCTGACAGGAACAAAACATAATTTAGCTCACAAATAAAAAGTGTTCTCGACAACGGGCCAGAGAGAATCAATTGAGTTATTTTCTCACTTACTCCTTGCATGCAGCTGAAGCCTTCTCCAGCTTATCAAGTTGTTCCAGCTCTTCCTGAGCATGATGCATTGAGAGAGAGAAAAGTCAGTATTACAGTCAAGGACCATGCAGAACTTGAGGGAGGATATAAGATAATTCTTCTAATTTCTACAAACAGTAGTTAAACTAAATCATTCGAAATTCGAATGCAAGGAACCGTATGATATGCTGTTATATTTGGGTATACCATCTCAATTGCAAGCAGAATAGTTATCAGAAGCTTTCAGTGACACAACTTAGCAGAAGCTAAGAACTCCTCAAAGTATGCTGAGTGATTTGTTTTTGAAAGAGGATGTGAGGACATCCGGAGAGAAACACGCCACGATAAATTCCTTCAAGTTTCAATCTGCAATTACCACACTTATTGCCTTGTTTCAAACCTTTTAATTTATGCTATATCAAAAAAGTGAGAAAAACTGCTTGGGATGTGTTTAATTATATTTATAATTATGCAATTAATTCATACAAAAGGTAATTTCATCAAGATCAAAACAGATGTTTTGACCAAACCACCGCTCTAAAAGATGCTTGTATATGAGACACTGATCTTATTTATTTAATCTGTATAATATATTTATAATTCCAAGTTACCTCTGACAAATTAATTAACTAGTTACAACATTGCGCAACATTTTGTCGTGATTGGCAGAAAATAAAAGAAATGGTAATTCACCTTTATGTACAGAATAAATTTGCCATCGAAAATCCTAAGAGATTTGACTTTTAATTTGACAGTGCTTTATTTCGCGGCAAAGCCTTGTTTCACCTATGCTTGGCAAGGTTCATAAAGATATTATATAAATTGAAAGTAGGTTTAGAAATTAATTAGGGGCTGCATTGGGTTGGCAGAAAGTTTGCATCATCCCTTAGCGCACTGTTCACACTAGCAAGAAAAAAAGATGCAGATTCAAAATTTTCTTTGATTTCTCAACAACAAAAGAAACTCACTTCACGATCACCATTTATTAGCCATGCACACACAGCACGATCAAATAATCAAACAATTCGAAACACAAACATTGTACTAGGAATTACCAAACAGCCAAGAAAATAATAATAAAACAATATAAAAATAAATAAAAAACTTACCTCTAAGAATCTAGCTTCTTGCTCAATTCGTTTGAGCTCTGCTTGTATCCTATGTTTTCCTCTGGTATCAGTAGCACTACCAGAAGAAGCTCCCAAAGAATGAGCGCGTTGCGTTATCGGACCTGATGAATCGGACCTATCTGACTCCATCTCTTAAAGCAACCAATAAATGCAAAAAAACCCGAGCTCTCTTTTTTAAAACACAAAACAAAACAAACAGAAGCTTGTATCACATAAACAGAAGCTTCTCATAGTAAAAGCTAAACCTCTTAGGATTTTGGATGCCAAACATATTCCATGCATAAACAGTGAAATTTATACCATTTCTTTTAATAAGATTATAATTCCGTACAAAAGCAGCATCTTTTAGGCTGGTGACAGGTTGTCAGGTCAACAACTGTTGCTTTGATCTCAATGAAATTACCTGTTGTATGAACTAATTACTTAATACATTTATAATTCAACACATCTCATGCATCACATTAATCGCAAAGTGAAACTCGAACGCAGTTTGATAGACAAATTGTGAAGTAAACGCATACAAAAATCTTTAGAACTTTTCAGTTTCGATTTTATTTCTAGAATTACAGAAACGAAATTAGTCCACAGATTCCTTACCACCAAAAACTTTCTAAGACAACAGGCTCCCTAACTCATCTCTTCGAACATCAATTCCTAAAAGTAAATGCATGCATATGATCAATGACAGACAACTAGATGATAGATCAAGTAGGCTGAACTATCACAACAATAGAGCAATTGCTCTGATTGCTAACACCTTAATCTCAAGAAAACTAAAATCATTTGCGATCATCAATAGCTTAATGGTAATCATAAAGAAAATAACAGCTTCAATTAATAAAGCTTTCTTTACTTTCTTCTCATCAACCAAACAATCTGTAACAATACTGAAGTTTAAGCTATTGTGAATTGTCAAGTTGACAATCAGTAGGAAATTCAAACCCTGAAACGAGGAAACAGAACCCTAGAAATAGACGAATAACATGCAAAGAGGAAGAAAGAAGAGAAGAGGGACTACCTGCACTTGCAGGAGTCTTTAATGGCGTGCACTACCGAAGCAACCAGCACAACTTTTCACAGAGAGGGAGAGAAGAACAAAGACCGGAGTGAGAATGAGAGCAAAAGGGCATCAGCTTAGACGATGACTTTTAAGACAGGGCCACTGAAGACAAAAAGCATCGGCTCTCGTAGAAGAAAAGGAAGTGCTCCCTGTTTTGTTTTTTTTAAGAAAGTAAGAGTTCTTTAAATACTCTCTGACAAGACATGTTTATTTTATAGTTGAGTTGAGTGGGGTCTATTTGATCCCGCATCACTTTAGTCCTTTTATTTATCACTTATTTAAACCAGTCCTTATTCTTGTAAGTCTACATACTTTGATCTAGAAAAAGAAATTTGTTACTGGTATAGCTAACAACAGAAATTAAAATTAAATAGAAAAATAATAACATCAACATAAAACGACATCTTCTAAACATAATCTGAAGGCTTTCTATTAAATATTTAAATCAAAAGTTATGGTTTGACATAGCTGAGCATCTTCTTGGAATTATAGCTGTCTATCTAGCTCAAAAAAAAACATCTGCTAAGCTTTTTACATGATCTAAATACAATAAATTCCTATCGGATTAATCAGAATTTCCTACACTAAAACTTCAACTTAAAACATGATAGGAGAATAAAGAAATTACATGGGAGCATGGGTAGGATGGACCTGAGTTTCCTGTCGTCCAGCGTACTGTACAATCATCATAATCAGAATATTCATTGCAAAGTGCGAACAGATAGAAGTGGCTAAAATGGTGGAATAGGTATAAGAACAGCACAGGTATTATCCAAGTTGAGATCGCAAATGTCACAGCAGTAGATGAGGCCCAGTTGAAATCTTAAGCAGGCATTGAATCTGAAAGCCATTTCTTCATCAACAGTGCTGTTCACTGGTAAGCAAAATAAATCATGGACCTTTATAAGATGGTGAAATCAGGACCCGAAGTAAAATATAAAAGACGATGTAAAATCTGAAATTAAGCTAGAAATCTGGAAAATAACAAGATTGGCTAAACAGTATTTTTCAAGCCTAATTTGAGGGTTTTATGAGCTCCATTTGTTACCAAAATCTGCCCCCTTACGAAACTAGAATTATCTAGTAAAATTTGAGTCTGGTTCAATTGCTGGATTGAAAATCATGAGCTTTTCTTGTCAGGCTATTTGTCTGATGTGAAAGAGTGGTAGATCCACAACTAATTGTTCAGAACTATCACACTCTACGGAATCGCCAATGTCATAGAGCTGAGCTGACAGCGACAGTACAGTTCCCTGATTCACCCTAGCTGTATGGGAGTGTTGTTGCGATAGTTTTTTAAAGTCATCAAAACTCACTTTTCAAATAATACAGAGCCAGAACCACAGCTTTTAAGCACATAGATAAGCAATACAAAAGTAAAATAATACTTCTGGGACAACGAGGAGAAGACATACCAATAACAGCAAACTTGGAAGCGCTAAAAGCACGAAACAGGACTGCAGAGTGCACAAAACTTCTGTACTCTTGCCTGAAAAAGCTTCAATGCTGAAGTGGATGATAGCGGGTGATGGTTTTCTGCGTGCCTGGAAACTGTCTTGTTGCTTGTTGAGATCAATTTCAACACTCTCTTCAAACGACCCAGCATTTTAATTCAGGCAAACAAGTTCACAAAAGCTAAGGGTGATATCTAAGGCATAGCAAAGCTATCTCTTGACAAATAAAAACTTCAGCAAGTGAAGATTAAGGAGACATTGTTGTTCAAAACAGAGTTACTGGTGCATAACCAGCAAGACAAGTTTGAAAACAACGCTTTGATGAAGTCGCTGGATATTGCAACAGGTGGAACGAGAAGTGGCGGGCAAGACTATGAGAAGATCATCAAAGTTAACGATCATTTCATCACCTGGGACTTGGCTCCAAACTTTGAAGACTTGTATGCCAGATACGAGGATATCAATGCCGAATCCACTTTAAAGATTCGTGCAGAAGGAAAACAAAAAGACTAGCACAGGCATGCTAACTCCATTATAGATCTTGACTTCAAGAGTTATCAAGAAAAATCTGATGAGTTTGATCCGACGATTAAATAAAAAATTATAGTTTTTTTATCGTTAGATTATTGGTGTGATCATATGACTAGACCTCCTACTAAACTTAAATCCATCTCTGTAATTCATAAATATATTTGTTAGGTGATCTCATGTATTGTTTGTCTGTATTTTCCTCTAGCTGACTAAATCAACGATGCTGTGTGTGACCAGCATGTGCTCAACAATGGTTTCTGACATTTCGAAAGATCTCCGTGTTAAGGAACCATCTCATCTAAAAGCTTAAGCTTATAGGTGAGGCCCCAGAATATGATTTATATTATTCTCTAACACCCTCTTTCAAGTGAAAACCCTTTGGACTTGAAACTTGCACACAGACCCATACTACCTTGTGTTAGATTTTTATCAAATAGAATGGGGGTGGTGAGATTCGAACTCATGACCGCTGGGTCAATAAGGCTCTGATACCATGTTAAGGAACCATCTCACCTAAAAGCTTAAGCTTATAGGTGAGACCCAAAATATGATTTATATTATTCTCTAACACTCCGGCTCAATCGGTGGAAAAACTCGAGAGATTGCAGGTTTCGAAGTACAGTTCCTCTTAATTTATTTCTATTCGTTACAGCCCTGTTCAGATTGGAGTGAATACAGATCAATGGAACTGCATGCAGAACCACTAGAATAATTAGATTAAGTTTCTGATACAAGTATAACTGTCATCTTATCATCCCAGTTCAAATCAAACCACAAAAACATTAAAAAATTGATTTAAAAATATAGCTTAATCTGACACAAGAAAATAAACAAATCCATCCAAATTGTCAATGCCAAATAAACAAATTGTGAGCAGAATGTAGATCCTCTTTTTTTTATATAGAAAAAAATGTCTTTTCTCTTTCTGTGACGCCATGTATTGTGATTTGTATTTTGTGTAAATTTTGCATGAAATTCAATGGGCATTTTTTTATTAAAAAACCATAAATTATATAAAAGTTATTTATTTATTCAAACTATAAATATAAAAAATATTATAATATCAAACACAAAACTAAAAGTCAAAATCCAGACAGAACTCTAGACAACGAAGTTCTTTTATGTTAGTCCAATATGCGTTTCAGCCTGCTCTTGCATGTATCACTCAATGCTCAACTTCCCGAATCACAACAATAAATAAATTAAAAAAGAAGAAAAGCATAACCGAAAAACCCTAGAAATTCATAAGTCATCCATACGAGTTTGAAAAAAAAAAACATGAATTTCAAAGTGGAATTTGAGGCAGGCAGTCCCACGATCAACTTTCATGGTATGGAAGAAAGGTCAGCAAAGTTGAAACGTGTACGAAAGCATATCTTTTAAAATCAAAATTCAAAACTAGAAAGAAAGAAAAAAGATTTTTAAAGTCGACCACAATTGACTCGAAATCCATCTTAATTCAGTTAAGGTAACATAGGTTTTGTTTTTGGCAATTGAATGCTCGGACCCGATGGTACCATCCCCACAATCTCATGGAAGATAGAACTTTTGCTTGAGTTTTTTATATTATTCATCACAAGTATTCCCTTAATTATAGGGGTCATATCTAATTTTTACAATATTCTTGAATTAATTATAACTTAGCCCCTGTTTGGGAGTGCGTTGCAACCGGCGTTTGCTGAAAATTTGAATTTTTTTTTCCATTTTAAATGAATATGTTTTGGTATTTTTAGATCATTTTGATGTGCAGATGTCAAAAATAATTTTTAAAAAATAAAAAAATATCATTTTGATGTATTTCAACACAAAAAACATTTTAAAAAACTACCGCAATTATACTCTCAAACAGGCCCTTAAACTATATAAGAAATAAGATACAATGAATACAAACCGATGAAGGATAGAAATATTATAGAAAGAGAAATAGCTGCGATAAAAGCCATCATCAGCAAGCATGGGTCAGAAAGTCAACATAAGTTTGCATGGATTAGAACGTGACTCACCTTTTTTACCTTTATGCCATCTCATGAATTCAAAATTCAAAGGACAACAACATCATCAAGAAAATAGAGCTCCTTTCTTTTGTTTTACTGGATGGGAAATAAAGTTGATTACTTTTTACCATCATCATTTAGTGCATGTTTAGTGTTTTATTTTAAAAAATATTTTTGAAAAAAAATAATTTAGTTTTTAATTAATTTTTTATATTTTAAAATTATTTACATGTGCTGATATTAAAAATAATTATTTTGTAAATATTTTTTATTTAAAAATATATTTAAATGCAAGATAGTAGACATGTTTTTTATTTAATTCTTCTGCATTTAAAAGAAAGCATGTGAAGAATTGATTCTAAATGATACCAAATAATTAGGTAAATTAAGCCCACAGCTGAGAAACTTTTCATGATTTCACCTCTTTACACCTCAAAAATATTGTGGTAGGAAGATCTCAGCAGTAATATCCTTCATTTCTCTCACGAACTACATTCATCATTGCACACAGTGATGAATCCCATGACCATCAGCTACCACTTAAATCAAAGCTAAACCCTAGACAGCAATCATCTTCCTCAATTTGAAAACTTCACCCTCCATTACTAAAAATTGGGGCCATGGATGGCCTACCCTAGTGTCCTGTTAAACACGATTAACATCTAGCACATATCTTAAAACTATTCCTAAGTTATACCGAGTTTTATAATTTTATATAAATATATATATATATTTGGAATAATGTAGATAAAAAATGTAATTTTAATTAGCTCTCAACAAGAAATTGTCCTGGCCATGAATGGCCTACCCTGTACTCTACCCTAGCCCATTTCCTATCAATACCCTTGCCACGTGCCCACAAACTCCACTCACTCGCGTCTATTTCTTCACCTTCTCTCGCATCACAGTACACACAATCCAATCTCTCTGACTCTCTTGTCCTAAAGATTCCAAACTCTCTCCCATCTCATGTTCTTACATTAGCAGCAAAACAAAGAGAAGAAAAACACATTCAAAAGTGACTGAACACTCTCTCTTTATCCATCTTGTCTTAAAAATGCTTTCTTTAACCAGAATCTCTCTAAGAACCCATCTTTTTTAAACTATGAAAGATGGGTTTTTTCAGGCGACTTTTTGGCGCCAAGAAGAAGTCTAGATCTTCAAAAACAACACCCTCTTTGTCACAGTCCAATAAGGCTGATCAAGTCTTGTTATCCACTACTCCTTATGATGCTAATAAGCATGCAATAGCTGTGGCAGCTGCTACTGCTGCTGTTGCTGAAGCTGCGCTTGCTGCTGCTCAAGCGGCTGCTGAGGTTGTTAGATTGACTGGCGGCGGAGGCGGCGGTAATGTTAATGGTGGCAGTCACCGCCGGTTTGCGGAGGAAGTGTCGGCGGTCAAAATTCAATCTGCCTTTCGTGGTTATTTGGTGAGTGTCCTTTTTTTCTTTTTTTCATGTTCGTCAGTTTTTTGTTTTATAAATACCCTTTCAATTAGAGGGTCACTGCGTTTGTTTCTTTTTTTGATTTGGTCTTTTGGTTTGATCACTGAGTTTTTTGTTTCCGAGCTCTGCCGCTTGACGAGGAAGATAAATAATTTGAATTATCGATATTTTTATTGGTACCTGGGAATTGGAAATATCTGGGGATGCATGCCGAAAGATTTAATTTCCTTTGATTTTTGCAAAAAATAGTATTTCTTTCATCTTGGTCCCTAAAATGATTAAGGTATAATTTTTGGAACCTGAGTTGTTGAGTGCATATAAATTCAATTTCCAAGATAAATTTTTCAAATTGGGAGACTTAGCCATTAAGATATTAAAACCCACTTAGCAAAGTAATTAAGTTAATAAGCTATTGCTTCTTCTTCTTCTTCATGGTGTTTAATAAGAAAATTCAACTGCCACTTGGTTTCATTATGTGATAACAACTATTCCTTTCTCAAAAATAATGCAAAGTCTATATCTTTTCTTTGGGGGGTCCAAAACCCAAAAAGAAAACAAAGCAAAAAACAGTTCCTTGTATGGCCAATAAGGTGTAACCGACACTATTGTTTTTGACTGTTTGGTCACTCCCTCGAGTAATATCACCGTCAAACTCTTAGCGATAGCTCAAACAGAATTGATTCTATTCGTTATTTTTTTTAAAAAAAATCTGCCTTTGTATGTGTCTCGTGTCCCCACACGTGTTTGTGTCATCTTGTGACTTCATGACATGATGAACATTCTTTCCTAGCACATGATTACCAGTCTCTTATCTTAATTCCTTTTTTTTTAAATCCCTTCGGCTCTAAGTTGTAAGCAGGTTTCTACTCATGTTATTTATCTGGTTCAAATTTGAATGCCCTTGATCATTAAAAAAAATATTAGTATTTATTTGTTGATCAGATTGTTTGCATCTTTCAGAGTGATTTCTCTGTGTATAGTCTTTACCTTTTTTTGTTGTTGTTCTTGTGGTGGTGGTGGTTGTTATGGCCTTATGGGGTTGAGTGTCTACTTTTTCATGATTCTACAGTGTGTGTGTGTGTGTGTAAACAAGGAGCCCACAGAGTTAAGACCACAGCTATGAATTGCTGTTATTTTTTTTCAAATTAATTTCCATTTTTTTTTTAAATCTTATAAAAGTTAATTCTTTTTTGTTAATTTATCCCAGAATTGTTTTTGATGATTGTTGAAGTGATGCATGTATTAGTTTGAGAAATGGTTTCATGATAACAGCCGTATTGTGGTGGACGTTTATCAAGATCATGCATCTAGGAATATAAACAAATGGATGGAGTTAAGGTGGTCCAATTTGGATGAGATGTGCAAGTGCTAGCTAGGTTCAGGCCAAGTTATCATTGTCAGCTGGTATTGAAGGAGTAATTAGCACTCCGACTGGGTAGGATTTTTAGTGCCAATTTAATTAGGGCCAACATTCTAATATTGTTGTGGCTTGAATTTGAAGGTGTTCTTGGATTTGGATTCTAGGGCTTGATGTGTTTCTTTGCAAGTTGACAATTGTTTTTTAGGGGAAATGTAGCTTTCTAGCTTTTAGTTTATTGTTTACTTCAAACTTTATTTGACTGATGAAAATAATTATTTAACACTTAAATTTTCTTATCAAAGTTCACACCACTGTCCCTGAATCTGCAATGATTTTCCAATTTTATCTGCCCAAGAACAACTTTACAGCCAATTTGGTTGAAAGTTAAAGTCTTCTCACTACCATGTTCTTTTTTCTTTTTTGATTTTGTGTGTGCTGAAATAATGATTAAGCCCACACCTCCTTTTCAAGAACTCCATGCCTCATATTCTTCTTAGATATCATGCTTATCTGATCCATTGCATTTAAAATTCCTGGAATTTGGTGCCAAAAGAACTCGATCCTTGAAACTTAAATAATTCCATAGTGTAGCCCTTTTATTTATTTATCTATTCTTCATATTAATATTTTTGGTTATGCTTTAGGCATGTGGCAATACAAGTGCTCAATGATTGTTATGCATTTTGTTTTTCTTACATCCATTTGATTGGTATGGTGGATATTGATTTATTTATCTATTTTGGTGACAATGAAGGCAAGGAGGGCACTAAGGGCACTAAAAGCATTGGTGAAGCTTCAAGCCTTAGTGAGAGGCCATATTGTGAGAAAGCAAACAGCAGACATGCTTAGGCGTATGCAAACATTAGTGAGACTGCAGGCTCGAGCCCGTGCTAGTCGCAGTCATGTGTCCGACTCTTGGCATACTGCTAGCAAGTCCTCCCATTCTCGTTTTGCTGTAAGCATACTTCCTTCTCTTTATTTAGCTGTTGGCTTTAAAAAATATTTAGTGTTTGTAATATGCCGCGAGTGGTTGAGATTGGCACTTCAAATGCTTGCCATGGAAACTTACTGGTAAAATATCATCACTGCGCCCTTCAATTTTGTTCGTTATCTTATGGAGAGCAATTTTCCAACTCACTTGCCGCTCGGCATCTCATTGAGCAGACCCAAGTTCATTTGTAAATTGAGAGTGGTAATTAAGTATGCTGAAGCTTCCATGAGTTGCAGAATTTATAAGGCCAAGCCAACTGGTCTCCATCTGATTAAGGCGCACCCATATGACTCAACAAGAAAAAATATAAAGCTTCGATATGATTGTTGATAAATGTGCTTTTTTTTTATTGTGATACCCCCCTTTAACTACATTTACCACAGGTCCCTGCAAGTCCTCCCAAGGATCACCTGTTTCGTGCTTCTAGTACCAAATTTGATGGCCCCTCAATTCTCAAGGTACCTCCTGATTGTTTTCATAAATTCTTTTGAATGATTATCCCAATGCCTTCAATATATAGCAATTCACTACGGAACTCTGAATTCATTTTTCCTTTTCAATTCATGCAGAGATGTGGTTCAAATGCAAACTTTAGGGAGAGCATTGACTTTGACAAATTAAAGTCGGGTTCAAATTGGCTAGACCGTTGGATGGAAGAAAGTTTATGGAATGACCATGGCAGCAATCCACTGAGAAATCGTCATGCTGATGATGAGAAGAGTGACAAGATCCTTGAAGTAGACACTTGGAAGCCCCATGTGAAATATCAGCAAAGTAATAGAACATTTCAGACTTCACAGCATGCTTTGGCTTCAGATCATAACAATCAGAGTTTTATGACATTTGACTCCCCGTCAAAAATATCAAAAAAAGCACCAAATCCAATGCCAAGCATCCCTTCAGGAGAAATTTTGCACTCTCTTAAATTTCCCATAGGAAATGATGAAGCAGTTTCGACGACGGCCGAGAATAGCCCTCGTCTGTTTTCTGCAACATCTAGACCTGGAAGTAGTAGCAGAAAATGCGGAGGCCATTTTACACCCACAAGGAGTGAGTGCTCGTGGGGCTTCTTTAATGGATACTCGGGTTATCCCAACTACATGTCTAACACAGAATCATCTCGAGCAAAGGTTAGGTCACAAAGTGTCCCAAGGCAGAGGCTTGAGTTTGAGAAATACAGTTCAAGCAGAAGATCTATCCAGGGGTATTGTGATGAAGACACTCGATCAGAAAGGGGTTTTGCTCAAAATACCGAACCTCAAAACAAAGCTTACGTAGCTTCTGGCTACTCGAATAGAATAGGAACTTCCTACTTAAGGTGACAACTGTTCATTTTCTTATCTGTCTTTCCTCTTCTTTTCCGGTGTGCCCGCAATGCTATTGTTGTAATTATTTGATCGTGATCTGACAAAGTTTGCCCTTACAGAACTTAACTTGTAACATTTTGAGTGTTTCAGATTGATGTAATATCCTCAGATTGTGCTTGTACCTTCTTTTAATGTTAAAGTGTTATTATAGTTTGCTCATATTTTCTCATATTTCCTGTGTCTAAGTGTATGATCCAGTTTTTCTGCCGTGCTGAAACGTATGAAAGAAATGTTTGGCTCTACTATTTTCATATGAACAAGGATTTTGCTAAAGATAGTCGTAACCGCATGTAGCACGGATCCTCTCCGTGAATCGGGACTGATTTTTGTAGATGGTTAAGATTGTTATGGAATTATCTATCTAAAAATTTAAGTTGTTAGCTAAGATTCTAGAATATGATTTATATTATTCTCTAACACATCATCTTAAATGAAAGTCTTTTGGACTTGAAACTTGCACATGTTTGCATTACTTTGTGCTTGACTTTTTTATCAAATAAAATGAGGGTAGTTAGATTTGAATTCATGACCGTTGAGTCAATTAACTAAGATTCTAGAATATGATTTATATTATTCTCTAACACACCATCTTAAGTGAAAGTCTTTTGAACTTGAAACTTGCACATGTTTGCATTACTTTGTGCTTGACTTTTTTATCAAATAAAATGAGGGTAGTTAGATTTGAATTCATGACCGTTGAGTCAACAAGGCTCTGATACCTTGTTAAGGAATTATTTCATCTAAAAACTTAAGCTGTTAGGTAAAACCGCATAATATAATTTATATTATTCTCTAACAATGATCTACTATTGTTCTTGTTCTTAGCGTAGCCAATATTTTCTTACGGGGGCCAAAAACTTCTGCTATGTTAGCCAACACCAAAACAAAGCTAACAAGTTTACAAGCTGTTGAAATATAGTTGTTTTAATATAGCCGTTTATTACTATAATAGTGTAATTGATTTTTTCTGTAGTTTAAACATGTATTATATTTTAGCTAAAATTGTATTGTAATTTTTTTCTATATAATTCCCCTACTGTGATAGCAAAAGGATTGAATATACTGAAATTAATTGAATCTCGAATTCTTACAGAAGCAGACAGATAGCAAAAACTGTAATCTTTATCTCACTGTGAATTCACGGATACTAAATCATTTCACTTGTTAGATGGACATTGGATGGTCCCCTTTGATCCCTCAATGGTGTCTGAAAGGGCTACAAATCAAAGTGAAAAGAATGCACAGATGCATCGCAGTTAAAAAGAACAGCTTATATATCTTGTTTAGTGCCTATATTAGTCAAGTGCAAAACTTTGGATTCCCATAACATGCCAAGGAATCATTGTGTTGAAGAATAAATTTTTAATTGTGATGGTGACATTGAAGGTACAATTCAGTGAGAGGAATATGACTTGAAACAGCAGGTGATGGTGCAAATTGTCTGTTTCATCTGTTTCTGTCATCAATTACACATCCTAGAAATCGCAATGCTATAATATTGACGCAAGAGGTTTATTATGTGATTTTTATCTAGGACGAATTGACTGAAATAGAAGATCATGCTGAAGTTTTACAGGTTTAGTTTATTCTGTAGAACTAATTCCATAGGATGCTAACTAGCTTGGACAGGTTCAAAAGTTGCTGTTTCGGGATTTTCTTTATTTTCTCTTCTTATTCTAATACTAACTGGATTCTGTACAGGCCTTGTAACTTTCAAGGAAGATTATTTTTTTCTATAAAGATTAGGATATAGGTCTTAAAACTAGTATGTATAAATAGGGTTGTCTAGAATAAATTTGATTATTTGAAGAATTATTGATATTTAGAGTTTATTAAATCAGAATTGCACCAATTTTAAAGTTTGTGAAATCCCGATTTCTTTCTTTTGTAAAACATGGACGTTGCAGTGCTGTTCACACACTTTGAAATGCTAATCATGCGTAGGCAAACAGATCTTACGATGATCCAGATCAAGAATGAAATGACATGAGGTGTGGTGAGGTCAAATCTTGAGGCAACAAAAAGCAATTTCTTGAGCTGTGAATTTGCTTTTACTATTTCTTGAGAGAATGGTGATTTAGCTTGTCTAATCCAATCTAATTGCCAATTAACTTTGCGTGGTTATCCAATCTCTTTCGGTGGAAAGAAATGAAAAGGAGCAATTGATCACATATCCAACTTTTTAACCTATCTAATTTTGGGAGTCCATCAATGTCGATTTGCTTTGATTAATCATTATATATATATATATATATATATATATATATAAAAGAAAAAAAACTTCTTCTTCTTTAAGTGAATGGATATGTTGGATTCATGAATGCATCGGCTCAAACGATGATTAAAATGAAGAACCTGCTCTTATTTGTAATTTTCAGTGACTGTTCTTGAAGACAAGCTTCTTTTTATTCAGTCCCCCATCTCCATCACCTTGAACCAGCTCCATCATCTCCTTGATCTCAACTCATGGCACCCTGCATTTTCCATGTTTATATATATATATATATAGGTCTTAGATGACATGAAATGACAAGCATGATTCTTCAGATACCAGATATACACACACAAAAGATAGATATCTCTTCCTAAATCGCACTAATGCTAGTGTTAGTGTTTTAAAATTCATGTAAAGAGACAGAAAAAAACAGATGGGCTGGAGAAAGGCTTACAGGGAGCAATCTGTATTAGGATCAAGAACAAACCCTAGACTCACTCCACAAAAGCCTGGCAAAGTAGCAATGACTGTAGCATTAGGGTTATAGGTGTTGATGAGGGCCATTAAGCATTGACATATACACCTCCTATTATTCCCAGATTCAGCTATCACGTCCAAGCTCACCATGGAATCGCAGCATGGTGAGCCTGGAAGTGGGTCTGGTGTGCCATAGGTGATGAATGTCGAGCACGCCGAGAGGAACCCTGTCACGGTGGTGCAATCCACATCGGCCGCCACTGCCACGGCCCATGAAAGCAACAGCAACGGTAGCACTCCTGTCATTATTTTTTGGACCTCCATATTATAAACTTGATTTGGACCACCCTCTTGTATTAGTCCAGCCGTTGAGTTATTTAGGGCACGATGTGAAATTTATTAGTGTTGATTAAGATGGGTTGGTGTGAAATGAAGAATGCGTGCCCCTTCATGCTAGTTGAATGAGCCTCTAGCAATGGTGGAGCCCGACATTTAATTTGCAGGGGTGAAATAATATTGGAATGATAAAATATGAAATTTTGTACATTAATATAATACAAAAATTGCACCATAGTTTTATACAATATTAAGGTTTAATTTTTATTTAAATATACGAATAAAAATATTTAAATATATAGTTTAACTTGCATGAAAATCAAGATTAACAATAATTATTTTGTCATTAGCAAGAAATCATAATATGTAGACAATTACTAATTACTAATATAATACCGCAACACATTAATCAGTTTGATTTATCAATAATTTCTCATCAATTTGAGATCAAGTTAATTTAAGGAATTAAACCAGGGATGGTGTTCACTTCTATGATATCATGTGTATGAAATATATATATATATATATATATATATATATTACTTATATGATTTATATTATTCTCTAATATCCCAAAATATTTTGTGCTTGATTTTTAACAAATAAAATAAGGATAATGAGATTCAAACTTGTGATTGCAATATTAACAAAGCTCCGGTACCATATTAAATTTTTAGATAAGACTCTGGAATATAATTTATATTATTTTTTAACATCTAAGAAGATTTTTAGCAAAGCAGCGGTGTTGTAACTTAAACTTATATATGAAAGTGTTAATTCAGGTGGCAAGTCAGTTTGTTGTTAACGAGTTTTAATCTAAGAAGAGATAATGAGAAGAAAAGGAAATCTAAACAAATTTTGGATATGAATAACTTTTTAAAATAAATTGATACATCAAAACTAATTGAAAAAATACCCTTACCATTTTTTTTTTTTAAATAGGATGAACATCATAGTTTAGCAAAATGTTTCTTTCATCTATTCATACTTTTTTATTATTCAACAACAAATATATATATTGTAGGAAAATGATGAACAATTACGATGGCAAATCTTGTGGGTGTTGGAAAAAGACGACAAACAGCAAGTCAAAGTAGTTCTAACCTAAAAAAAAGCTATGCATGAATATACAAATTATACATATAAAAATTGAGATATTAAATTAGAGCATGAGCTCTCTTTTTTCCCTACTACTACAGGTTGTTATCGTTACATTTCCATCTGGAAGTAGGGACACAGCTGAGGTAGTGACACCAATGGCAATGATCGTTTCCATTTTCTCCCTTGAACAACATCACCAATGCAACTGTGAATCTGCATTTTTTGAGTAAAAGCATCAGAATCAGTGGGAGTAAAACCTCGTCGATCATCAGAGAATAAGATCGGACGGTCGATAAGGATTCCAGCTTTTCATTTTAGGACTCTATAATATCATGTCATTTGCTTATGATATGGTTGTGTTCGAGACGGCTAGTGTAATGAAATTGAACATTCAAATGATAAATCAACGAAACTGAAAGTTTAAGTTGATGATTTGGGGTTTGGGCAGTGACTCACCCTACGATCAGCAGAACCACAGAAACCAACCATAGAACATATTGGTGAGCCTGGTACTTAGATTTGACGCCGCCACCGGAGGGAACATTTCGACGCTCTGGCCAGCCATATTGAGGACGGGGAAGCAGGACAAATCCTAGGAGGAATCCCGACAGAAACCCCCCAACGTGTGCAAAATTATCAACATGCGGCAGAATTCCTATTGCAAGGTTAATGGCTATGATGAACAGGAGTGTAAGCAGAGCTGCAGCCTGCGAGAGCAACAAGTTTTGTTTATGTATAAATGCCACTATATTCCTATGGTTGAAATACAGCGATGGATAACCAGAAGATGGTCCTGAATTTTGAACAATGGCATGGCACTAGAATGCCAAACAACGTCCTCAAGGGACATGGCGTAATGAAAAAGAGCTAGAGATCTGCATAGCAGGTCTCAAGTTCGAGTCAGGGCGTGCATCTCTTACAAGAACCTGAAACAGTCGGGGTTTTACTCGCTCATCTGGGCCTACAAAGTGTGTTTTCCGGAAGATGGAGTTTCCTCGAATAAAAAAAAATGTCAAACAACGTGTAAACACCACTAACCTTGTTGGTATAGATACTCCAGTTTGTAATTAGCTCTGAAAGCATCGATCCAAGAAGCCCGAAAAGGGCACCTGAGGCGCCAACTGAGATATTGTTTCTTATAAACAGAGAGGAAAGCAAACTCCCACCAAATCCTGACAGCAGATAAACAACTCCAATGCGAACTGCCAATTTGTGACAAAAAAGCAGATTGTCAAAAGGTTAGTCGAGCTACTAGAAATATATAGAATCATAAATTGCTGCTCGAACTTGAAGTTTCGTCGAATTTTACAGCTGGTGGTGATAGCTACTTACCAAACCCAAATTGCTGCTCGAGACGAATGCCAATGAAGACCAGGCTCAGCATGTTTGCAAGAAGATGAATAATGCCAGCATGCAACCAGATACAGGTGATAAGCCTCCATCCCTGGTGCTTATCTACAACCTTGGTCCACTCAAGAGCTCCCAGCCTCTCCAATCTTTGCAAGTTCAAGAAACAAAAAGAACAGGATTCAATTAAATGCAATATGTTTCTTCTACCTTCTTTGTCATTTCTTAATGTAGTTGAAAATAATGAACCAAGATATAGCAGCTTTCAACAAGTTGATTATTCCGACTCCAAACATAAATGCCCCTTAATAATCACACACAAAAAGAATATTTTCAGTGTTAGAAATGTTGATGAAAAATCTATTATTTCATCAGATCCGTGAGATTTCCACCATTGAAGCCTTAAATCCGCCATAAAAATAGTGTCTGAGACCAATAATCACAACACACCAACCAGAGGTCTCTGCCATGAAATGCAGTAATTGAGATATGGACATCAACATCTAAGGCAGAACCACTAAATTCTCTCTTCAAGTATCTAATCAATCAGAATCCCCCCACGGAAACAACACACAAGGCATTACATACTCATCAAAGTAAAGCCAAATTTCCAAATTCATATCTACACAAATCAAAAGGGAATCAAAATTTCTCCCCAAACCACTTGATCCATCAAAAAACATTGGAAAACAACACCCCAGGAATCTAAAAAGCTAACTCGTGCAGAAATTTAAACCGCCACCAGCATTAAGTATTTTTCGAAGTAAAATGACATGAAACAGAAGGAAACAGAGAAGGCAAAAGCAAAAACAAGAAGAAATTATACAAGGATCAAAAGGTGAATTACGTACGTGGCAGAAGAGGGACCAAAGAGAGGATTATCTTTCAAAGGCTCAAAAGAAAACCTCCCAAGAAACCTAGCAACACACTTCCCTTCAAGTCTTGTATGTAGATGTGTAGGACAATTATTGATGTACATCACAACAATGAAGACGGCAACATTTGCCACCACAAACATAGGTACTAGCCATGATGTCCAGTAATGAGCTTCTGTGTCTTCTATCGAATATGTTGAAGGTGATAAGTAGCTGTTGCTGCTGTTTCCTCTGCTCTTAACTCCTCTTCCTCCTCCTCTTTCTATGTCTTCTCTTGACATGCTTGCTGTTTCTTGTCGGTGTTCTAGCAGGTGTTTCTTAATTCTTTAAAAAGAAATATATCTTGGTTTCTTTTCACCTTTATCTCTCGAGAAATGGTGTGTTGGTGGTGAGTTCAATGGCTTTTAATGGAAAACGAAAGGAAGTGGGTGAGGATTTTCAGGTTTCTAACTGCCACAGTGAGCAAGGAAACCTCCTCCCATGAACATTTTTCGTTTGATCTGGTACAAACACTACCATGGTTATGTTTTTATCGATTCATCATTCGTTTGACTTGTTGGCTATCTATTTTTTTTAATATATATATATATATTTTGCAATGAATCTATATATTTATCCTAGAAAATATCAAGTGAAAGTAATGTATTATCCTAGAAACAGTATATGGTAAAATATTCATATTTATCATAAATAAAATTTATTTATTCAATCTAGACTGATATGAAAAAATATTTTTAAAATCATCAATAAATAAATAAATTTAGTTTCATGAAACTAAATAATAATTTGATCCAAGCCAGATCCTTGTACTGGGGTGGAAATTATTTTGCTAGAGATGGCCTTTTTTTCCCCTCGTTCATAAAATCTATTATACATTAAAATATAACTTAATTTTAGTTTCCACAAAAGGATGGTGTATCAAGACTTTTAATTCATGAAACTATTTTGTGAAATTGTTGTGAGTGCATTTCCCTTTGTTAGTGATGTGTCAGGATTTAATTGGGTAGATAGATACGAAAGAAATGGTCATGGAAGCAGTGGATCGAGGCTGATTCTACGCGGTCTTTGGCTTTCTGTGTAGCCGTGGAAAGCACATGCTATTATAAATGTTTGAACCATCGGGTTTCCTTTCAGGAATAAGCTACAGCTTGACATCTCAACTCTCAAGGTGAATCGGGTTTGACTTTTTTAATATATATATATATATATAGTCCAGTAAATTTAAAAATATTGGTGGCAGAACACAATACATAAAAAAATAATAGTGTGTGTGTGTATATATATTACTATTAAAAACATGATATTTATAGCTTGTTATTATTTGGAATAATGAATTCTATATGTAAAAAAAAAAAAAAGTTTCTAAAATAAAATTAAAACTTCAATTATTATTAGAAAACAATATACAAAGAGAGGGAATACATCTCAAATGATCAAAATCAGAGCTCAAATACTAAAAAAGATAGTCTTGAAATATTTTTATCCATGATCGAATAACCTGATTTAGTCCCAGAAAAATGTCATCTCTTAGCCTCTGGTTTTTACTCCATTCAATTATTGAGCTGGTGCCACCTCTAAGAAAACGACAAGATCATGGCTGGAGGCACCAACTTCATTGTCACCAAACTCAAAATTTATTGCCATTGCAGTCCTGTGCTTGCTGTCTCATTCTCCTTCTGTTCTTCTGATGGATTTTTTGGCAAAAGGAAAATGCCTGTGGAATAGCAAAAAAGAAAAGAAAAGTTGCAAACTTAGTGTTGCGTGTTTACTTAGGCTTTAATTAAAAGATTAAAGATACAATCAAGTGCCTCTCTTTTCAAAACGAGGAAAAGGATTGAGATTAATTTTTGTGTTGCGGTGCAATATTCTTCTTGAAATTATTTGTAAAAAGTATTTTCAATTCTTGATTGCTTGCTTGCAGCGAATACGCGTGATGAGATGGCAGGATGTTTTTATATAGCTTTACGTCTTGTTAGATGCATGTAATTTTAGCTAATTTGAGCTTCGATCCATCTGTCGAAGGACATGATCCCTTTAGTTACTGGTTTCAAAAGAATATAAACTGTCTTATATACTGATTTATTTTAATATTTTTGTCTCTTTTTTATATTTATTATTGTTATTCTATGGGACACGAACCAAACACAATAATAAATGTTAATCACCAGTTAATGGTTGGCATAAACTATAATACTTCATTCATTATTTGCTCAACGTGATTGGTAAAGGAAATCACACACTTCTCATAAAAAGAAAAAAAGAAAAAAAAAAGACTTCTTTAGCTGCTCTTGCATTGCATATATTAAATTTCCTGTTCTCGATCTGCTTGCAGCTATCAAATTCCACTCTTCTGGTGTGCTGGGGATGGAATATCGATAACCTAGCTAAACAGATTAAGAAGGTTAGTCACGCCAACCAGCTGATGGTCATTTTGGAATGATCTAGCGATCTATCAATGCCGGCAACCCTTTCTTTCTTTTTTATTAATTATTTCCTTTTCTTTTGCGTTGGAGCATCTAGAATTCAATAGCTCCTTTAGCCTGTTGTATTGAGGGGAGAGGAATAAAAATAAGAACATAAAAAAGGAAGAAACTAGGATAGAAGCTTGTAGAAATCAAAAGTAGGATTTGACAGTAACCTTCCTCTTCCTATGCCTGTGTTGTGGTGGTCTATGTTGGTGGGTTTGGTTCAGACAGTTGGGTTGGCATTGTTACTTGGAAGCTACTCTCTTCAATTATCTTGCCAAGTGGGCATTATGATTTGTCCCTTACCTACACCACCGTCACTATCCTATGGTCTACTTTCTTTTTTCTTTTTTCTTTTTTCTTTTTCTTTTTTATCTATTTTGTTCCTGGTTGGTTCGGATCATAGTTTAATCATATCCCCAATTATTGGGGTTGGCTCAAATGGTGAAAAGGGTTTGTTGTTTGCTTTCAGGTAAGGTTGAAGGAGAAAAATCTTTATGGATACAGTAATGTCTTTGTTTGCCAGTAAATCCTCTGATAAATCCTGTTGTATAGAACAGATTTATTCAAGTAGGTTGAGATTTTATTTGGTTCGCATATAAAATGGAAAAGAAACGAATAGGAAAGCGCCCAATGCATAGATTGAGGGGCCCTCATAATCTATCTTATCTTGAGAAATTGACAAGCATTTAAGAAGAAAATGGGCTGATTTTGAAAGCTTAACCTCCCTTGCTGTGTAAATTGAAACCTTATCTTCATTTTACATTCAACAATATAAATCATAAGCAGAAACGCCCACCATACATGGTGAACAGGTTGCTTGACGCCTGGATTATGATAAGACGGAAATATCGAAAATCTGGTAGCATTTTACATAGTTCCCCAGCAGCAAATTTGCATTCTTTGCCATATCATTCAAGGCAAGGATCAGAGAGAACGGAGACAGGGCATGGAGCAGACTAGTTTTTTCCATCTTTAAGAAAAGTCAATCAAAGACCACATGCGAATAATGCCTTGCATAGATGGCTATTTTCTAGTCATTGCCAACAGACACCAAGCAAACAATCAGAGGCTTATGGAACTTGTCAAAAAGGAAAATCGAGGCTTTTCTTCTAAAATCTCACGACAAGTCAGATTGATGATTTCGTGTGAAGCAATGTTTTTCTATTTCTTGTCACAGTAATAGAAACTACAGTTCAGTAAAATAACCTACGAAGACAGCAGTCCAAGGCAGTGGCAGTTTGTGCACGCCAAAAGAATATATAACCAGGTCCATTCTCTGCTCTCGGGTCACGACCATAATGATAAAATTCATCCAATTTCTCCAATCAAACCATGACTAATTGATGATAAGGAAAAAAGTCAGTAAACTCAACATTCAATCTCGATCCATGTAAGATCTCAGATACAAAATTCTTTTAACAACGAGTTGATAGCGCTACAAAGAAAGAAGGATTCAACGCTTTCCTCCACCCCCGCCAAGCTTGGGGCCCTTTGGTGCAGCACCCTTTGGCAAGCTACCTTTGCTGCTCTTTTGTGTCTTGGCCGTTACCTCAGCCTTCTTGGCTTTTTTCTCATCCTTTGTTTTCTTTATCCTTTCCTTAATTTCACTGCACAGGTAATCAAGCATTTCAAGAAAAAAAACAGCAGGTACCGACATTGACTGGATTATCAACCAGTAAAAGAACATACCGGAGTGCAGCCTCTCTTGCAGCATCACGGACTTCAGGTTTCTCAGCTCGCTTCTTCTGTATGACCTCCAAAGTAGCACCTACAATGGACCTTGAGTAAGGTTTTTTTGTTGTACGACGCCTCTTCCTAATAGTTTCAGCAGCAATGTCCTGTAATTATTAGGCAAGAAATGTCAAAATCAACATATAGTACAACATGGGTTTATTTCCAAAGAAATCAATCGTGCATTTAGAACCATTCTACATTCATCATTTAAAAGTTTTATAGAAACTAATAAAAAAGTCACCTTCTTGTGTTGCTTCCTGTACATAGCTGTCCAGGTTAGCTTTGAGGGCTTCAGCCTGTTGTGGAAGTACCTCTTGCATTTAGAATTAGCAAAGAGGAACACCTTAATTGCATGAAAAAAGATTAATTAGTTTCGCAGCCTCAATTTTACAGTAGCCGAAATAAAAAGAAAATGCAATGCCTTCAATACCAAACTGCACATTACCTGGGAATCTGAGCGAATAAATCTGATTCCCTTGCCAGGATATATTTTCGCACCGCTGAAGCGGCAGAGTTCGGTCCTGAAATCAAGGAGAAAGAAACCATTGCAAGGAAGTCAATTCAGTAAATATGCTCCATTCAAGGGCGGGCATCTTTGATGGTGATCATGATTGCATATCCAAAACTAAATTGACATTATTTGCATGATCCAACAAATCTCAGAACTCAAACAAATCATAAAACCCCTCTATGTGACTCCAAAAAACTACCCGTTACTCTGGACTGTCACATTAATGACTAATAAGCCCGTTATTCTTGGTCGCGTCAAAGTGTTGCATGTTCTTAAAATCAAACTGATAAAAATACCCAAGTGCAACACTCCAACCAGAAGATCCTATAAAGTGTCACAAGCATCACTAAACTTAAGCTCTCGTCGTCCCAACTCCAGTTTTATTCAAGTCTTGGTAATTCCCTTGTTTACTTGGCTGTGTTTTCACTTTATTATCTTCCTGCACTGCGTCAATCACACTCAAGCATTAATTATAGCTTAATGCTTACCAGAGAGCCGAAGACTCGGGCAATAAAGCAAACTACTTGGTCTTATTCAAGTGAATCCCAGCAACAAAAAGCTTAAAACGTTCTGAAAGCTTGCAATTTTTGAACCTTATAAAACAAAAGAAACTCACTTTTTTTTCCTTGTATTGTCATATCTAACAAAGGTTCTAAATTTCTACATCAGATGTTCAGATTGTAATATATTTCATACAAAGCCAGGACGACTCTAATTGAATCCAACAATACATACTCCTTAAACACTTGAAGAAACAACAATCCATCAAGAAAAAAAAGAAGAAATATAGACCATTTCCAGTGACATGGAAACGTAGACACATTGGAGAGAAAGGGACGTACTTGAGAACCATGGCGGCGGCGGCGGCTGATTTTTTTGGCAGGGAAGAAGGAAGCCTAGGGTTTAGTTTTTGAAGAGATATAAATCTGGTTGCTAGATCATTGTGGGATTTGTGATTATGGGCTCGACAATATACATTTGAAATAGGTCAGGCCACAAATTAAGAGTCTGCTTCTTGTGCTTATGGGCCTTTGTTATTTACCTGCTTCGTAGGTTTGAGATTTACATTAACCCCTGTAGTTTTGAGATCTTACAAATTCATCCACGATTAAGCAAAGTTATTAAACCCGGGATAATTCATGGCCCGGGTCACGAGTTAGCCTGAATTTATCTAAATTAATTGAAATAATTTAATTTTAAAAAAATCAAACAAGATTCTGGTAGGATTATCCAGGTTCATAACACTAGCTGGATCATATTAGATTTAGTAATATCATAAATAAATCTATTTTAAAAAAAAATCAAGTTGTTGTCAAAAGAAATTCTATACATTTCAAGAATCCTTGTCAATTGTTTTGCCACTTGGAACCCTCCTTGTGTCTTCGTCCTAGGATTTTAGGGAAACTACATCGAATTTTGTTCGAAGTTTAATATAATATTATTTTAATTATTTAAAAAAACATATTTAATCCATTTAAAATACATCAAATTCAAATTTCACCATACCTTTTTTTTCATGCATAGATAGCTGGAGAAAATCCCTTCATGGTCAGTATCATATGTTGTTTTTGTAAACAAACAAGGTGTCGTGCAAGAAATAAATAAATAAAAAAAGGTTTATTATTTCAAGTGAATCGAATTGCTAAATTTCAACCATGGTTTACAAATTAGTTTCCAGAAGAGATCGCAGATAAGAGAAATAATAAATAATTAACAAAGCAATCATTTCATGATCCTCGAGCGATGAAATACAACAGATTTAGCAAATTGCTTTTAATTCACATGATCTGATGAAAGAATATTCATCCTAATTGTATCCGAGAAATTAATGTTTTGATCTACAATGTTCTTAATTAACTCTCATGGTTTGCCTCTATTCACCTTGAATGAATGATCAGCTCACCAAATGCCACAGATATGCAATTAATCAGGGTGTGGAATTATATATTTTTAAACCAAATTCAAAGGAAAAAAAAGGAGAGAAATTAATAGCAAAGTGAGGTCCAAATTTTAATCAGGGTCTTTCTCGAGCAATATTAAAAGAAATATATATTTTACAAATGTTTTTATGATAAATTAATTTCCCAAACCAATCTTTCAGTCGGCAAACCATTATTTCCAAGTGTCATCTTCCTACTGGTGCCAGCCACACCAGGGTCAAAATTGGAGACAAAACCCACCAAGCCAAGACGGAAATAACCTGCTTTGCACGCGCTCGCAAGCACGCGTGGAATAACCCAGTGGCGGATTTCACAAAACCATGTAATAAAAAAGGAAAGCGGTCCCCGCGTGTTGACTTTTCACCTTCCAGTCCAAAAAATTTCCTCTTCCTTTACATATTTTCTCCTTTTGTTTCGGTTTCTCTTTGAACAACAAAGAGAGAGAAGTCCTTTTTGTGCATGAAAGCGAGAAAGGAGGCTTCATGCCCTAGAAAAAAACAGGCGAGAGAGTAGAAGAGAAGAGAAAGTAAGTTATTTTCAATTTATTTTTTATGCGCTCACATATTGTTTGTAGCTTTTGTGCCCGTTTGTCTGCTCGTTTTGCTGCTTTCAAATAAAAATATTATTTTTAATGATTTTTTTCCTTGAATCAGAATTTTGACAGCGTCAGCAAACATGTTATTTATGTTTTGTTTTATGGCGTCTTGTGTTACTGTCAAGTAATATGCTTTTCTTGTCTCACTCACTACAATTGACGTTACATTGGCTTTGTCTTGTTCCTAGTAGTAAAAAAATGGAAGAAAGGATCTGATAATTTTATTTTATCGAAAGACCCTTTTTGTACCATCAAGTATTGAGAAAGGTACCTTTTTTATCGACTGTATTCAATCACTGTTTTACGTCAAAGAAAATTGAGGGAAAGGAAGAGAGGTCAACTGGGATTTTTTTTATATGTTTCTTGTATGTGTGAAATAAAATATTAGAGCCAGGCTTGTTTTCTCTGATAGATTTTCAACTTGATGAGGTCAGAATAGTGTGTATATCAAGAAAAGATTGGTTTTTGTTGCCCTTTTCACCTCATTATCTGACACATGAAGGTTTTCTGAGTGAGAGAGAAGGAGTCGTCCATGAAACGTTGACAGAGAAACTGCTTTTTCTTTTTTTCTATCATATAATTAAGGATGTGATAATGGCTTTTAAGTCTAGCTCAGTGTGGGAAACCTTGTAGAGGTCAAAACTTGCTAGACAAGTGAGAGAGAGAGAGAGAGAGAGAGAGTCCAAGCATACCTTGTGAAAGGGTTAGCTATATAAAAAAAAACTTGCGAAGGAGTAACCAAGGGCCAAGCAGAGAGAGAGAGAGAGAGATTATATAAGAACTATATATATATTATAAATGTTTGAACCATCGGGTTTCCTTTCAGGAATAAGCTACAGCTTGACGTCTCAACTCTCAAGGTGAATCGGATTTGACTTTTTTAATATATATATATATATATATATATATATATATAGTAAATTTAAAAATATTGGTGGCAGAACACAATACATAAAAAAATAATAGTGTGTGTGTATATATATATTACTATTAAAAACATGATATTTATAGCTTGTTATTATTTGGAATAATGAATTCTATATGTAAAAAAAAAAAAAAGTTTCTAAAATAAAATTAAAACTTCAATTATTATTAGAAAACAATATACAAAGAGAGGGAATACATCTCAAATGATCAAAATCAGAGCTCAAATACTAAAAAAGATAGTCTTGAAATATTTTTATCCATGATCGAATAACCTGATTTAGTCCCAGAAAAATGTCATCTCTTAGCCTCTGGTTTTTACTCCATTCAATTATTGAGCTGGTGCCACCTCTAAGAAAACGACAAGATCATGGCTGGAGGCACCAACTTCATTGTCACCAAACTCAAAATTTATTGCCATTGCAGTCCTGTGCTTGCTGTCTCATTCTCCTTCTGTTCTTCTGATGGATTTTTTGGCAAAAGGAAAATGCCTGTGGAATAGCAAAAAAGAAAAGAAAAGTTGCAAACTTAGTGTTGCGTGTTTACTTAGGCTTTAATTAAAAGATTAAAGATACAATCAAGTGCCTCTCTTTTCAAAACGAGGAAAAGGATTGAGATTAATTTTTGTGTTGCGGTGCAATATTCTTCTTGAAATTATTTGTAAAAAGTATTTTCAATTCTTGATTGCTTGCTTGCAGCGAATACGCGTGATGAGATGGCAGGATGTTTTTATATAGCTTTACGTCTTGTTAGATGCATGTAATTTTAGCTAATTTGAGCTTCGATCCATCTGTCGAAGGACATGATCCCTTTAGTTACTGGTTTCAAAAGAATATAAACTGTCTTATATACTGATTTATTTTAATATTTTTGTCTCTTTTTTATATTTATTATTGTTATTCTATGGGACACGAACCAAACACAATAATAAATGTTAATCACCAGTTAATGGTTGGCATAAACTATAATACTTCATTCATTATTTGCTCAACGTGATTGGTAAAGGAAATCACACACTTCTCATAAAAAGAAAAAAAGAAAAAAAAAAGACTTCTTTAGCTGCTCTTGCATTGCATATATTAAATTTCCTGTTCTCGATCTGCTTGCAGCAAGCAAATTCCACTCTTCTGATGTGCTGGGGATGGAATATCCATAGCCTAGCTAAACAGATTAAGCAGGTTAGTCACGCCAACCAGCTGATGGTCATTTTGGAATGATCTAGCGATCTGTCAATGCCGGCAACCCTTTCTTTTTTATTAATTATTTCCTTTTCTTTTGCGTTGGAGCATCTAGAATTCAATAGCTCCTTTAGCCTGTTGTATTGAGGGGAGAGGAATAAAAATAAGAACATAAAAAACGGAAGAAACTAGGATAGAAGCTTGTAGAAATCAAAAGTAGGATTTGACAGTAACCTTCCTCTTCCTATGCCTGTGTTGTGGTGGTCTATGTTGGTGGGTTTGGTTCAGACAGTTGGGTTGGCATTGTTACTTGGAAGCTACTCTCTTCAATTATCTTGCCAAGTGGGCATTATGATTTGTCCCTTACCTACACCAAAGTCACTATCCTATGGTCTACTTTTCTTTTTCTTTTTTCTTTTTTCTTTTTCTTTTTTATCTATTTTGTTCCTGGTTGGTTCGGATCATAGTTTAATCATCCCCAATTATTGGGGTTGGCTCAAATGGTGAAAAGGGTTTGTTGTTTGCTTTCAGGTAAGGTTGAAGGAGAAAAATCTTTATGGATACAGTAATGTCTTTGTTTGCCAGTAAATCCTCTGATAAATCCTGTTGTATAGAACAGATTTATTCAAGTAGGTTGAGATTTTATTTGGTTCGCATATAAAATGGAAAAGAAACGAATAGGAAAGCGCCCAATGCATAGATTGAGGGGCCCTCATAATCTATCTTATCTTGAGAAATTGACAAGCATTTAAGAAGAAAATGGGCTGATTTTGAAAGCTTAACCTCCCTTGCTGTGTAAATTGAAACCTTATCTTCATTTTACATTCAACAATATAAATCATAAGCAGAAACGCCCACCATACATGGTGAACAGGTTGCTTGACGCCTGGATTATGATAAGACGGAAATATCGAAAATCTGGTAGCATTTTACATAGTTCCCCAGCAGCAAATTTGCATTCTTTGCCATATCATTCAAGGCAAGGATCAGAGAGAACGGAGACAGGGCATGGAGCAGACTAGTTTTTTCCATCTTTAAGAAAAGTCAATCAAAGACCACATGCGAATAATGCCTTGCATAGATGGCTATTTTCTAGTCATTGCCAACAGACACCAAGCAAACAATCAGAGGCTTATGGAACTTGTCAAAAAGGAAAATCGAGGCTTTTCTTCTAAAATCTCACGACAAGTCAGATTGATGATTTCGTGTGAAGCAATGTTTTTCTATTTCTTGTCACAGTAATAGAAACTACAGTTCAGTAAAATAACCTACGAAGACAGCAGTCCAAGGCAGTGGCAGTTTGTGCACGCCAAAAGAATATATAACCAGGTCCATTCTCTGCTCTCGGGTCACGACCATAATGATAAAATTCATCCAATTTCTCCAATCAAACCATGACTAATTGATGATAAGGAAAAAAGTCAGTAAACTCAACATTCAATCTCGATCCATGTAAGATCTCAGATACAAAATTCTTTTAACAACGAGTTGATAGCGCTACAAAGAAAGAAGGATTCAACGCTTTCCTCCACCCCCGCCAAGCTTGGGGCCCTTTGGTGCAGCACCCTTTGGCAAGCTACCTTTGCTGCTCTTTTGTGTCTTGGCCGTTACCTCAGCCTTCTTGGCTTTTTTCTCATCCTTTGTTTTCTTTATCCTTTCCTTAATTTCACTGCACAGGTAATCAAGCATTTCAAGAAAAAAAACAGCAGGTACCGACATTGACTGGATTATCAACCAGTAAAAGAACATACCGGAGTGCAGCCTCTCTTGCAGCATCACGGACTTCAGGTTTCTCAGCTCGCTTCTTCTGTATGACCTCCAAAGTAGCACCTACAATGGACCTTGAGTAAGGTTTTTTTGTTGTACGACGCCTCTTCCTAATAGTTTCAGCAGCAATGTCCTGTAATTATTAGGCAAGAAATGTCAAAATCAACATATAGTACAACATGGGTTTATTTCCAAAGAAATCAATCGTGCATTTAGAACCATTCTACATTCATCATTTAAAAGTTTTATAGAAACTAATAAAAAAGTCACCTTCTTGTGTTGCTTCCTGTACATAGCTGTCCAGGTTAGCTTTGAGGGCTTCAGCCTGTTGTGGAAGTACCTCTTGCATTTAGAATTAGCAAAGAGGAACACCTTAATTGCATGAAAAAAGATTAATTAGTTTCGCAGCCTCAATTTTACAGTAGCCGAAATAAAAAGAAAATGCAATGCCTTCAATACCAAACTGCACATTACCTGGGAATCTGAGCGAATAAATCTGATTCCCTTGCCAGGATATATTTTCGCACCGCTGAAGCGGCAGAGTTCGGTCCTGAAATCAAGGAGAAAGAAACCATTGCAAGGAAGTCAATTCAGTAAATATGCTCCATTCAAGGGCGGGCATCTTTGATGGTGATCATGATTGCATATCCAAAACTAAATTGACATTATTTGCATGATCCAACAAATCTCAGAACTCAAACAAATCATAAAACCCCTCTATGTGACTCCAAAAAACTACCCGTTACTCTGGACTGTCACATTAATGACTAATAAGCCCGTTATTCTTGGTCGCGTCAAAGTGTTGCATGTTCTTAAAATCAAACTGATAAAAATACCCAAGTGCAACACTCCAACCAGAAGATCCTATAAAGTGTCACAAGCATCACTAAACTTAAGCTCTCGTCGTCCCAACTCCAGTTTTATTCAAGTCTTGGTAATTCCCTTGTTTACTTGGCTGTGTTTTCACTTTATTATCTTCCTGCACTGCGTCAATCACACTCAAGCATTAATTATAGCTTAATGCTTACCAGAGAGCCGAAGACTCGGGCAATAAAGCAAACTACTTGGTCTTATTCAAGTGAATCCCAGCAACAAAAAGCTTAAAACGTTCTGAAAGCTTGCAATTTTTGAACCTTATAAAACAAAAGAAACTCACTTTTTTTTCCTTGTATTGTCATATCTAACAAAGGTTCTAAATTTCTACATCAGATGTTCAGATTGTAATATATTTCATACAAAGCCAGGACGACTCTAATTGAATCCAACAATACATACTCCTTAAACACTTGAAGAAACAACAATCCATCAAGAAAAAAAAGAAGAAATATAGACCATTTCCAGTGACATGGAAACGTAGACACATTGGAGAGAAAGGGACGTACTTGAGAACCATGGCGGCGGCGGCGGCTGATTTTTTTGGCAGGGAAGAAGGAAGCCTAGGGTTTAGTTTTTGAAGAGATATAAATCTGGTTGCTAGATCATTGTGGGATTTGTGATTATGGGCTCGACAATATACATTTGAAATAGGTCAGGCCACAAATTAAGAGTCTGCTTCTTGTGCTTATGGGCCTTTGTTATTTACCTGCTTCGTAGGTTTGAGATTTACATTAACCCCTGTAGTTTTGAGATCTTACAAATTCATCCACGATTAAGCAAAGTTATTAAACCCGGGATAATTCATGGCCCGGGTCACGAGTTAGCCTGAATTTATCTAAATTAATTGAAATAATTTAATTTTAAAAAAATCAAACAAGATTCTGGTAGGATTATCCAGGTTCATAACACTAGCTGGATCATATTAGATTTAGTAATATCATAAATAAATCTATTTTAAAAAAAAATCAAGTTGTTGTCAAAAGAAATTCTATACATTTCAAGAATCCTTGTCAATTGTTTTGCCACTTGGAACCCTCCTTGTGTCTTCGTCCTAGGATTTTAGGGAAACTACATCGAATTTTGTTCGAAGTTTAATATAATATTATTTTAATTATTTAAAAAAACATATTTAATCCATTTAAAATACATCAAATTCAAATTTCACCATACCTTTTTTTTCATGCATAGATAGCTGGAGAAAATCCCTTCATGGTCAGTATCATATGTTGTTTTTGTAAACAAACAAGGTGTCGTGCAAGAAATAAATAAATAAAAAAAGGTTTATTATTTCAAGTGAATCGAATTGCTAAATTTCAACCATGGTTTACAAATTAGTTTCCAGAAGAGATCGCAGATAAGAGAAATAATAAATAATTAACAAAGCAATCATTTCATGATCCTCGAGCGATGAAATACAACAGATTTAGCAAATTGCTTTTAATTCACATGATCTGATGAAAGAATATTCATCCTAATTGTATCCGAGAAATTAATGTTTTGATCTACAATGTTCTTAATTAACTCTCATGGTTTGCCTCTATTCACCTTGAATGAATGATCAGCTCACCAAATGCCACAGATATGCAATTAATCAGGGTGTGGAATTATATATTTTTAAACCAAATTCAAAGGAAAAAAAAGGAGAGAAATTAATAGCAAAGTGAGGTCCAAATTTTAATCAGGGTCTTTCTCGAGCAATATTAAAAGAAATATATATTTTACAAATGTTTTTATGATAAATTAATTTCCCAAACCAATCTTTCAGTCGGCAAACCATTATTTCCAAGTGTCATCTTCCTACTGGTGCCAGCCACACCAGGGTCAAAATTGGAGACAAAACCCACCAAGCCAAGACGGAAATAACCTGCTTTGCACGCGCTCGCAAGCACGCGTGGAATAACCCAGTGGCGGATTTCACAAAACCATGTAATAAAAAAGGAAAGCGGTCCCCGCGTGTTGACTTTTCACCTTCCAGTCCAAAAAATTTCCTCTTCCTTTACATATTTTCTCCTTTTGTTTCGGTTTCTCTTTGAACAACAAAGAGAGAGAAGTCCTTTTTGTGCATGAAAGCGAGAAAGGAGGCTTCATGCCCTAGAAAAAAACAGGCGAGAGAGTAGAAGAGAAGAGAAAGTAAGTTATTTTCAATTTATTTTTTATGCGCTCACATATTGTTTGTAGCTTTTGTGCCCGTTTGTCTGCTCGTTTTGCTGCTTTCAAATAAAAATATTATTTTTAATGATTTTTTTCCTTGAATCAGAATTTTGACAGCGTCAGCAAACATGTTATTTATGTTTTGTTTTATGGCGTCTTGTGTTACTGTCAAGTAATATGCTTTTCTTGTCTCACTCACTACAATTGACGTTACATTGGCTTTGTCTTGTTCCTAGTAGTAAAAAAATGGAAGAAAGGATCTGATAATTTTATTTTATCGAAAGACCCTTTTTGTACCATCAAGTATTGAGAAAGGTACCTTTTTTATCGACTGTATTCAATCACTGTTTTACGTCAAAGAAAATTGAGGGAAAGGAAGAGAGGTCAACTGGGATTTTTTTTATATGTTTCTTGTATGTGTGAAATAAAATATTAGAGCCAGGCTTGTTTTCTCTGATAGATTTTCAACTTGATGAGGTCAGAATAGTGTGTATATCAAGAAAAGATTGGTTTTTGTTGCCCTTTTCACCTCATTATCTGACACATGAAGGTTTTCTGAGTGAGAGAGAAGGAGTCGTCCATGAAACGTTGACAGAGAAACTGCTTTTTCTTTTTTTCTATCATATAATTAAGGATGTGATAATGGCTTTTAAGTCTAGCTCAGTGTGGGAAACCTTGTAGAGGTCAAAACTTGCTAGACAAGTGAGAGAGAGAGAGAGAGAGAGAGAGTCCAAGCATACCTTGTGAAAGGGTTAGCTATATAAAAAAAAACTTGCGAAGGAGTAACCAAGGGCCAAGCAGAGAGAGAGAGAGAGAGATTATATAAGAACTATATACATAAACGAGTGAAAAGGGGCTATTTTGATTGATTATTGGGGTTTGATCAGTACTTACAGTGTTGATAGTTTTGGTGGTGGTAGTGGGGTTTCAACGTTTGTGACAGATATAATCCTAGTATACAATAACAAAACCATGCCTTAGTGTTGGTGACATTGCTTAGACGCCGCCAACAACAACAACAACCCTCCTCTCTACCAAATCACCAGCCCTTTCTCTTTCTATTGCTTGTATCATGTCTCTATGAACTTTCTCTTGATTTTCTTTATGGTTGTTGATTGTGATTTTTATATCTTGCATGCTGTTGTGCTTGAAATTGAATAATGTATGACCCTTTTTTGTTTGTGGGTTTTTTTTTTTTGCAGAAGAATAATATGGATAGTCATGGTGACATGGGCCTACTTGTGGAACATTTTGATCCTAGTATGGCAGGGAGGACGAGGGAGGATGGTTATGAGAGCAGGTCTGGAAGTGATAACATTGAAGGTGCATCCGGGGAAGATCAGGATGCTGGAGATTATCCAAGGCCTAGGAAGAAGTACAATAGACACACTGCTAATCAAATACAAGAGCTTGAATCGTATGATTCTTCTTTTGGCTATTTTGTTTATGTCAAGGGATTTATGTATTTGGTCACTTGTCTTTGGTTGAAGGATTTTTTATTATTATTATTTATATAAAAGAGCTTTGTTTCTGTTTGTGATGTCAATAGTTTCTTTAAGGAATGCCCTCATCCTGATGAGAAACAAAGATCAGAGCTTAGCAGGAGGCTTGGCTTGGAAAGCAAGCAAATCAAGTTTTGGTTCCAAAATAGGAGAACTCAAATGAAGGTAAATTGGTAAACTTTTGCGTACCCTTTTGATTCTTTTCATTTTCCCTTGCGAAGATTTTGATTTTGGTCATTTTGAACTCCAGACCCAGTTGGAACGGCATGAGAATGCAATCCTAAGGCAAGAAAATGATAAGCTCCGAGCTGAGAATGAGTTGTTGAAACATAACATGAGTGATCCAATTTGCAACAGCTGTGGTGGTCCTGTGGTGCCTGTTCCAGTGCCTTATGAGCAACAGCAGTTAAGAATTGAAAATGCTCGATTGAAGGATGAATTAGGCCGTGTTTGTGCCCTAGCCAATAAGTTTTTAGGTAGGCCTCTCACATCCTCGGCCAATCCTGTCCCTCCCTTTGGCTCAAACACCAAGTTGGACCTTGCAGTTGGGAGAAATGGCTGTGGCAATTTAGGCCATACTGACAACACGTTGCCAATGGGGTTTGACAATGATGGAGGGGTTATGATGCCTCTAATGAAACCAATAGGCAATGCTGTCGGCAATGAAGTATCATTTGATAGATCAATGTTTGTAGATCTTGCACTGGCTGCTATGGATGAACTGATTAAGATGGCTCAGATTGAAAGTCCCATTTGGATCAAAAGCTTGGATGGAGGGAAGGAAGTCCTGAACCACGATGAGTATACGAGGACTTTTCCTCCTTGTATTGGCATGAAACCCAGCAATTTTGTTTTTGAGGCTACTCGGGAGAGTGGTGTAGTACTCATCGACAGCTTGGCTCTGGTTGAAACATTGATGGACGTGGTATGCTATCTAAATCTTAATGTCGTTATGGAGTTTCTAATGATTTCTCTTAAGCCTAAGCTTGCTATTGGGACTTGATTTCTGCATTTCATTTTTCTGTGTATTTTTATGTCAATGACAATTAATGTAATTATCAATTTTGGAGCACTTTATCAAGATTAGAATAGTTTGGTGAGCTTCTGTACGTTTTTTGTTTACAATCTCACATTTGACCATTTTATCACCTGTCGAATCCCCTTGTATGATAGAATGGCGGTGAGAAAGCTGCAAAAGTAATCTTAATCTCTTCAGCTATTAAATCTAGAAATGGTGCAATGCTTCTAGTTTTGTACTTGGACAGCTGGTTAACTTCTTTTCCATATACAGAATGGATGGGTGGAAACGTTTCCCAGCTTGATTGCTAGAGCTGCGACCGTTGATATCATATCAAGTGGCATGGGCGGAACAAAAAGTGGAGCATTGCAAATTGTATGCCATTAACCTATCCTATGTGTCTTATAGTCTTTTGCAGTGAAGCAGGAATTTATGAATGTTTCTTTTCCAGATACATGCTGAGTTTCAAGTGATTTCTCCTTTTGTCCCTGTGCGTCAAGCGAAGTTCCTTCGGTTATGCAAGCAACTAACAGAGGGTGTGTGGGCTGTGGCTGATGTTTCTGTTGATGGAAACCAAACCCATGTAACCTGCAGAAGGCTTCCTTCTGGCTGCATTATACAAGATATGAACAATGGTTGCTGCAAGGTAATGATTTGTATAGATTCTTCATTTGTGCTGGCTATACTTATGATCACTCGTTGCTTTTTCATCCTCAGAGGTACCTTACAAGGATTTTGCATTAACTGCTGCATCAATTTGAATTATGTGCAAATACACAGCTAGTCTTTTGTGCATCCCCAAATTAAATATATTATGTTTGTTCTCTCTTCTCTCTTAATGACATATATTAGTGGTTTACTTGAAAACTTCGAGCTTTGATGATTATTTAACTAAAATAAGATTCTTCTTTGGTTTAAATATTTCAGACTCTTCAATTCTAAAGCAAGCACTGCTTATTTTATGTGCTTAATTGTGTGCTGCTGCTTTCGAAGATCACGAAATCAGTGGCACTTGCATTTGACAAGCCCATGCATACATATTTATTTGATTCCTTAGTCTTGAATGTAGTGCAGTGCATTCACAGCTTTCTTATCCAGGTAAAGCCTTGTAGTTTTCAATCTCTGCTGTACACCTCATGCATTTGATGTTTATCTTGATAGTTTTTTTTCTGTCCACGAGGTGATATGACCTAGATCTAACCATTATATTTTAACCTTTTATTTTCAAGTAATGATCCTGCCACCTCTCTATCCAATTAAAAATTCTCATGAGATCTTCTTTTCAAGTTCTAAGAAAGGATTCCATCTTATATTATTTGGATTGTTCAACACTACGCCTTGGTTTTTTACTTGTCTGTCCTTTCAGACTTGTTTAAACTGTGGTATGGGACTGTAAGATATATATTACCGTGTTAGTTTGTTCTATCATTTGGTTGCACGTCTATTTTTCTATGCACTCCCCTCTTCATTATCATTTTCCCCTTTTAATCCAAGAACAAAGTTTTTAGCACCACAATAACTTTCACTCAAGGATGACTCGCCAGCATTAGAATTTTGCAGGCTTCATGGTTTGCTAATGTTTAAGACTAAAAACTGGCGAAACTTTTTAAAACATGTTCTCGGAAAAATCTTTGTGGAAATGTTCCTGTTTGAGGTGAATGGAACCCGGTGAAGCCAAGGTTGATTGCTTGCTAGATAGAGTTCCAGAATGCTGACTGATAGTAAAATGCAGGTTACATGGGTGGAACATTCTGAATATGATGAGAGTGCAGTCCATCAACTCTACCGACACATACTAAATTCTGGCATGGGTTTTGGCGCACAGAGGTGGATTGCCGCCCTTCAACGGCACTACGAGTGCATGGCAATACTCTTGTCCCCTACCATTTTGGGTGAAGACCAGACAGGTCTAGGAATGCTACTTCACCCTTCCTTGATCATTTGTTTATTTTATCCGGAAATATTTTGTGTCGTTTTCTGAGTTGTTATACTATCGTGCTACAGCGATAAATCTGGGAGGTAAGAAAAGCATGTTAAAGTTGGCACGACGAATGGTGGATAGCTTCTGTTCTGGGGTTTGTGCTTCTACTTTGCATAACTGGGGCAACCTTGTGGTTGAAAGTGTGAGTGAAGATGTGAGGATTTTGACCCGAAAGATCATCAATGAACCTGGTGAGCCAGATGGTATTGTGCTGAGTGTTTCGACTTCTGTTTGGCTGCCGGTTTCACAGCAAAGGTTATTTGACTTTTTGAGGGATGAACAATCAAGGAGCCAATGGGACATTTTATCCAATGGTGGAATGTTGCAAGAGATGGTCCAAATCCCCAAGGGCCAGGGACGTTGGAACTCTGTCTCTGTCTTGCGTTCAACTGTGAGTGGCCATAATCAACTTCCAGGTTTCTTTTTTTCTAATCAAGAGTTTAACTATATATTTTCTGCTTTCTGAGACTTTGCAGGCGGTCGATGCCAACGCGGGCGACAACATGTTAATATTACAAGAAACCTGGAATGATGTCTCAGGTTCGTTAGTGGTGTACGCCCCGGTCGACGTACAATCAGTGAGTGTAGTGATGAATGGTGGAGACTCTACCTATGTAGCTCTCTTGCCATCAGGATTTGTGATTCTTCCAGACAATTCATTCAGTAATGGCGAGCCAAACAGCTGCAATGGGAATCCAGCTAAAAGAGACTGTGATGGCAACGATGGAGGCGGATCTTTTTTGACTGTCGGATTCCAAATTCTGGCGAGCAACCTTCCTTCAGCCAAACTCACAGTCGAGTCAGTCAAGACAGTTCACAATCTCATCTCCTGCACAATGCAGAGGATCAAAACAGCCTTCAACTAATTAATGGCTGCTTTTCGACACACAAGAATACATGGTACGAAGGAGGTTTAGCAAAAAGAATGGAAGTGAAATAGAGGCAGCTCGAGGTGAGAACTTTGCACAAGTAGGGTTTCGAGTCAAGAACGAACCGCATGCGGGGTTAAGTTTGCTGGGTGGAGATTGGGCAGATGACTGTGGATGTTGCTACTGTCCTCGATCACCCAGCTAGCCTTGACGGTGGTCCTGTGGTTCGGGCATTGACTCTCAGTCCGCCTTGGCAGACGTTTTAGTTCATCAGTCCCATTTCTTACAGAGAGAAACAAGATAGACTGCTGGCTCTTTGACTTTTTTGTATTATGAAAACTGTTCAAAATCTTAGGCAATCTGCTATATTTTGCTGCAAAACTTTCACCTCAGATGGAACCGAGTTATTGCATTGACAGCTTTTCTTACTCTTGTGTTTTGTGTATCCTTTGTGGTGCCTGATTCTTCTCGCACGTGACGTGACTTTCCACGCATGTTTGTGGCGAGCCTTCCAGGAAAAACAATCGAAGTCAAAGTTCACAGTCAACAAATCGGCCGGTTTTATGGAATTCTTTAGTTACACCGGTTTTACGGGTCAAATATTTACAAGTAAAAGTGTTGGGGTTAATTTTTGTGCTGGATTTACACCTGAAATTTACATAAATAGGTGAGAAAACTGTTAATATAACTAAAAGATATTTAATTTTTTAAATTGAATTTATTTATTAAAATCTATAAAAGATAATAAAATACAAATACACGTAAAATTTGTTAGATAAAAAAAGATATTAAACATGGTTGAACGTATTATAAATATAATCTAGAAATAAATATTTTTTATTTCTAGAAACAAAGTATATATATTATTAATTAAATTTGCTGCAGTCACATTCATTTCTTAGAGCTTGCTAAAATATAGGGTGCTCAAATTTAAATATAAGATTGTATTTGGTTAGTGTTTAGGACAAAATAGATAAAATAAAAAAATATTATTATTTTCTGTATTTTTTTTAATAAAAAAAACATGTTTCTTCTTGTCTTTATTTATGCTGAGAGTAATCTGCTGAAAGAAGGGGGTGAGAAAACTATCCACTACAAGTCTCAATGGCCTTAAGAGGCCTAAATTTCAATACCAGATCACAATTAGGCCCACCCGTTTTCTCCATGGCAACTTGTAATTAAGAGATGGCCCATTACACACTAATCAGATTTCAATTACCACCTCCAAGATTTCTGCTATTTCATAATCACCCCTCATTCTCTAACAATCTTCCCATTTACTCCTCTCCAGCATTTCTTAGTCTTCCCAGCTCTCCTCCGCTCCAAAAATTCGTCACTCCCTCTTCTCAATCAGTCACTGCTAAAACCCTAAACCCAAGATCGAAACACAAAAATGCTAATCTTCATTTCTCTCAATCTCTTAAATTCTAGGCACAAAGCCCTCAGGACCTTTCAATCCACACTCTACAACCTTAAACACACAAAACCCATGTCCCAATCCACTTCAATACCCAAAAAACAGCTAAGGGTTCGTGACCATGGATTTGATAATTACATGGAAATCGAAAAAAAGATTAGAAAAGTCTTAAAATTTCAATCTTTAATACTTTTTCAGCACAACCAAACACTGCCCATTTCACGTCTTGATAATCTCGCTGGCAGGTTGGGGTTTAAACAGTTTGAAGCGGGTGCTTTTATCCTCAAATTCCCTCATGTTTTTGAGGTCTACGAGCACCCAGTTCAACGAGTGTTGTATTGTCGCTTAACGCGCAAAGCAATCAATCAGATCATGCAAGAAAAGGAGGCCCTTTTGGCTCTGATTCCTGATGCTGTTACCAGGTTGAGGAAGTTGATAATGATGTCTAATGAGGGTAGGTTGCGGTTAGAGCATTTAAGGATCGCAAGGTACGAGTTTGGTTTACCTGATGATTTTGAGTATTCTGTTGTTTTGAAGTATCCGCAGTTTTTTAGATTGGTTGATGCTATTGAGACTAGGAATAAATACATTGAGGTGGTTGACAGAGACCGTAAATTGACGGTTTGTGCGATAGAAAAAGTTAGGGAGAGAGAGTATAGAGAGAAAGGAATGGATGCTGAGGACGTGAGGTTTAAGTTTTTGGTGAATTTTCCACCGGGGTTTAAGATAGGGAAGTATTATAGGATTGCAGTGTGGAAATGGCAAAGGGTACCTTATTGGTCACCGTATGAAGATATTTCAGGTTATGATTTGAGGTCAATTGAGGCTCAGAAGCGGATGGAGAAGAGGGCAGTGGCTAGTATTCATGAATTGTTGTCGCTGACGGTGGAGAAGAAGATGACGATGGAGAGGATCGCTCATTTCAGGATGGCTATGAATTTGCCCAACAAATTGAAAGGCTTTTTGCTTCAGCACCAGGGGATTTTCTATGTTTCAACCAGAGGGAATCATGGGAAGCTTCATACAGTTTTTCTTAGAGAGGCGTATTGGAAAGGTGAGTTAGTTGAGCCGAATGGTTTGTATTTGGCAAGGAGGAAGTTGTGTGAGTTGGTGTTGTTGAGTTCGAGGAAAGCAAATATGGATAGGGGGTTGGTTCGTTATAGGAGGGATATAGAAGAGGATGAGATGGAGCATTTTAGGAGAGACTGCGCGGAAGATGGTTTTGAAGGTGGGAAGGAGGGGAAAGAGGGAGAGAGGGAGGATGACTTGAGTTGTGATGTTTGTTCTGATTTTACAGATGATGATGATGTTGATGACATCGAAAAGGCAGAAAATGCTCAACTAAATGGGTGACTGCATAAGATTGGTGGTGTAACGAACCGTTTTTTTGGTTCCCAGTTGGGGGGCACCAATAGTTACTGCCAATTTACTATCACTGGGGATGATTAGGCAGAGAAGTGAATCTCAATTATGCATCAGAGATGCTAGAATAAGCAAGTTATATGGAATTGGGGTTCTTCAGGGAAGACTTACATCTCACAGGAAAACTATTGGTGCTTCAAGTGGCTCGTGTTGTTTCAGAATGTAGGAGATCATAAACTTTGATTTGGCTGGCTGTTGCCATGTCTACTTAGCAGTTATCAGAACTGAGTTTGCTCCTAGAGGCTGTTTATGCTACCATGTAAGTTGGATTTTCTTACCTGATTATTGTTACTTTATAATGTTAACCTTTTTTAGAACTGAAGTTATGGTGAAAATTGCTGTGCTAGATTAGTCGTGAGGCTGTTACTTGCTTACTGTTAGCAAATTATCTGGCCTTGGTGTCTATCACTGTGCATATTTACTTAAATAGTTGGCATATTCGTCTATCCTCAAATTGTGCAGAGTGTTGCTTGCTTACAAATTCTAAATTTCTCAGGGTGTAGCTTTTTTCTAATGAACATTCAGGGCCTAGTGCGTATCTGTGTTCAAAGCTGATCAAAATAGTTTGCAAATTGATCTGAAGTAATTCTATTATATTGGTTTAATGGACTGTCCTTGTCATTTATGAATTCTACAGTCTGTCGTAGGAATGTTTCAGTTGAGTATCAAATAGATTATTTTGAAGTATCTGGTGAATATGAGTGATCATCTACAGTCATAATTTTAATAGATTTTAATAGATACAGCTCCCATAGTACACTCAGCTACTCATATATTTTGTTGCGTGATAGTATCTGTTATGCTTGCTAAACCTTTTTGAAAGTTATAGATATCCCACAAGCTGCCAATTATTGGTTTCATACCACAATCATGACATTTCATCTACTGCTCCTTGTCTACTTAATTTATCGCCCATGCCCCTTCTGATTCCACCATGGTGTCACAGTATGATGACTGTCAGCTTTACCAATTTCTGTAGCCTGAAATATTCCAATTATCACCTGAATATAGGGCTTTGAACTCCACGTGCATTACTAATCTTAGGGCAGCTTATAAGCAGTCATTTCATCTATAGCTCCTTAACTATTTAATTTATATCCTGCACTCCCGCTGATTCCACAGTAGAATGGCCTTATCCTTCACTATTTCCTGGAGCCAAATTTATTTGAAGTATCATCTGAACGTTGTGATTTGAACTCCATATGCATTCTAATCTAAAGACAACTGCTATGTGGTACCACAGTAGAATGGCCTATCTTTCACTATTTCCTGGAGCCAAAAATATTTGAAGTATCATCTGAACGTTGTGATTTGAACTCCATATGCATTCTAATCTAAAGACAACTACTATGTGGTACCAATTGTCTGGTTGTGCATGGCAGGAACTAAACATCAATCTGTGAGCTTTTGCATCCATCTCCAATGTTTATCTTCGATCTTTGCAGTTTTGCCACTAGCTGCTCTTAAAACAAACCATAGGGTCTAACAATGCATTTTATCTTTTTATCTTTATGTTTTGCCCAATTGTATCTCAATACACTCCTCTTCTTTCATAATTTTGTTGGCTGTTTTTTCCCCAAAGGTTTTGGTTACAGTCTGCTGATTTTAATAGCTCGTTGCTTGTGGAATTCACGGGGCTGGTTGAATGATTGCAAGGAGATGAACTAAACAAGCATTGCCAACTTTTCAGCTGTATCAGAAGGACAGTGTTCTCGGTGACATGGTTTTCCTTTCATGGAGCGCTGGATTGGTTATCTAAAGGCCGTCTTAGTTTCTATTTAAGTTCTTGCTCGTGTTTGTGGTATGGCCAGCTACCGAGATTCTGCTGTCAGCTCAAATTGTGCCTTCATGAGCAATCAATTCTATGTATTCATGGCCACTCTGGTATCCAGCCCCGGCATTGAAAACTAGAGGACGGTTAATGAAAGAAAAAGTTTTCATATGGGCCCATGTCATCCAGCATCTAGGTGGTCTTGTACCTTGACCTCAGTAGTAAGGACCACAGCAAACACCTTTCTGTTTACCTTGTCCAGTAACTGAAATTACAGCTTGCCTAATATCATACAGTAAATATAACAATTGATTTCAGCTGTGTCTCAATTCAAGTCACTAGCTGTCTTCCTCATGAATAAATTTTCCTTCATGCCACTTGCATCATGACCTATCTAGTGTGAGGTGATTTAATTTTGCGTGTATCTGTCTTGTAACATGTGATTAGTTTCATGATAATTCTCAAACTTAGTGTAATAGGCCTTTGGTTTCCCTTCTGTTCAGCTACAGCACAACTAACAAGGATATTATGGCTCCCGTTCTAATCAAGGCAACTTGGCATGATTTTTGTTTCATAAATGAGCCGTGAATGGGGTTATCTGGAAGCCATTTCAATTCTTATCTAAATCTAAGCCTGTGTTCCTTGCATGGCCAGTTATTTAGATTCTGCTGGCTAAATGATGCCTCAAGAAGAACATAAGCAATCTCTGGTGTCCATTTTAGGATCCACCGAGAATAACTTGGCAGACAATTTATCCCTGAGCAACTTCCCTCATCTACTTTATCCCAGTATCTAGGCATGGTCCCCTACTACTGACCCGAGTAGCAAGGCTTAGGTATACCTCGTAGCATAGCTGTAGATGCGCGGACAAGGTCAAGCCTGGCCTGATAAAAAAACCTGGATTACCGACTTTCATGGTAACTTCTTGGATCGAGTGCTTCAGTTTTTCTGGATCAAGTTTGGTTCGGGTTGGTGGGGGTTGGTTTGTCATGGAGGCAAAAAGAAAAGAAAAGATCTTGTGGAGTGAGCGATCAAGCAAACGTATGATTCATGTCTGCTTTCAGCTGGAGGAACCCTAGTTGCTTCTCCCACTTGTGAAAACAACAGATACCAGCAGAGGTTTACGTCAGCAAGATCGAAGGTTCTCCTTATTTGGGGGGCAGATCAGCGAAATTCAAGACTACTTATCATGAACAATTATTAAAACAACTACCGAGTGCTCGCCCCATCACTCCTCGAAGGACATGAGTCACCCGCACCCACCCTTGATTTGGCCCACCACCATAGAAGAGTATGAATTTCCGTAGCCATGAATTTTGTCAAGCACGTCATCTGCAATATCTTTTTTGCATCGTTATACGACACTGATTTCATCTCTTTTTCTTACTTGCTATATTGTATGGCACTTGCTGTATTGAAATAAATAAATTAGAGTGGTATAGTTCTTGATATCTTACATTCATTATCTTTAAATTAAATAATTCATAATATAATAATATATTTATTTATTTGTACACACTGTAGATGGTCAATGATCATATATATAAAAATGGCCCTTTAAAACACTCATAAGACAGCAGCAAATTAGTGGGGGTAGCCTGGGGGCAATTTCTTCTTAACAAAGTTTACGTGTAGTTTCTGGATGCTAGATCCATCGGAATCGTGGTCTAAGAACATCCACAGGGATTTATTTATAATTTATGGATGCGAAATCCATCGGAATCATGGTCTAACAAGGATTCTGGCAGCACGAAGGTCATCTTTACCACAACAAAATATCTACAATTCAAATATTATATAATACAAGAGCATAACACGAGTCATTCTCCCCAATATACATAGTTTATTATGCGTTCAAACGCTGAAAGTCAAGGATTTCATCATGATATATGCAATATTATAATCCAAACTTTGAAGAAAATCTTCCCAAATAAGTTTTTGCTTAACAAAACACTAAACAAATCAATCCCATGTCCACAAAATGCATCAAGATTTATTTTCAGGAACAAAAATACAAGTTGATTTAACTTGTAAAATTATTTCTGGATCATGGGATTTCCCCCACGTAGTAATAATAATAAAACTCATAAATTGTAGACCTTAGAATGAACTTTAAAGGCACTCCATATACACACACACATATACATATACATATACATATACATATACATATACATATACATATACATATACATATACATATACATATATGTTCATGTGAAGAACCGATTTTCTCACACTGCTTACCCACTTGCAATTAGGAAAATGAATTAGACTCAACGATTCTTCTCCTTTTTCCATACTTTTTTCCAAGTTGAAGTTTAACAATTTGTCTCATAAATTAAAGGAGGGAAAAAGAGAGGCACCGAGCCTCCGAAAACTCCCCCATTGGATGCCCTCTCTTTCAATTTCCATGACCAATCAAACGGCCCACGTCTCACCAAACTTAACCTGATCCTTTTTGAGCAAATCCTAAGGTGAAAAGTAATTTTATGTGGAACCATCCGCTGCATTTATGCACTCCTCTGCTTTTAAAAATTATTATTTTTTATTGTTTTTCAAAAATGCTTTTAAAATACAATGTAAAACAAATGCTTGAAGATACTTTTGGACATTTAAAACCTTGAAATTTGATGTTTTTTCAAAACCACGAGAATTGTGGTTTGAAAAACACAAAAACAAATGTAGCCTCGAGACATGTTTGCTTTCATGATATTTGTTTTTATCCGACTATATAGAAAACACTATTTAATTATCAGAATTCTTTTTTGGACTGACCATCTTATTTATAATTGTATTTCAAATCTCAGTCTTATAGAAAATAAAACAACTTGACCATCAACAGTAAAAATAATTTGAAATAATAATATCAGTATTAAGAAACACAGAAAGAGAGGTAGAGGTAAATTAAAGCAAAAGTATAGACAAAGAAGAACCAAAGTCTCCCCTTCTTCTCTCCTCTGTTTCTCTCTCATATTTCACAGACCAATGTAAAAAAAAAACTACCATAAAAGCACAGAGAGAGAGAGAGAGTGAGAGAGAGAGAGCAACCCCATCACCGAATTTTCCATCTCCAAAGACAACCTTAAAAACACAAATCTGAAAAATTGTTGTTGTCTTCAAAGCTGGTGTTTGAGACAGAGAGCGGGGTGGGGAAGGGAAAGGGACTGAGAAGGAAGCAAAATGGGGAACTCATTTGGGTGCTCAGCATCAGGGGAGAGATTAGTTTCCGCAGCAAGAGATGGAGATTTGGTCGAAGCCAAGATGTTATTGGATTGCAATCCTTGTCTTGCTAAATATTCTACTTTTGGCGGCCTTAATTCTCCTCTCCATTTTGCTGCTGCTAAAGGCCACAATGAGGTAACACACGAAAATAGTGAAAAAAAGGAAGATCATTTCTTTTCTTGTTTTTTTAGAATTTTTTTAACGTCTGGTTTTTATTGTTTTAGATTGTGGGGCTGTTGTTGGAGAATGGAGCTGATGTAAATTCCAGGAACTATTGTGGCCAGGTGAAAAGGGGGATTTAATTTAATTGATTTTTTTTGTTTGGGGGATGTGATACATGTGTGTGGGGGAATGTTGGTATGGTTTGTTGGATCAAATTTGGAAATGATTTTTTTTAGGTTCTTGTGGTGAAAGTTTTGGTTTTGTAATGTTACTGTTTGGGAAAATAAGAAAAACAGATTTTTTTTCCTTGTGTTCAATGTTAGTTACTGGGAGATTAACAAAACCCAGATTTTGATTTCGTTTGGATGCCGCTTGTTTTTGAAACCAGATAGGTAAAAAGGTTTGGTTCCTTAATTTGAAACACACTAATGGGTATGCTTTGATTTATTTATGATTATTTTTTGAAGACGGCATTGATGCAAGCTTGTAGATATGGACACTGGGAAGTTGTGCAGACCCTTTTGTTGTTTAGATGCAATGTAAGTAAATTTAGTTTTTCAGAGGGAATTTTTTTTGAGCTAACTGTTTTACCCGGGAAGGGTGTGTCTTAGTGTGTTTTATTGATTCATCCTTGTGAATATTGTGGCTTTATAGGTTATAAGGGCAGATTATCTTAGTGGAAGAACTGCTCTGCATTTTGCAGCAGTAAATGGTCATGCGAGATGTATAAGACTAGTTGTAGCTGATTTTGTCCCTAGTGCCCCTTTTGAAGCTATGCATACTCAAATTGAAGGTGATCCCAGGGATGGTTCTAGTGTGAAGAACAGGTTTGACCAGAGGTATATACCTTGATGGTGTATTAATTTTGGCTCGTTGCTTTTGTGGGGATAGTTGGTGTCTGATGTTCCCTCTTCCTGTTAGATTATTTTTGTTATTGGTGGTTTTAGATGCCGCAAAAGTATTTGACTTGGGTTATACCATCATGCAGTTCACTGTCTAGGTTTGTAAATAAGGCGGCCGATGGTGGTATCACTGCTCTTCATATTGCTGCATTGAATGGGTATTTTGATTGTGTACAGCTTCTACTTGATATTCATGCAAATGTATCATCGGTGACATTTCATTATGGGACAACTATGGATTTGATAGGTTTACCTTTCTGCTCTATTCCCCACTACTTTATTTTTTTCAAATGTTTGATTTGTGATTTGTACCTATGACAATATAAATATGTCCATGTGTAGGAGCTGGAAGCACCCCTTTGCATTATGCTGCATGCGGGGGCAATTTAAAATGCTGCCAGGTAAGAATAATATCAACAACAAGAAGACTGTCTTTTCCTGTCTTTAACTTTATGAACATGAGATGATAGTGCTGTTAATTCTCCAGATCCTCCTTGCAAGAGGTGCCAGTCGGATGACATTAAATTGCAATGGGTAAATTGCTTTGGGTTCTTTTTGTGCCATGCCTGGTTGATGCACCAGCCCTGGAACTTATTGTGAAAAATGACATGGAAAGTATTGTGTATTCTTCAGGTGGCTGCCTGTTGATGTTGCCAGGATGTGGGGGCGTCATTGGCTTGAACCTTTGCTGGCACCAAATTCTGACTCTACGATACCTAGATTTCCTCACTCGAATTACTTATCCTTGCCTCTTTTGAGTGTACTTAATATAGCAAGGTAATTTTGCAACTTCATATTCATGCACTCTCTCTCTCTCTCTCTCACACACACACACACGCACCATGCAGACATTTACAAACATGCATGCTACGAATATGGTGATTTCAAACATATCACTGCAACAGCTGTAGCTAAAGTTTCAGACACTTGATATTTATAATTTTCTAAATTTGGATATGAAATGGCCTTGTTTCCAAATTAAACTGATAAGAGTGGATGCTTGGCCATGTGTTGCTTTCTTGGTTAGCTTAATGTCTAAGGGCAAGGTCAGGTTTGATGCTTTTGTTAATTCTGCAACAAAGAGAAAGATGATCCATGGAAACTTGGCAAAAAAACAAGCTGCTCTAGCTTGGTTCACTGTGAGCTTGTGATCCAGGTCTGCCTAACATGGAGCCTCTTTTATTGATACACGAGTATTAACTAAACCATAACGTCTCATTACTTTTATTGATACACGAGTAGACCACGGAGCCTCTTACATTTTCTGTGCGAGACATCTTGCAGTATGAATTGGTGTAATGATGATGCTTACAGAATTAAATCGCTCATATTTTGATGTTACATTTGTTTAGATCTTAACCCAGCAAATCCAAGTCAACCATGGTCTACTTTTTTGTTAGCCTCAAATTGAACCAATGCCATCAGTGTTTTGTTATATAAAAGCAAACCCTTGCTATTGGACACTAAATATGATGCTTCCTGAACTATCCATTGCAGAGAGAGTGGGATGCAATGCTCAGTAAGCTCCTCTGATGACCCTGATATTTGTGCTGTCTGCCTGGAGAGAGCATGTAATGTAGCTGCTGAAGGTTTGTTCTTTTCCTGTCTTTGTATATATCAAGGTTTGCCTTGTATTACTCCCTTATATCTCAATCCTCTTTATTAACAATGCTACTTGAGAACATTTATAAGCATATGATTCCTGCCGAGGCCTATATTTCCCCTTCCATCAAAAAAATGTCACAGCTTTCTAAGATACACCTACTTGAGCATCATATGGAAGAAATAGAAGGTCGAGAATCCATTTCAAAACCTAGTTCACTCGCTGACTCTTTTGTTTTCCTAGTTGGGAGAAAAGAAATAAGGTTTAAAGCCAACACTCAGCATAGTCCTCTTGAGAATGTCATTGATTTGTCAATATCTATTTGCTTTGGTTCCGGTTTCCATTTCCATTGTTTACATGCTCAATCATTCAATATACTCATGTCTATACACCATTGCTGCTGCATCTTTCCAAGGACTTTACATATGCTGCATCTAGGTAGTTCTAACTTTCAACCAATATGACCTTTCCTATTGGTGAAGATTGAGGACACTTTAAACCCTTGCATGAAGGTTATGAATTCATCTTTTTGGCATAAGCCAAGTGCATTGTTTTGCTGTGTTTTTCCCGTAGTTGGTTAGAGATTGAATGTATAGAACAGCAAAAAAATTCATGTATCCATCCATCCATCTTTAGTTGTGAAGATCAACCTTCTGCTTCTCCTGTTCATGTTGGCATCCAAAAGTAGTATGGGGTTTCTATCGCTTATACCAGTGCACATATTCATTCAGGTTTCTCTGAAATATCTCTTTGATTGAGACCTGAACTAAGTGGTAACTTCACCACTTCAATTTATAAAGTATGGTTAAATTGATTTTATGTCCTGTATGCCATTGGTTTCATGTTATTGATGGGCAGTTATTCTCATATTCAGGGTGCAGACATGAGCTTTGTGTGAGATGCGCGCTCTATCTTTGTTCAACATGCAGCATCCCGTCTGAAATGGTGGGCCCCACTGGCTCCATCCCATGCCCTCTTTGCAGGCATGGAATTGTCTCTTTTGTTAGATTGCCTGGTTCCTCAGCAAAAGAATTGAAGCTTCCTCTATCTCTCGGACTCTGTACTCCATGCATGCTTCATCCACATGATGTGGATGGCCAATCGCCGGCATGTCTACCAGAGGTCCGAAAGAATCGCGTGGCTTCAGTTTCTTCTGATTTTCTCTGCCCAGTCACTTGCAGCCCATTTCCTTCTGTTGCCATCCCTTTGTGTACCTGCAATGACGGTCCGTGCCCATCTTTTGAACCCCAGGAGGCAGAATCACAAGATGAATCCTCTCACCGCTCACAAACTTCTGTAGATCAGAATAAAATGGAAGGACCTAGGCTTGAGAAAACAAGCTGTTCAAGCATGTTCTGGGGAAGAAGGAGCTGCAGCAGAGAGCATCAGTGCAATTCAGAAATAAATACATGACTTGTTTTGGTGGATGAGTGATCTGGATTGAATATTTTATTGACATCAGTGTGTGTGCATGGTGGTGATATTGTCATACCAATCTCAAACACTGAAATTTCAAAATCCATGTTTGCTTCCAGTTTTTCTTCGGCTGGCCACATGGGCAGTGGATTTTGGCTTGTTCAGTTGAGTGCCCTTTAGATGTATTTTTAAAATATCTGGCGAGGGTTGTAAAAATTGTATGGGGGTGGGGTGGGGGTGTGTTACAGATCGATTATCATCAAATAACAGACCTTGTCCCTTTTTCTTTCTGTCTTTAAACTTACTGCGTTGCTCCCGTTACTCGTTCTTATATTATACAATGATTGTCTTTAATATAGATTAACTGATAACAGATAGAGAAGTAGCTAAAGCACATTCTGTCAGGTTGAGTGGCAAAAAAACCCTACTTGGTTGGTAGCCTGCTGTAAACTGCCAAGAGCTGCTTAGAGAGTGGCCGGAGGGTGTATCCATGTACCAAACGCGGTGGAAATCGCGGTTGAAGCTAAAAAGTACAGAAAATAATGCCTTTTTTACTTGAAACGCAGACAAATAGGCAAGGTTCTGGTGATGGAGACGACTACATTTTAATAGTTGACATTAGATTGATCGATGAACAAGCTATGTTATTAAGAGGTGACTTTCTGTTCTGCTCGTGAGCCCTGATAGGTCGTGGGAAGTTCGAATTCCGATTCAAAGACCACTGATCTAGCACGCTGAGAAGCAATATTAGACCAGAAACAAATGGATTAAGAAGTGAGACAGGGCAACAACACCTTAGTATTACTTTTTGCTAACAAATCTAAATATTAGGATCCCATGACACTCTCCCAGGGCTTGACACGTACCCTTCAAAGGAGCTTCGGATGCTATATGCATCCTATGATAACCAAAAGAAGGTAGGACCTACACCCCCCAAAAACCTAGCATTAGCAGAACGGGAAAGAAAAAAAACACTTGAAAACAGTACCACAAGACAGTTAGTACAGTACGTCCCCCTGGGATGTGGCCATGCCAATCCGAAACCCTAAAACCAGGAAACTATAAACCCTTTTATTCTGTCCATGAAGGACTCTCTTGATCATCACCTTCTTCTTGCAGCAGTTTCTCTCTGTGCATTAAAGTACACTGCAGCCACTGGCAGGCCCAATCCATTTTCTCCTGCGAACATTCTAGTGTTGAAACGGTCTCTTGAAGCTGGTGGCCTCACAGTTTGCCTTCCTCTCTGTTTAAACAAGATGAACACGTATCTATGGATACCAACCACAGGCTTCGGAGTCTCATAGCTCACAATTTCCTTTCCTGTTGTTTTGCACCAAACCCAGCAGCCATTAACAAATTTTATAAAACAAACTGTAGAACAAAGAATTCTAGATAGATAAAAACTCACCGAAGGAAGCATCAGTTGTGCCAGGAATGTCAGTGACCATCCTGAAGTTTTTTTTCATAAAAAATCATATTAGAAGCATTTTTGTTCTTCAAAGGTATAGATATACAAACATACGAGCCAATCTTAGTCAGTGTTCATAGTACAAACCATTGGAGATGTTCTCTCAAGCATGGATCGCTAGGGCTTGGAGCATCAGGGTCTGTCATGATCTACAAAGACACAAGAAAAAAAAACCAAGGACTTGAAAACGGGACTGTTGATCGATCATAATGACATTAATATAAAAAAATGGTGGTAAACTAACGTTAACTTACAAGTGTATATGCAGCCCTCATGTCCTCGCCACCAATCTCGACTCTAGGTTTAGAAGCAATTACAGAAGGCATGAGTTCATAGCCATTGCCAACTTGTTTGTTGGAGTTATAAGTAACAATCATTCTCACACTAGGAGAGAATACATCCACTACTTCTCCCACAACTCTCCCAACAGCCAGTGGTTCCATGGGTTTCAATTTTTTCAAGGTTTTGATGCCATAAGAATGGAGATCACGATTAGGGTTTATATAAACTTGAAAAAAGCTCAAGGAATAATTAGAAAAATGATTCAACATAACACACCATAAAGGGGTGTCTAATTAGGGAAATAACAAGTTTTGAAAATGTGGTACTGTAGAGAAAGACAAGACACCAGAGATGGTGATAGTTCGAGGGATTTGTCCTGACAGATCCCTTTCTTAAAACCTTTAACACCAAATAATAAACTAAGAATCTAACATGTGTTTGGCCTATTGGCTTGGCGATGAGAATGAGAGAATACAATTCCCTATTTCCACTTTAATATAATATCTCTGAGCAAATGGGAATTCAGCTTTTAAGGTGCTCCTCTCCATACGTACGCGCGCATGCTTTCTTACAACATTAGAGACGAAAACAATATCTTATGATCAACAAGCCTGGGAACGTGTAGAGAGTTCAATGGAATGAGATTGCTGTTTTTGTAGCACTTCATTGGTGTTTTGCCTTAAATGGTATATTGCTTGGAGGCACATAGAATAGATTAATTATTTCAAGCCCCGGCCACCACAATTGCTTTGTTTTCCAAGTAACGCAAACTCCAATCAAATTAAAGCATATGCTTATGAATGAAAAAGTGATGATCTCTCCTTCTAGCTAGCCAGCAAACCCTATCTTCTCACGCTTTTGCTAGCTTGAAATTACTAGTTTTGCAACAAGATTCTCTTTAATTATATACGTGACATGCCACGTTTTAGATTTTAGATTATGATTGAAATATATATATATATATATATATATATATATATACATATATATATATGAACCACTATACTACTATGCAGATAAACAGGATCGAAAACTTCATACGAGTAAGTCATTCTTTGGTCTTTTATTCGGAACTTTATTTTAACTAACCTAGTCTTTCTTATTTACAAGGTTATAATTCATATTCTTTTCTCAAGGACTAAGCTATAGGATTTCAAATATGAAGGGCTAGGTTGTTCCTAGGTTAAAAATTGGACTAAAAAATAGACCACTAAAACACCATGTAAACCATATATACGGAGGGGTCCCAGATAGTGTGAGGCAGGAGATTATCTTGGAAACTGGTTTCAGTGCTGGCACCTTCCCCTTCAAATATCTTGGAGTGCCCTTGAGCCCTCATCGCCTTTTGGTTAGTCAGTTTTCCCCTCTTCTTCGTAAGCTTGAAGCTGCTGTTCAGAGTTGGGTTGGAAAACTTCTTTCCTTTGCTGGTAGGCTTGAGCTCTTGCGTTCTGTCTTGTATGGTATGGTTCAGTTTTGGCTCTGTATTTTCCCTATTCCGGCAACTGTCATCTTACAGATAGTTCGCATTTGCCGGAATTTTCTGTGGTCTGGTAAGGTTCAGAATTCTCACTCTGCTCTAGTCGCTTGGAAGTCAGTTTGCTTGCCTAAGAAGGAAGGGGGGCTTGGGTTGTTTGACATTAAAGCTCGCAATAAGAGCTTTCTTGTCAAGCACATTTGGAATATTCATCAGGAGGCTAATTCCATTTGGATTAAATGGATTCACCATTTTTTCTCCCTAACCTCTCTATTTGGGATGCGCAAGCGGTCAGGACTTCCTCCCCTCTTTGGAAAACCTCGGTCTCCCTTAAAAACAATCTGCTTGCCGACTTTGGGGGCAGCGCTCCTGTTGTGGCTGCCATGACTAGTTGGAATGTTGGGGATGGTTGCTTCTCTGCTAAAGCTTATGATCACTTTCGGGTTAAAGGCAGAGATATTCAGTGGGATTCGGTGGTTTGGGAGAGCTGGTCTCTACCGAAGCACTCTTTTGTGTTGTGGCTTGCTGTGTTAGGGAAGCTGCGCACCAAGGACCGCCTGCACTTCGTTCCTGCTGATCTCAGCTGTGTTTTCTATCACCAGGACCAAGAATCCCATAGCCACCTTTTCTTTCGGTGCCCTTGGACTTCATCTTTTTGGGGTAGTATTGTCCGTTGGTTGCATCTTCCTCGGCGGTTGCCTACCCTCTCTAGTGTCATTCGTGGGCTTGCCCCGAAAAGGAATAGCATGGTCCATAAAATGAGAAAAGCCTCCCTTAGCATTGCTGTCTACCTGCTTTGGGAGGAAAGGAATAAAAGGTTGTTTGACAGTTCTTCCCTGACTATTGATAAGCTATTCCGGAGATTTCAAGTTCTTTTCTTCACAGTGTTCCACTTCCATGGCACAGATCACTTCTCCATTAATGTTGGTTGAGCTGCCTGCTGAGCTTCTGATGTGGGTTGGGTAGTTTGTTTTAGGCTGTTTGTTGTTTTTTTTCCTGCTTCTTTAGCTCGGTAGTGAGCTTGTTTTTTCTTGCCTTGGCTTGAGGGTTCTACCCTCGGGCTTTCTTTGGTTTGCTGGCTGGGAGCATGTTCCCTTCCAAGCCTCTCTCCTGTTTTGTGTTCCATTTTTGTTTCCTTTCGGTCTTAATATACTTACATTTGACCCAAAAAAAAAAACCATATATATGGAGATCAAGCATGCCTTGGTACGTACTCTCTAAATACAAGCTATCAATAATAATATTTGGAGATCAAGCAATGAGACCTGCAGGATTAGCTGATGATGCATAGGGTTAGTTAAATTATTTACATTATCATGACAATTAGTCTCTTCTTGAGCCGTGGGAAATTGAATTAAGAGGTGGAATTAAAAGCGATTCTTCTCTAATTTATTAAAACAATGTTCGAAAGCATGCATGGAATTTGCTAGCTGCTGGTTTTTTATTTGCTCCCTGGCTCTATATATATAACCATGGGCATGCATGCACTTCTTAATTTTCTATTAAAAACGACATCGATTTTGATATAACTCTGATATTAAAAATATTGTTTTTCTAATTAATAGCAATAGTAGTATCTTGATTGACCTTTTGGAGTCTGGAAATACTAAGATAAATGTTTTTATTTGGATTCGTATTTACAACATGCATGTAAGAAGCAAATTAATGTCGTGGGTGCTATAAGATTCTATCTTTTCCCTTCCACAGCGCCACCAATTTTTTATTCAAAGATTAACAGCACAGAGTAAAACTAGAATTAAGCCTCGCTATCAAGGAGAATCCACTGCAGCCAACAGTTTACAGGTCAAGGACATTTCTCTTCCAATAGTGTTGCCACTTCATTTCTTGGCTAAGTGTGTCTTCCCTCTCTTACATTTTTGACACATGATACAAATAATCGTCCTACTTGTCGGCCACTTATATATATATTGCCCCAGCTTACGACTAATCCCAACAAAAAATCCTATAAATTATCATCTACTTTCACGCACACACATGCATGTGTGCGCGATCGATAGCAAACGAAGCCTGGATATATTAAAGAAATAGAGATAAAATTCACGCATCTACTGTTTAGTTGTCAATATGTTTCACTCACATCATTCTCTATCCTTGTTGAAAGGAAGGAATTCTTTCAAGAGCATCTACTGATCGATGTGTGCATGTACATTATAAATGATATAAAACAAAGAGATTAGGTCCAATATAGAGAAGAAAGGCATGCATTTCTCCATCACCGGAGGAGGCTCCCTCGAATTCACAACGAGTGAATGAAATAAACATCTATCTGTTAAATAATATTTATATAGTTTTATTTATTAAGGTTAGAATAATACTTTTATTTATTAAGATTAGAATAATACTTTCTGTTAAACCTATATATACTTTATTTGTATTTAGGTTAAAACTAAATACTCATGATATACAAATCACTCAAAATTCTAATCTTTTTTTTTATATATTTGATCTTAATTATTTGAGCACTCTCAACATGACACCTTCTTATCCACATCACAAGAGCACGAGAGTACAGTAAAAAAACATAGGGGCTGGTATTTTTCAGAAGCCTTGACCACTTGATCAGCATGAATCGAGGCAAAAAGCTTGCTTTTCTTGGACTTTTTTGAGAGTCTTTAATGGAACTCTGGAATTGGCCGCCGCCCTTCACTTTGTTTAGTCAGAATACACACAGGTGTCGTCTTTAAACAAAGTTTAGGGATCATTATATATATATATATATATATATATATCCAGCCATTTGTCACCCTCGATCTTGGATGTTTAACCGAGGGATACACAGATCTATCAATGGAATTTGATCGAGTGCTCTGACTGTTATTCATGCAAGAGATCGAGGTCAATGAAATCCATGCCCCGTGGTGGTGGGCTAAACATCAATTGCTTCAATTCCCAGCACCAGGCCCATCTCATCCATAGAAATTAACTCAGAAGCTTGGTGTTCAGTTTAATGGATCTTTATCTGGGCTGACACAGACACATGCATGCATCAGGCAACTGGGCTGTGCCTCCTTAAATTTTGATGTCTGCTATGGTGTAAAAGTAATGGGTGATGAGATGCGTATGACTTGTCGATTTTAAAGTGAATTGTAGTTTTTCTTCTCTCTTGCTCTATTGATTTTAAATTCGGCTCCATATACTTCAAGTTTCAGGGTTGGAATAAGTAGATAAAGTTATTTCTGGCTCGTGTTTTATATTAGAAAAAAATAAATAAAAGTGTTTGTTTGGAGGGAAATAAACGTGCTAATAATGATTTTTTATATATATTTTAGAATAATAAGAACAGATAAATATATTATAATCAGATATCAGTTAGTAATTGAAGATGCATGATTGTCAATTAATTACTCCATGTTCATAGACGCAAACAGTGTCCCGTGAAAATGCTCTTTCATGTTCTTGATTACCATCCCCATCTCTCAAAACAGTAAATCTTCGATCTGAACAGCCCTTTCCAGGCAGCACGAGAGAGCGAGAGAGAGGCATTTCTCATGAGACCCCTGTGAAATTATACCGCTGACAACTGATAATGGCCTCGGCAAAATTTGCACGAAAATATACGAACTGGGCCATGCAGAAACAGACTGTTCCTCACTTAATGAAGAAGGAAAATGGATCGTATATAGAGTCACCTCACAACCACCGTCAATCTTCCATCACAATTAAAGTTTCTAAATCTCTGTAATAAAGCCATGCACTATTTCTGCTCGCCTTTGCAATCAAACCCTATTAAAACAGCTGAAAATTTCCCGTTTCGTATTTCTGAAAGCGTGCACGCATCTTGATGTTCATGCTTGATAGTGGGATTGCTCTGCTGTTTCTCACTCAATCCCAAGAAAACAAAAACCTTCAGTTAATGCTCTGTTTGCTTTTCTAAGAAAGCTTCAGTTTGAATCCTGCAGGTAAGATTTCGTGCTATCGAGTTGATGTTCTCATTAAATTGTGTAGCTGTTAATGGTTTGGCCAATCTCAACCACTACAAACTGTGGATGATCCATGCTCATGCAGAAGAAGCTCCTTTCTGGAACATAATTACTGTAGTGAATCTCCTGGCAAAGAGGATTGTGTGCTAAATCCACAAAAACAGCAATGTTTAATTGGATTTATTAAGTAACCATCCCACCTAAAAACTCAAGCTTGTAGATGAAACCCTAGAATATGATTTATATTATTCTCTAACATACCCCCTCAAGAGCAAGCCTTTTGGGCTTGAAACTTGCACAGACCCACACTACCTTATGCTTGATTTTTATCAAATAGAATGGGTGTGGTGAGATTCGAACTCGTGACCGTTAGGTCAACCAGACTCTTGATATCATGTTAAGAAACCATCTTACCTAAAAGTTCAAGCTTGTAGATTCTAGAATATGATTTATATTATTCTCTAACAGTATTCACGAATTTCTTCTGCCATTGATTTGATGATTAGAGGGTTATGCAAATGAAACTCAGAGTAGATATTTTATATAGATAGGACTTGTTAAAGTGTTTTTTCTTACTGTGTTACTATATTTATTAAAAAAGAAGAAACAATATGTTAAAAAAAATCCCAAAGAATCACCATGAACAATATGTTTTTTCTTACAGAGGGTTATGCTCTGTTTGCTGGAGTAGATGGATTTTGATTCTTTGGCAGATCACAGCCTGAGCAGCACACGTTATGCAAGCTGCGATCTCACTGCTCACTGTCTCTGCAAGACTGAAAAGTAATCATATGGTAACTATTTCTATGTGGGGCTCTGTGCTTAATACGACAAATAACTCGTAACCTTCCTGTCAATCACAGCTTTCTTCCCCCCTTCCTTCATCCACGTGCTTTGGATTGTTTTCATAATGTTTTCTTAAAAAAAGTTCAAAAAAATATCATTTTTTTCCTCTAGAAACTTGGATTTTTTCACCGATTCATATGAATCCATACTCCAGATTACTGGGTTGATCGATTATGGCTTTCATATCTATATATTAAACATATTTTAATATATATATATATAATAGCTTTCATGTGTTTTTAATTAAAATGAACATTAAAAATAGCTTTTAAACACAGAAGAAGCATTTGTGCAAGCGAGGGAGAGAGAGGGGGAGAGAGAGAGTAAATGCAATGGAGGTGAGGTGGTGGAGGGGCAGAAATTCATATTCTCGGCTTGCTTCCTGTGAAGAGACAGCTCACTCACCAGGCCTGTTTTTCACTAAAATCACAACCGAGCAAGTCGATATCAGGAACAGTTCAAAAAGACAAAAACAGCCCCGCAGGTCCATTACAGCTGCCCAGACTTGTACGTGTACTTCCTCTGCAAGCAAGCAGCAGGGTTGCAGAGAGGCTGATACTTCGAGCCCTCGTCCCTTTTAAGGGGCTGTATGGTCAATTCATAACGCTATCCATGCCCGGATCTGGAGCTTTGGACTTACCTCCTCTGGATAAATTATATGCTTTGGTCATTCCACCGAACGAGTTATCTTCTCCGGCAGATCTTTACAAACAGTTAGAAGCTGTTTGGCATGGCACGGTGTTTTACCCGCCGCGCCGCAGTTTTTTTTTTTTTTTTTTTTTAAATAAATATATTTTGGTGTTTTTAGATCATTTTGATGTGCTGATGTTAAAAATGATTTTTTAAAAAAAAAACATCATTTGGATGTATTTCGGCATGAAAAACACTTTGAAAAACTACCGCAACAGCCCTCCCAAACAGCCTCATAAACTACAATTTATGCTTCCAATCCACGATATCTTTCAGTGTCCATTATTCCGGTCAAGACATTTACGAGTGAACTTTATTTTGAGAAAAACATATTTTATAGTTACAGATTAACTCTTACAAAAAAAAACACGTATAAACTCAAATTTAAAATCTATTATATAAATCATAAATCTTTTATCATAATGTATATACGCAAATTAGGTCAAAGTCTCAGCCACAACTTTTTGGTGCCCCGTCTATAATTACTGCAATTAATGCCCTGATCTTGCAGAAATCTCATGAGACTTTAGATAATCTGATAGGGTAAAAGCCAACAACATCCAGCATGGTTATAGGGTAAAGTATGGTAACTTCAAAATACCACAAGTTGTTTTCGCCGTATCGTGATAAAACCACCATGGTTTTCGTGAGTGAACATGCATGCATATGGCTATGGCGAGAGTGCTGGGCTAGGCTAGAGGTACGGGGTGATATCCCTTTCTTTATACGCGTAGTCCAAAGTTCTTAGCTCTCATCATGCACCATGGATGATGGCTACCTGCTAGCACCAAACACCATGCTCATAGAACCATATCATTCCTCTATCTCATCTATATAATATAGTCCCGAGGGTGGGGTGCAGCGGTAACGAGCCATGGGGTCCCAAATTGGCCCTGAGTTCGAGTCCTACATATTCAAACTCCCCTCATAAGAGCCTGGAACAGCCAGAGGTTTACACATGTTCTGGGCCCATAAAATATATTTTCCGGTTGGTTCCGTTCCCGTCAGGGATATCCAAAAAAAATCTATATAATATAATATATATATATATATATATATATTATATATACACACACAATCTAGACCGTACCCTTTTTTCTTGACATGAAACCACGACCATACATGGTGCAGATAAAAAACTAGACGGAGAACATTGAAAAGGAGAATAAAAGCAGGCGGAGAGAATATATGGGTAAGAGACAAGCCCCGGATTCTCAGAAAGTAGAGGAGGGTGTCCCTTGCTTTCTGCTTTATTCTTTGCGATTTTGTTTTGAAATTGTTTATTTAAAAGATAAATACCATGAAAGTCTTCTATAGCCAATCATATTCCAGGGTAGATGTTATTTAAAAGAGCCGGATTAATAAAAAAATGGAATCGTTTAGATATGAATTTCAATGGTAAAAATACTTTTTATAACAATCAATTTTATTTTTAATATATTTGATATATAATTATTTCAACAATGATTTTATTGAATTGGTAAGCTTAAAAAATAACTTGAATGATTCTCAATCAATCTATAAATCTATATTAAAATGATATTTTTTTATAAAAAAAAAATCAATAAAAAAAACAACATGAAAAGAAAAGTCAAACACGAGTTGGAGTTGCTGTTATATTAGATTTCTCGTGAATAAAAAAAGAAAATAAAAATGTAAATTAATCCTTCAATTTTGACTGTTCATCTATCAAACACGACACTAGTGAAGAGTATTTTAAACTTTTAAACCCATAAAATCCTTCTTTGTCAATATATAAAAAAGAAATTTAGGTTATATCTTGTTGATGTTTCAAGATCAAAAACACAAATACATAAAAGATAAGAGCTTGTACATGAGAACAGAATATGAAATAATTTTGTAATTTAGAGAGTTTTATAGTGTATTCATATATATTTTCAAAAGATAAAGCGCAAGGAGATATATCTTTATTATCCATGTTGTCTCTATTATTATTTTTATCTGGCAACATCAACTAAAATTTATGTTTTACATTGTATTTCATGTTTATTTTTAAAAATAATTTTATTATTTTATAAAATTATAAGAAAAAAATTAAAAAATATATTAAAATAATATTTTTTTATATTTTAAAAATCATTTTTGATATTGATATAGAAAATGATTTTAAAAATACCAAAACAAATTAATTTAAAATAAAAAAAAAATTAACCTGCGTGACCAACAGTATCCTAGTCTCAAACAGGAAATTTTTTACAATTGAATCGAAACAGAAAAGCAGTTACAGAACACCTACTATTGTCATGTGAGTTGCATGCCTATCTGACACACCCGCCCTCCCTCTCAAATAGGTCCATGGCGTCATAGCTTCCTCTCACTCTCACCATCTCCATTACTCACTCCTGTCGCCTTCTTTTCTCGCAAAATGGGTTCTCCTTCTTAGCTCCGGCCTCCCAGTTTCTCCATGTAAAACCTCCGAACGACCTCTCCTTTTCTCCTCAACAGCGTTGGCAATGTCTTTCAAGCTTCTGTTTTTTAGCTTTCTAGTGTTAACACAGCCTCTCCTTCTGGTTTCGAAGTACACTGAAGATCATAACACAGATAGGGAATCTCTCATTTCCTATAAAAATGCACTGAAAAACCCCAACGTCCTTTCTTCGTGGAACATTACTAGTCACCACTGCACCTGGGCTGGCGTCTCTTGCCATCTCGGCCTCGGCCGTGTTGTTTCCTTGATACTCTCAACGCTGGACCTCCGAGGCAGACTCCACCCTTCTCTTTTCTCCCTTTCTTCCTTGACTGTTCTTGATTTGTCCTACAACCTTATTGCTGGCGAAATCCCACGTCAAATTTCCAGTCTTAAACGCTTGGAACACCTCTCTCTGGGTGGTAACCTGCTATCTGGAGAATTGCCGGGTGAACTCGGTGAGTTGACTCAGCTCCAAACCCTGCAGCTCGGTCCCAACTCGTTTACCGGGAAAATCCCACCGGAGGTTGGGAAGTTGTCCCGTCTGAACACCCTTGACCTCTCAAGCAATGGGCTCTCTGGTCCAGTGCCGGGTCAGCTCGGTGAGTTGAAGGGGCTTCAGTTCCTGGACCTTGGGAACAACCTTCTGTCAGGTTCTCCTGTGAATCTCTTTAAACTTGAATCCTTGTCATCCTTAGATATATCAAACAATTCCTTTTCTGGTCCAATTCCGACTGAAATCGGCAGCCTTAAGAACCTGTCTGATCTTTACATAGGTATCAACTTGTTTTCTGGTCCTTTGCCACCACAAATTGGTGACCTTTCAAAACTTGAAAACTTCTTTGCACCTTCATGTTCAATCACAGGTCCTTTTCCTGGAGAAATTTCCAATTTGAAGACATTGAGTAAACTTGACCTTTCTTATAATCCATTGAAGTGTTCAATACCGAAGTCTATAGGCGCAATGGATAGCTTATCAATTTTAAATCTTGTTTACTCTGAGCTTAATGGTTCTATACCTGCTGAGCTTGGAAACTGCAAGAACCTGAAGACTTTGATGCTGTCTTTCAATTCTCTTTCTGGAGTGTTACCAGAAGAGCTTTCTATGTTGCCTATGTTGACATTTTCTGCTGATAAAAATCAGCTTTCAGGGCCATTGCCTCATTGGCTTGGAAAGTGGAACCAGGTGGAATCACTTTTGCTCTCAAATAATAGGTTTTCCGGGAAAATACCACCTGGAATTGGGAATTGTTCGGCGTTGAGGGTGATTAGTTTGAGCAGTAACTTTCTGAGTGGGGAGATACCAAGAGAGATTTGCCAAGCAGTTGACCTAATGGAGATTGATCTTGACGTGAATTTCCTGACTGGTGGTATCGAGGATGTGTTCTTGAAGTGTACTAATTTGAGCCAGTTGGTTTTGATGAAAAACCAGATCAATGGTTCGATTCCCGAGTATTTGGCAGAGCTTCCTCTGACGGTGCTTGATCTTGATTCTAACAATTTCTCGGGCACCGTACCTTTGAGTTTGTGGAACTCCATGACCTTGATGGAATTCTCTGCCGCAAATAATTTCTTGGAGGGTTCTCTGCCTGTGGAGATTGGCAATGCTGTTCAGCTGGAGAGGCTGGTGCTTAGTAACAATCAGCTACGGGGTACTATCCCGAAGGAGATTGGCAATCTCACAGCTCTTTCAGTTCTCAACTTGAACTCTAACCTGTTGGAAGGAACCATTCCTGAGGAGCTTGGACATTCAGCTGCACTTACCACATTGGACCTGGGAAATAATCAACTCTCTGGGTCAATACCGGAGAAAATTGCAGATTTGGTTCAATTACATTGCTTGGTTCTTTCTCACAATAAGTTATCAGGGCCTATTCCATCGGAACCTTCTTTGTATTTTCGTGAAGTTAGTATTCCTGATTCGAGCTTCTTTCAACACCTTGGTGTGTTTGATTTGTCACACAATATGTTGTCCGGTACAATACCTGAGGAGATGGGGAACCTTATGGTTGTGGTGGATCTTCTTCTCAACAATAACAAGCTTTCTGGTGAAATTCCAGGGTCACTTTCAAGGTTGAAAAATCTTACAACCTTGGATTTGTCTGGAAATATGCTAACAGGCTCCATTCCACCAGAACTGGGTGACTCTTCCAAGCTTCAGGGCCTGTATCTGGGGAATAATCAACTCTCAGGAACCATCCCTGGGAGACTAGGTGTCTTGGGCAACTTGGTGAAGCTGAATTTGACTGGTAATCAATTGTGTGGTCCAGTTCCTCGCAGTTTTGGAGACTTGAAAGAGCTTACTCACTTGGATTTGAGCTATAATGAGCTTGACGGGGAGCTTCCTTCTTCTCTATCAAGAATGATGAATCTTGTTGGGCTCTATGTCCAGAAGAACCGGCTATCTGGGCCTGTAGATGAGCTCTCATCTATTTCCAATGCATGGAAGATTGAAACAATGAATTTGAGCAATAATCTCTTTGATGGAGACTTGCCACGATCATTTGGCAATCTTTCATACTTGACATATTTGGATCTTCATGGAAATAAACTCACAGGAGGAATTCCTCTAGAGTTTGGGAATCTGGTGCAACTTGAATATTTTGATGTTTCAAGGAATAAGATATCAGGACAAATTCCAGAGAAGATATGTTCCCTGGTTAATCTGTTTTATTTGAATTTGGCTGAAAACAGTTTAGAAGGACCCGTACCAAGAAGTGGTGTTTGCCTAAACCTGTCAAAAATTTCACTTGCCGGCAACAAAGATCTCTGCGGGAGAATCACGGGTTTAGATTGCAGGATCAAAAGCTTTGACAAGTCGAATTTTTTGAATGCTTGGGGACTTGCTGGTATTGCAGTTGGATGTATGATTGTCACTCTTGGTATAGCCTTTGTTCTGCGAAAATGGATTTTGAAAGACAGTAGGCAAGGTGATCCTGAGGAAATTGAGGAAAGAAAACTAAACAGTTTCATTGAACAAAACCTGTACTTCTTGAGCAGCAGCAGCAGCAGATCGAAGGAGCCTCTGAGTATCAACATAGCCATGTTTGAGCAGCCTCTTCTGAAAATCACATTAGTTGATATTCTTGAAGCCACCAACAACTTTTGCAAGACAAACATCATTGGAGATGGAGGTTTCGGTACTGTATATAAGGCCACTCTACCTGGTGTAAAAACAGTTGCGGTCAAGAAGCTGAGTCAAGCCAAGACACAGGGCAACCGAGAATTCATAGCTGAAATGGAAACGTTGGGAAAGGTCAAGCATCAGAATCTTGTTCCATTGCTTGGATATTGTTCATTTGGGGAGGAAAAGCTTCTTGTTTATGAATACATGGTAAATGGGAGCTTAGATCTTTGGCTAAGAAATCAAAGCAGGGCTCTTGATGTCCTTGATTGGCCAAAGCGCTTCAAAATCGCAATCGGTGCTGCACATGGGCTAGCTTTTCTCCACCACGGATTCACGCCCCACATTATCCACAGGGATATCAAGGCCAGCAACATCCTCCTTGACGAGGATTTCGAGCCGAAGGTTGCTGATTTCGGGCTGGCCAGGCTGATCAGTGCTTGCGAGACTCATGTTAGCACTGACATAGCAGGAACATTTGGTTACATACCACCAGAGTATGGTCAGAGTGGGAGGTCTACTACAAGAGGAGATGTTTACAGCTTTGGTGTAATCCTGCTTGAATTGGTGACTGGGAAAGAGCCAACAGGACCCGATTTCAAAGAGGTTGAAGGGGGCAACCTAGTCGGTTGGGTGTTTCAAAAGATCAAGAAGGGTCAGGCTGCTGATGTTCTTGATCCAACAGTTCTGAGTGCAGATTCCAAGCAGATGATGCTTCAAGTGCTGCAGATTGCTGCTGTTTGCCTGTCTGATAATCCTGCAAATAGACCTACCATGCTCAAAGTGCTGAAGTTCCTGAAGGGGATCAAAGATGAGTAGGTGTAAATTATCTGAGCCCGTGTTCATATCAAGTCAGTTTTTATAATAACCCCCTAACATGTGTAGGAGGGCGTGTTAGAATCTGAAGTTGTCAGGAGTTTACTGTTTCCTAATCCAATCTTTAGTTCAGTCCATAGTTTCAGTTTCAGAGTTGATTTTCAATGTTACAAGAACTTTATGAGCATCTTTGATACCATTAAAGAAACAGCAAACACCATTTGGTACCACAGTCTTAGAAAATGTGCAATCTCCGGTCATTTTCTCCGCCATTGTTAAGTTTATAGTGTCATGAAAAGTGGAGGCAAGAAATGAGTGTAGCAGGCACAGGCATTAGAAAAACAGGAGTCGTCCATCAGATATGCAGCATGATATGGTGTGTTGCCTCTGATCAGCTCCGTAGTGGTAGATTTATTGTTGCGGTAAACACAGATTACATCAAACCATAATGCATTTGCTATTGGTTTAAAAAAAAAAATTGAATTTTATTTTTATTTATTTTTTTATCTTAAATTTTTTTTTGATGTTTTTAGATATTTTTATATACAGATGATAAAAATAATTTTTAAAAAATAAAAAATTATTTATATATTTCTAAATAAAAATTATTTTTAAAAACAACTTTAACTATACTATTAAATAATAGTACCCCCCGAAATAAACAGATCTAAAATTATATTTATTGATTTTTGTATAGATAAAATGTCTGTACACATAAATTTGATTGTATAATCGTTGTCTTTTTAAAAAATCATTAACACGGTTCAAAACATGAAATTTTCAGTGAGTGATTTAAAAAAAAAAACAGAAAAAAAGAATTAAAATCCACAAAAACTAAATCCATTTGAAGACTAACATCATTTTATTTTAATTGTAAACTTACAATATCATGTTGCACTTGTTAAACTTACTAGTACCCAAGTCAAACTTGAGGATGACCATGTAATCCAACCCTTACTATTATAAGTTAGATATAATAATTATAATTATGACAATGTGGTTGGCTTTTCAAGAAAAAAATAGCAAAATTGTTTGATAAAAATAAAAGGGGTATTTAGTCAAAAGTCTTGTGCATATTAATTTATATATACAAAATTCAACCTTAAATCTTATAGAGATCCAATAGTCAAGAAAATAAATTCAATACTTAATGGTTAAGAAAGCAAAAGGAGATAAGTTGATGTAACATAATAGATAAATGAAAATAAAAGGAGAGAGAAAATAAAAGAAAAGTCACAAGGGAAAAAATCAAGACTCTATTTTTGACATACTTATTATCCCATTAAAAAAACCTTGAAGAGACCATTCTAATTACACCTGGTAAAACTATCAAATTAATCCTAAATAAAACCCCTATAATTCCTAAATCTTAAATAAAATCTCTAACTAACTATGTCTTGTTTTGTGGTATTTCAAGATATCAAACATCCTAGTGTGTCCCTTGTTCTTTCTTTCTTGTTTCTCATGTTTTTTTTTTTCTTCTTCTGGTTATTAACTCTTGAATCTCATCATTTAATCATTGAATCTTTATAAAATGTTGACTTTTGTGTTCAAACTAATATTTAAAAACAAGGTTGTATTTAAACTGTTCTACTTTTTTAATATTTCTATAACCTATATTATTTTTTCAACCGAACTATATTATTTTTTCAGAAAAGTCAAATAAATTATACGCGGATCTTTGTCAAAATTCAAAAAACTAATTTTTTCAATGAAAGAGTTTCATAATTTTAGAGATTTTCACAAGTCTCCAAAGAGCGTTGATGTGATGATAAAGAGAAAGCATGACTTGATAATAAAGAGGGAACATTGTGTGATGATAAAGGGTTTGAAATCTGCATATCAGGTCTCGGGTTCGAGTCAGAATATCTTATAAGAGTTTGAGATAACTGATGTTTTACTTGCTCATTTAGGCTCACAAAATATACTTTCCAGGTGTGAGGTTTCCTAAAATTAAAAAAATTAAAAAAGTTTTTCACAAGCTTGTTGCATTTTTTAAAACCATTACTAACTTATGTGCTATAATTGTTTTAACAAAATATCTCCTGTTTGTAACCATCAATGCAACCGCAACCACAACCAGAATTGTTGACTGAAGCCAGCCAAGGTCAACGCATACTCTAGCTGCAACACATGTTCGAACCCTATAATTTGGTGCTGGTTTTTTTTTATATTAGCATGTGAAATTATCTAAAAATATATAAAAATCAACTTAAAAACACTTTAAAAAGGAAAAACAAACGTATTTTTTTCTTCCGGACGCTTATCGACTTGGATCTATCTATCCCCTTTCGTTTTTCAAAGCTAACACGTTCCCCCTTGCAATCTTTATCACAACTAATAACACAGTATAATTTATCACAGCTCGCACAGAATCATCAACACCAGAAGATTCCATGTTCTCAGGAGGAAAATCACTGAGAATACAATCTCTAATTAACATGGCTAATTGTAAAGTAAATAAAAAACACAGATAGAAGACAGATGAAAACTTGCTCCATCTACACCAATCTAATCTAACACATGCATCAGTGTCCCAGATGAATCATAATCCGCTTCTTGGATGTGTTTAGGGCTATCCCATGGGAATATTACAGCAATCGGACATGTCGGGTTGAACAACTTGTTACTGTTCTACTTAGAAGTGTCTGTTTATCTACTCAGTAATGCTGTGTTGTCAGAAGATGCTTTTTCAAGCTGAACACAGTTCTATAAGATGCTTTTGCAAAAGCAGAACGCAGTTTGAATGAGAGACGGACGTAGCCTGATTAGATCTTTGATGAACTACATCTTGTGGCATTCACTGTTCAATTGATCATGATGCGGTGCGTCTTCACCACCACCACCACCACCACCACCCTTACTGTCTATCTCCATTTCGACTACTACCATTCACCTCAATTTTCACCCCGCCACCCGGTTGCCGCAGCCGCAATTGCATCCCATCCTCCTCCACATCCCCACTTACTGCCCTCCCTCTTTTCACACCAACCTCCACCCCAAAAATCCTCGCTCCCGCCCCTCCGTCCTCCTTCAGCGGCAACAAATCCAACTCCTTCATCTCCTCTCGCAAATTCTCAAAATTCGACACCAGACTAAAAATATTACCACACATACTCTTCATCTCCGTCAACTCCCCTTTTAACTGCACATTCTCCTTCCTCAACCTCTCATTCTCGTCTAACAACTCCACTGACAACCCCAGCGTAGAACTCCTCGTCGATATCACTACTTGCTCGTCCGATGAAGAAGTCGACGACGTTTTTATCACTTTCACCGCAGCCGGTTCTGCCACCAGTTGCGTCACTGTCGCCACCAGTTTCCTCCTCTGTATATCACACAACAAATTCTTTTTTCCTTTGCGAAAACATTCATTCGAAAACTCCCATCGATCCGCCACTACCTTCTTGAATCCCTGCAAAATATACCCAAAAGAAAAGTTAAATAAAAAATTAAGGCTTTGCCTAATTTCTATATAAAAAAAATTAGAGAGCAAATAAAACATACATAAGTGTTTAATTGGCGAACGAAGCTAGAGAAATTGCTGTGCTTAAAGAACTTAGGGAGCAAATCTCTGGAGAAAAGGGTTGGATCCCAGACTATAAAAGAGGAACCATCTTCATTCCATGAAATCACATCGTCAAGGGTGTGATCATCTACTATTTTATATGTTTTTGTCAGAAATGGTGTTGGTAGTGATCTCGATGTTTCTCCTCCAGCTGCTGCTGCTGCTACTGGGGTTGTTGGAGTTTCTCCGCTGTTTTTCTCCACTGGTAACGGCGGCTCCATCTCCTTTAGTTATGGTGGAGAAGGTTCAGTTTTGTTGAGGTGATTTTTTTATGGAAAGGAAAGAGAGGAGAGCGAAGGAGGCAATGGAGGGAGAGGGTGGAAAGAACGAGAAAGCACATCACGTCTCTTCAAGAAACTTCCCTTTAGATTAAAATATAGTTTTTGTTTTTTTTAAGATAACTTATATTTTTTTATTTGTTTTTTATATTTTATATTGAATATTTAAAGAAGAAAATGTTTCTTGAATTTTGAGTTTATTAACTAATAACTAAAACAAAATGAAGAAATGAACAGTAAAAAACACTGTGCACACACTCACAAATCACTGTGGACGCGAGCTTTTTCATCCGTGTGTCGCGCGAGTTCGTCCACCCTTTTTTTTTTGTTTTTTCCGCCTATGAACAGTGTAGTAACGATTTTAGCCCTGATAATAAGACAAAATAGCGTTTTCGGCTCAGGGTTAAAGGCGTAATTGCGCGCGTCCGTACCGGTCCGGTTCGTTCCGGTCCGCCGCATGGGTTTTTTTTTTAAATGGCTAAATACGATTATAACCCCTAATAAGACAAAATGTATTCATTAGGGACAGGGCTATAACGGTAACTGACCATTATTATTTATTTATTTTTCGAAATTCTGTCAGGCGCGTGCAATGCACGCAAAACACGGTATTCTCCCTCACGCTCCTTTCAGGTGGCGCGTGCGGTATGATACGGTGGCCGTAAATGGGATACCAGCGCCTAATCCGGTGCGCCTCCTCTTGTCTTCCTCCCGGTGCGGCGTGTTTGTCAACACGGTGGCCGTGGACGCGTCGGTGGCCGGTTAAAGCCGGTTGCACCGTTTCTCTCTCTCCTGCACGTCAAAGTGCAGAAGAGCCCCCCGAGTTTTGTATACTTTCACTTCGGTCCCTTTACTTTTAATTGTTTTATATACTGTGCAGTTTGGCTTGATTTCAGTTATACAAGTTTTGAATTCCTTCGATTGGGTCCTTCAATTGCAATGAATTAAATGTCAATGTTTCACTTCGGTCCTCCTTCTTTTAATTTCCGGATTGGGTTGAAAATGCTTAATATATTCGGTACAGTAGTTTCCATTTTTGCAAATTTGTCCTTTGATTGAAAATATTAATAAATCTGATTTTCATTTCAGCCCTTAAACTTTTAATTTTTGATTTTAATCCCTTTATATTTTATTTTCATTTCAACCCTTATACTTTTATTTTTTAAAATTTCTAATATAACACACAATAATAATAATAATAATAATAATAATAGTAATAGTAATAATAATAATAATAATAATAATAATTTAATTATTTATCTTGCTTCCTCTTTTGTTAATATTTTTTTTCCTTCGTATAATTTAATAATTTTTATTGTTTTGACAGTAATCATATAATGAATAAATCGGATGACATAAAAAAAATTTGTCTTCAAATTTTAATTTTGTATTTAACACAACAATGATAATAATAATAATAATAATAATAATAATAATAATAATTTAATTGTTTTTCTTGCTTGCTCTTTTGTTAATGTTTTTTTTCTTCGTATAATTTAATAATTTTTATTGTTTTGATAGTAATGACAATGATATTTATTTATTTTTTCTTTTGTTAAAGTTTCTATGATATTTTTAGTCTTTCATTAATTATATGTTCTAATATTTATTGAATATTATCTCATAGGAATATATATAGGGAGAAGAAAACATGACCTAGGATTTTTTCAATAAAAAAAATTTAATATCGGTATTCTTAAATGCATTTAATATAATCATATAATGAATAAATCGGATGACATAAAAAAAAAATTGTCTTCGAATTTTAATTTTGTACTTAACACAATAATAATAATAATAATAATAATAATAATAATAAAATTTTATATTAACAAATAAAATTTCTAATATAACCCCAACTTTTGTCCACGTATATATAAGTGTGTTTAACACAATAATAATAATAATAATAATAATAATAATAATTTAATTGTTTTTCTTGCTTCCTCTTTTGTTAATGTTTTTTTTTCCTTCGTATAATTTTATAATTTTTATTGTTTTGACAGTAATGGCAATGATATTTTTTTTTCCTTTTGTTAAAGTTTCTAAAATATTTTTAGTCTTTCATTAATTATATGCTCTAATATTTATTAAATATTATCTCATAGGCATATATATAGAGCGAAAAAAACATCACCTCGGATTTTTTCAATAAAAAAATTTAATATCAGTATTCTTAAATACATTTAATATAATCATATAATAAATAAATCGGATGACATAAAACAAAATTTGTCTTCGAATTTTCATTTTGTACTTAACACAATAATAATAATAATAATAATAATAATAATAAATTTTATATTAACAAATAAAATTTCTAATATAACCCCTACTTTTGTCCACGTATATATAAGTGTGTTTAACACAATAATAATAATAATAATAATAATAATAATAATAATAATAATAATAATTTAATTGTTTTTCTTGCTTCCTCTTTTGTTAATGTTTTTTTTTCCTTCGTATAATTTTATAATTTTTATTGTTTTGACAGTAATGGCAATGATATTTTTTTTCCTTTTGTTAAAGTTTCTAAAATATTTTTAGTCTTTCATTAATTATATGCTCTAATATTTATTAAATATTATCTCATAGGCATATATATAGAGCGAAAAAAACATCACCTCGGATTTTTTCAATAAAAAAATTTAATATCAGTATTCTTAAATACATTTAATATAATCATATAATAAATAAATCGGATGACATAAAACAAAATTTGTCTTCGAATTTTCATTTTGTACTTAACACAATAATAATAATAATAATAATAATAATAATAATAATAATAATTTTATATTAACAAATAAAATTTCTAATATAACCCCTACTTTTGTCCATGTATATATAAGTGTGTTTAACACAATAATAATAATAATAATAATAATAATAATAATAATAATAATTTAATTATTTTTCTTGCTTCCTCTTTTGTTAATGTTTTTTTTCCTTCATATAATTTAATAATTTTTAATAATAATAATAATAATAATAATAATAATAATAATCATAGTAATGATAATAATAATAATAATAATAATAATAATAATTTAATTGTTTTTCTTGCTTCCTCTTTTGTTAGTGTTTTTTTTCCTTCGTATAATTTAATAATTTTTATTGTTTTGACAGTAATGGCAATGATATTTTTTTTTCCTTTTGTTAAAGTTTCTAAAATATTTTTAGTCTTTCATTAATTATATGCTCTAATATTTATTAAATATTATCTCATAGGCATATATATAGAGCGAAAAAAACATGACCTCGGATTTTTTCAATAAAAAAATTTAATATCAGTATTCTTAAATACATTTAACATAATCATATAATAAATAAATCGGATGACATAAAACAAAATTTGTCTTCAAATTTTAATTTTGTCCATATATATAAGTGTGTTTAACACAATAATAATAATAATAATAATAATTTAATTGTTTTTCTTGCTTCCTCTTTTGTTAATGTTTTTTTTCCTTCGTATAATTTAATAATTTTTATTGTTTTGACAGTAATGGCAATGATATTTTTTTCCTTCTGTTAAAGTTTCTAAAATATTTTTAGTCTTTTATTAATTATATGTTCTAATATTTATTAAATATTATCTCATAGGAATATATATAGAGCGAAGAAAACATGACCTAAGATTTTTTGAATGAAAAAAAATTGATATTAGTATTCTTAAATACATTTAATATAATCATATAATGAATAAATCGGATGACATAAAACAAAATTTATCTTTGGATTTTAATTTTGTATTTAACACAATAATAATAATAATAATAATAATAATAATAATAATAATTTAATTGTTTTTCTGGCTTTCTCTTTTGTTAATGTTTTTTTTTCCTCCGTATAATTTAATAATTTTAATTGTTTTGATAGTAATGACAATGATATTTTTTTTTTCTTTTGTTAAAGTTTCTATGATATTTTTAGCCTTTCATTAATTATATGTTCTAATATTTATTGAATATTATCTCATAGGAATATATATAGGGAGAAGAAAACATGGCCTAGGATTTTTTCAATAAAAAAAATTTAATATCAGTATTCTTAAATACATTTAATATAATCATATAATGAATAAATCGGATCACATAAAAAAAAAATTTGTCTTCGAATTTTAATTTTGTACTTAACACAACAACAATAATAATAATAATAATAATAATAATTTAATTGTTTTTTTTACTTGCTCTTTTGTTAATGTTTTTTTTTCTCCGTATAATTTATTAATTTTTATTGTTTTGACAGCAATGACAATGATATTTATTTATTTTTCGTTTCTTAAAATTTCTAGGATATTTTTAGTCTTTCATTAATTATATGTTCTAATATTTATTGAATATTATCTCATAGAAATATATATAGAAAGAAGAAAACATGACCTACAATTTTTAAATACATTTAATATAATGATATAATGAATAAATTGAATAACATAGAAAAAATTTATCTTCGCATTTTAATTTTGTCTTTGACACAACAATGATAATAATAATATAATAATAATAAATTTAATAATAATTAATATTATTATAATAATAATAATTTATTTGTTTTTCTTACTTACTCTTCTGTTAATATTTTTTCACCTCCAGATAATTTAAATTTTTTTATTGTTTTGACAGTAATAGCAATGCTAATTTTTATTTTTTTGTTCTATCTTTTGTTAAAGTTTCTTAAATATTTTTACTCTATCATTAATTATATGTTCTAATATTTATCGAATATTATCGCATAGCAATATATATAGGGAGAATAAAACATGACCTAACATTTTTTTAATAAAAAAAATGATATCAGTATTCTTAAATACATTTTATATAATAATATAATAAATTAATCGAATAACATAAAAAAATTTTATTTAATATTATCGCCTATAGATATATAAAGAGAGGACAAAAATGACCTTGGATTTTTTGCTTAAAAAAATTAATATCAATATTCTTAAATATATTTAATGTAATAATATAATTAATAAATCTTATCAAAAATATTTGTATATTTGTATATTTATGTCACATTAAAATATGTAAAACTAATTATATGTTTGAATATTAATTTAATATTATCGCCTAAAAATATATTAAGAAAGAGGAAAAATGACCTAAAATTTTTCGGATGACAGAAATTCATTTTATGTTTTCTTAAATGTATGTAATATGATAATATGATTAATAAATCTTATATAAAAAAAATTTGGCTTCAAAATTTATTTTTGTGCTATTTTATTTAAGCAGGTTTATGAATTTATCTCTCAATTCATTAGCATGTGCTTAGTAACAGTTTGCAACTCCGCTTCCGTCGTTCCCGCCCGCCTGTCCTATTTGATTCAGTCAGTCGTCTAAAAGTGCTTGCGGCGAATTTTCAATGTTTTCATTTTTAATATTTTAGATCTAATATTACTGGAAAAAAAACATCTCAAAAAAAATATTGACAAATTTACCTACATTATCTATAAGTCAAATTAAAAAATATACAAGTCACTTCCCGTTTCCATTAGACTGTTCTTTTTAGACGACAAATAAATAATTATAACACAAAAAAAATTAAGTTTATGTTTTAAAAACAAATTACAATATTTTTATTTCTAATATGTCTGATATTTATTGAATATTATCGCTTAAAAATATATAGAGAAAGAGAGGAAAAATGACTTTAGATTTTTTTTAAAAAAAAATTCATATTAATATTCTTAAATATAATTATACTAACTAAATATTAAAATAATAAAATACAATACATAAAAAACAAACAATTTTCTACATAGATAAAAAAAAATTCGCCGCATCGCGCGGGTTAACCGCTCGTAAAAGCTAAAATAATATATTTTTTATTTATCTTACATACAAAAATCCATCTTGTTTTAACCAAATTTTTTTTAAAATGTTGGTGACGAATAACAATCCTCCCTGAAAGACTAAAACTCTTCGATCGCATGTGAGTTCGATCTCAGCTTATGAATATTGTCGCAACATATTAAAACGATGCCGTTCACAGAGACTACAGCTGGGATTGTATTTTAAAGATTATTCTAAAATAAGATTTAATTTTAATTAACTCATTCGGATACTGATATCGAAGTCCCATAACATTAATTTTGTTGTTGTAGTTGTTCCTAAATTACTAGAATTGAAGTATATTTTTAAGATTATCGACAAATAAATAAAATCATGCCACGTCCCCAACTGGTACGTAACTTAATTGACCAACTACTGTGAAGTTTTCCAAGTCTTCTTCGATCTCGTGCTTTAGAAAACTCCAAAGACTATTCTTGTTTCCTTTCTATGATGTTAGGGAAAGATTAAAAAGAAAAGAAAAGAATTCTTCCTATTACGAGGCCTGAAACTTTGATAAATCATTTATATATATACATAAATATTTATTTATCATCTCCATCACTGAACCTTCCTCTGAAATTTGAAGAGTATGACATTGTCAATCGGATCATATCTTTGATGTATTTGTCTAGCTGTGTAGAGTTACTAGAATGTTTATCTTGTAATGATCCAACCAGCTTTATACGAGTTTATTAAATCCAGCCGGCTTAACAAGTCAACTTTTCCCTTCCCTTTTCTTTTCTATCAGAAGGGCCAACAATCTCGGGTTGTTTCCTGAATTCAAAAGGCCAATCCTTTTCGTCCCGTATACAAGATCCAGAACTGGCCCTTGTTAGATGGAAAGTTTTGGACCATGAAAGTTTTATCTGATAATATCCTATCAACAGCCTGTTCTTCGCAGAATGTTGTGAGAAGTCACTTTCTTGAGGAGGATATCAACAAGAACGTCCAAGATAGGAGCCAAACGCTCCCATTCATGAGGTAAATGCTCTTTCATATTTTGAACCCTATCTAAATCCTGCTGAGCATCTTTACTTGATATTCTGGAGTCTACATCCATGTCAAAAGAAGAAGAAGAAGAAGAAGAAGAAGAAGAAGCAGACAGTGGATGAAAATGGATATATGGAGGAGAGAATGTATGGAACACTGTCAAATATTTAAGAGAGCAGAATCTGTTACAGAGAAACCCTCTTAACTCAAAATTAGACAAAAAAAAATAAAAATTAAGTCTAGGACCGAGCATTGAAAATCATCACAAAAGAATGAAGGTCATCAAGAAACATACAAAGTGCCCCGGCGGTAAAAGAGGAGGCTTGTGGAAGTGAAAGCTGTCCAGACAAAGACAATCCACCATGCCATGAACAAAGGAACTTGCTTGACAAAAGCAGTGCAAGGAATGAAATCACACCACAAATGGAGTTTCTTTATGGAGTCCCCATCAATCTGAGATAAGCTAAGAAACAGAAGTAGCAGAATTGGCGTCGTGAAAAACTGCAGAGCTACAAGACATAAGTAGTGATTGTGCAGAAACACCTTGGCTCTACTAAAATCCAAATCTGGTATCTTGCTGGCATGTAATCTTTGGTACCAGGATAGCAAAGCTTCATTCAAATACATTTGCACATTTGGTCTTAAAGCCAAAATTTGGAAGATCCCTGATAGGAACAAGCAACAAAGCCTGAACTTATTGAAATCTGATTCTGTAAATCCCACATTCCCAACTAACATCTCGGCTTCTCCAACACTACCATTTGAATTCATTCCATAACTATAATTTATGTTCTTGCTATAAAGAATTTGAGCGAACGGATTGATCCAAAGCAATGCCGCGAAAAACCCCAGCAAATAATTGGCATACAGAATCATTCTACCAAACCATCCACAATAAATCATTTCCAAATTAGATCGGATCTGATTCGTTCCAATCCAAAATGACCTTGCATTCTTGCCAGCAGGTATGTACAAAAACCCCGCGAAACAACCCATTAAAACAGCAACAAAAAACCTCCCAAACCCATCCAGAGAACCAAAATCAAAGTCAAAAACAGAACTTGCAATCCCAGAACAAACAATTAGCCCAAAAACAAACCCCACAACACCAAAAATCATACTCAATTGCTTCTCAGACTTCTTAGATGCAGATTTCTCGTATGAGACTTTCACCAGCGAGACAAACACTTTACACAATACAAAACACGCTAAAATCACAGGAATCAAAGACCCATTAACCAAAACCCCATGATCTTTCACCTCACTAAAGTACTCATAAAGCAAGAAACAAGAAAGAGCCACAAATGAGTAAACAAAAGAATACCAATAATCACCGAAATACAGTCTACTTTGAAGGTGACCTTGATCAAGCTTCAATCTAAATATCTGAGCTTTATTTTCATCAAACTCTAACTTCTCTTTGGATTTAAAGTTTCTCCTTTTGACCTCAGAATTATTAGTTTTTGAAGATAGATTTTGATAGCCGTCAAGCCCAGAACTTGAATCTGAACTGGGTCTTCTAATAGCAGCTTTGATGCCGCCACCACCATTTTGTTGGCCGAGATTTTCTGGTTGGATATAAGTGTGAAGGCCTTGAAGGAAAAAGATTGGAACTCTGAGGAATGTGAGAAGGAATGTGAGAAGGATTGAGAGTGTGGCTTGGAGTATTGGAATCTTGTATGTCTGAAACAATTGGAGAAACATTTTGCTTCTTCTTTTTTAAGGTTAGAGAGAGAGAGAGAGAGAGAGAGGGAGGGAGTGCGCTTTAAGGAAATGGAAGGTTTTCTTTGTTAGTTGCTGGTGAAGATGTCAAAGCTGGTTTTTAGGGTCTGCTAAGGGCTGTTTGGATACCATGAAGTGCTAGCAAGTTGGCAGTTGCTAGCTTTTGCTTTCATCGCAAGTTTTTCTTTTTTCTTCCCCTGACCGTGCACTTAAATTGAAAAAAATATTTTCAATTTGATTTATTGAAAGTATGTTTGTACCCATTTATATTTTAGCAACGATTATATATTTTTCTGGATATTTTAAACGTAAATTGTCTATATTAAAATGATATAATTAAAAAATAAATTCTATTAGATTCTAATTTTTTTAATCAAAATAAATAAAACCTACTTGACTATCTCTAAATAAAAACTTTAAAAGTCTATAGAGTTTTTTTTTCCTTCCCCTTTGACATTATATTTCAAAAACATTTTTTAAAAATATATATTTTTATTTGTATTTTAAATTACAAAAATTTGGTATTCTTAGATCGTTTTCATATACTCATATCAAAAATATTATTTTAATATATTTTTAAACTAAAAATACTTTTAAAAACAACTTCAGTTACAATTTTAAACATATACTTATTAGTTAAGTATTTATTTATAATTAATTGTTTCTAATGTTAAAGAGTAGTCTTCTGTACATTTTTATATACTGAAACTATTTTTTTATAGGATCATTCAAATATAAATTATTTCTCTTACAACCTCTTAAAAGAAATATCCTTGCTTTTTTTTAAATAAAAACAAAATAAATTAAAGAAATGGGTCCAATTAGAAAACCAAACCATGAGGCGTTGATGGCAAAGTTATGGGAAGGTAAATTTGGGCCTTGAGATGGCTTGGAGCTGCTTCCATTGGAGCTGCACTCCCTCGTTCGTTATCTTATTTTGTCCAAAAATCATCCAATTCGATTTGAGTTTGAGTTTTATTTTAAAATATTATTTTTAATTAAAATTATATTTTTTAACTTTATTTAGCATATAATTAATCCCACTGCTCATGACTCAAATTTTACTCAAAGCTTTGGTTAATAGCTTTCTTTTCCATGTGCATTATCAAAACTATATGATAGGAAAATGCCTTTTTAGTAAAAAAAGAAAAAGAAATTCGATCCAAACCACGCTAATTATTTTCAAATAACAATCGAAATTAAAGTTAGTAATAAAAAATCAGTTTTAGGTCACTTATTTTTCTGAAATGGAATTGCTTAAAAGTCATTCGAAGAGAGCATTAGTAAGGCTTTACAAAATAATAAAAATATAAAACAAATTATTATAAAGAGACATGTCTTATCAGCTAGACATTCCAATAGTTAATCATTTTCACCAAGCTCATTGACGTCATGTCGTCATTAAAACATGTCTCTTTATCTTTTAAATTTAAAGTAGACAAAGGTGTTTCAATACTCTTCCAACTTATATCCTCTTCATCAATAAAATTGAGTTCTTCACAAGTTTATTCATTTAATAGATCAATGTTATCAAGGCTAATGAGATCTAAAACATCTATTGTTTTGCTCAAATTCCTACAAAGAATAAACATGAAAGAAATTAAAAAAATAATATCAATGTAATAGAAAATAATTATTATTTTCAATACTATCATTAATATAATAGTATTAATATTTTATCTATGTTGAATCCTTAAATTACAACGAACAAATACTAAATCATTTAATCTCTTGTGCTCAAGCCTATTTCATCTTTTGAAATGGATGAATTCAAATACACTTCAATTCTTTTCACACTCTGTCGCACTACAACATTAACTAAAAACTCAAATTGCAAACTTTTGAAGTTCTTGAGTATCATTGCTGAATTGTTCTCACTATGCAACTAGATATGAAAATTTTCAATAAATCAAATATTATAGATCCAAAAAAATATTATATTTTAAAAAACTAAAAGTTATTACCTAAATTTAACATTTCTCTTTGACGAATAGCTAGGGGCATGCCAAAATCACCGGTTCCTTTCTTATACTCCTCAAGTTGGCCACTAATTATATCTTGAATGTCACGATCAGGAACCAATCTAGTACTTGCGCTAAGCAAACCTCGAGTAACAATTTGCTGCATATAATGGACCATGAAGCTGCTTATCTCATCTAGCATCAATTACCCAAATATATGGTCCATATTGAGATACTCTATTTTTCAACTTTGTCTTGGTGATTTTTTTTGCTTTATCCATTGCCTCATATAAATAACCAATTGATGATTTTTCTTCACTGTCTATTAACCTAAGAACTCATACTAAAAACTCGCTAACTTTAACTATATGTTCACATTTCAACCAAAAATCTTTGTCTTGTAAAACTATAGCAGCAATTTCATTTCCAACTCGACTTTCACCATAACCTGATTCAATCCATTTTGTGCAAATAAACATCTGTTGAAGCTCATTTGTAAACTTAAATAAACATTGAATGCCTAAAAAATGGATAGCAAACCATGTTATGCCAGGACGACATAAATCATTTTCATTAGTTAATTTTCTCCTCATCAAAACTAAAACCCATGCATGATTATATATAAACTTGGTTATATTTCTTGTATTTTTAATGATTTCATCAAAGCCAAAACACCATGCATGATCATGCCATTCTCCATTTCTTTCCACTCCATGCATGGTCATGGCATTTGTGTTTGTCTATTTTTCTTGATCAACACTTCCCTTTGCACTTGAACAAATGTTTTTTTTATCAGATTATGGTGAATATCTGCGTTTCTGCAGCTCATTGTTGCAAAACAAGGGGTGATTCTCGATGCAAGTCTTGAAGTCAACAACACTTGGAAAGTCAACAACACTCGGAAAGGACTGCATGCTCTCGTCCATCTTTATTAATCCTTAGGTGGAACAATGGAAGCCATGCCTGCCTCGAAACCTGAAGAGATAAGACCACGCAAGCAAAGAACTCATCTTCTATCTGCCACAATGAATCAGCCACGTGATCGATTTGCTTCCCTTCAGACACCCACATAATTAACCTCCACAAAAGCAGCACGTGCAATTAGTGATGTGATGGAAAACCTAGCCTGCTTGCTAGCTAGGTTGGCAAAAATATCCAATTTGGTTTCTGAATTATAAAATGGTATCAGTTCATATGCAAATTAAGAACTTGGCTCTCTGCGGCGCTTTCAAGTCTCTGTTCATTTTCACTGCTCGAGAACCGCCGTGCATGCGACCCCAAAATTAACGATCATGATCGCCGGTCGCAATTTGATCACCAGAACTCAAACATATAACAAGGTGCAGCTAGCGCTCTCAACTATTTGCCTGGAAAACTTCACCAGCAGCTAGCTGGACGTGCATTATTTTATGAAAAGATCAGGCAACCACCTCTATCATAAAGATAAGGTTGGAATAAGGTGTCGAAGATTGATATCAGTCTCCTTGTCGCCTGTCTCCATCCCCTTTTACATCCACTCCTCATCTTTTACTATTAAAGTATCTATATTATACTCGAAGGAAAGGAAATTACACAATATATACAATTAATTAACAGCCTGAAAACAATCTCTGTCCAACCATAAAATATCTTTGCATTCTGGACGAATACTCAATCAAAAAACTTAAACAAAAGTCAAGGAGATGTGTCATGATCCTACAGGCTGCCGAGGATATTGACACACCCATAATCATACAATATATCTATCTATCTATATATATATATATATATGAAGCAACCGCTGTACTAATTAGTCATGAAATGGCCCTCGTCTTGTATATTAATCAGTAGCTAATTCCAGCAACAGTAATGACACGGCAATGCCCCACAAATCATGCATTAATGCTACACTAATATTACAACAAGCTGCTACTAGTAAACAGAGGGGGGGGAAAACCATAACATGGAAAAGAAAAGAGACCACTACTACAAGAAGAATCTTTTCTCATCAGTTGGCTGGAGCCATGGGCGGTGCAACTGCTGCATTAGGAAGGTCTCTTTCATCTTTATCATTCATCTTTATCATTAGTTCTGATATCAGCCTGTGGGACCACCTGTAGGGACACAAATACAGCTCATCAGCATGATCTTGATCATAGAACATTAATCTTAAGTGGGGTCGGGTTGGGATTATTTCTATCCATCTGAACACACGATCAAATAGTCAAAACACTGAAAAATACAAGAAACCATTATCTTTCTTCACATGTTAGCCACCAACCTGATCTTGCGAAGGATCATAATGCTTATGGTTGGAAGGAAACCTCCTTGTTGATCTCTTATCAACTCTACCCTCCATTCTTGTTCTTGATTGACCAACAATATCTAAACCCAGTATATACATATAGAATATAAGTAACTCTCCAAAAGTGCATAAAAAGAACATAAAAGGCAGTTATCGATGAATCTACCATCCCAACAAATATCTTCCAAGGCATATTCGATACATTTTCCTTGTTTTAGAGTACCGTCTGTCAAACCACATTTAATTTCCACCTTCAGCGCACAATTTATCCCATCTTTCTACACCCTATTATACCATTTCAATTGAGTTCTCTCAAAAAAATCCCCCCCTTTCTCTCCAACCAAGCAACATTTTCTTTTGATTCCGGAATCTTATACAAACCACAACTAAAAATGGCTATTAGCATAAGATTTTAGCAACGGAACAGTTCATTTGTTGATTTAACAACGAAATGTGTATACATGGTTTTCTTTTTTTTAAATCAAGAACAGATTTAGCAACGGAAAATCCTTTCCCATTTCTTAGTAGTGAACCAATCAATCTTTATCGGCTTAATCTTGTGAAGTATTTTCTTTTGAAATCATTCAAGTTCATATCCTTCTTTGACCACTTTCATGACCATCCCCATTGTTTACATTCCATCATCAACTCATAAATTAATCCAATTACATATCTATTTAATTAAGAAACTCTCGTTATCTAACGCAACATGATCAAATCATACAAAACATGATATGGAGCAAAGCATGGTTGATCAATGATCATCAACTCCAGCGAGTAAACGGTAAATAACCTTAACAAAAAATTCAAGATTACACCAGTAGTTAAAACAAAACAAACAAACCACGATTAACCTTGATCAAGACCCTTAAAAATTCACAAAAGGGTGATAGCTAGAATGCACCTCGGGTGCAGCTAACAAACCAGAGGGTGTTTATATTTTTACCTGGGGTGCCATGTTTCTTCTTTCTCTGTGATTTCAGATCAAGAGTTGACTCTGAACTGTCCGGCAAGTACCGGTCGAGACGTAGGAGAGGGCTATTGTTTTCAAGCATTGTACGGACAAACGATGCCTCCATTGATTTCAAGAAGTGCAGGTGTTCCTCATTTGTCCAGTTATGTTCAGTTTTGTTGCTGTTGCTGGACATGTTATTTTCCATGCCACCGCCGGGAAAATCAGCTTGTTGGGGTCACTGGCCGGGAAAAGGATTTGTGGGTGGGACTCTCTCTTGCTGCAGTTGCAATTTTCAAGTGATTTTTGGGGTTTCGCCAGTAGTTTCAGCCTGGATATATAGAGCTCGTGGTGTATAGGGTGGCCTTTTATTCTTTAAGAACTCTCCGTGCGGCTACGCTTGTTGACACTAGAGCTGTACTCGCTTTCCTAAATGAACACGTGTATTTTAATTAGGAATTATAATAAATAGAGTATTCGTTCAAGTTTTAACTCGTATAATTCTATGTAATTTAATCCCCGATTAATTTTTAATGAAACACATATCTTTATAGATCTTGTATATTTAATTGTATTTTAATTTTACCTATATTATTATTATTATTTAATATTAATTAGGCATTTTGGAATGCAATTAATTCCATCTTTGAATTATCTTTATATGATTTGTTTTCATTGTTTACTTGTATGGTTTTATTGATAGTGCTTCCATCTAAACCTCACTCATTAATTATTATTATTATTATTATTATTATTATTATGTTTTTTTGAAGAAAAAAAGAGAGGGAGAGGGAGAGTACGGTTGCTTTTAGGGTAGTCGAGGCGGTGGGTGGAACAGCGGGAGCGAGTAAGGGAAAATATCTGGGGGGCAAAAAGATCAAAGGTATGGAACCGAAAAGGAGAGATATTTTTGGGCGGCAAGAAAGAATCCTTCGCATAAAAATCTAATATTGGTGTTTTAGGGTATGCTCCTGGTGGGTTTGATTTTTTGTTTTTGTTTGTGTTTGTGTTTATGTTATGACCCTTCTTTCCTCTTCTAATTTACACCTCTGACCTTCTTCTCATGGTCAAACTCTTTTCATTCAACAATTATTGGTTCGCTGGAATTTTTTATATAGCGACCCTTTGAAATAGTGGTTTAGTTTGTTTTTTATACTGCTTTTTTGTTTATAAATGTATTAAAATAATATATTTTTATTTTTTAAAAAAATATTTTTAATATCATTACATGAAAATATCTAAAAATACTATTTTTTTAATTTAAAATAAAAAATAAAAAAAACTTTTTAAAAACATTTTTAAACACAATATCAAACATGATTCCCTGTTTATTTTCCTTCCATGGGTAGTCCACCATGCTCTTAGATAATATGAATAGTATTTTTCAATTATATTATTAATGAGAAAACTATATTGTTGATTAGGAATATGTAAAGATCTAATAGCTAACCAGGAAGTTGAATCTTGGCCGCCAAGATGTGTGACATGATAGCAAAGAGCTTGAGATCTGTATAAGAGATCTTGTGTTCGAGTCAGGACGTGTACCTTTTATAAAAGCCTAAGACAGCCAGAGTTTTACTTATTTATCTAGACACATAAAATATGCTTTTTGAGAGATGGAGTTTCTTCGAATCCCAAAAAAAAAGCTGAATCTTGAAAGTCGAGGGGCTAAAAAACTAAAACGGATTAAAAAATAAGTTAAAATAAAGAAATTTCTAAGAAAATACTATCTCCTAAACTAAGTCCAAATTGGCGAATTTTGAGAATTGAAGAATATCTGAGCAATATTTAAAGAACACCACGGCAATTAAGATTTGATATTTTCATTGTAACATTAAAGATTCAATTTAATTTGTTGTTTTTATTGATCCGGGTTGTTAATCTCAATCCATAATTCAAGTTCTTGAATGGATCAATTTTAGTTTCTAGCTATAATGTGGAATAATACAAAAAATAATTAAATTAATTATCTTGTATTGTTAGAGTAACATAATGACCTGTAAACCCTATATTTATCTTGAGTCGAGTCTTGAATCAAATCGCGTGTGCATGGTCATCATGATTATAAATTGAGTAGAACAATGAATCTAATCAAGATTTATTTTAATTTTTATCAATTCGATTTAATTTTTTTTATTAATCGTGGTTCTGGCCAAGCCTAACAATTTTAGTTTAAAAATAACTAATTAAAAAAAGATGTGGATGGTGAAATAAAAATCGAAAAGGATAGTAAAATCCAAAGCAAGATATAAGTTTGGGCTTTTTTTAATGATGAATGCGAAGAGAATTTTCATGGCATAAGGCTGTTAAATCATATTCAATCATCGGCCCACAGCTTAAGATTAGCCGTCTGGTGAGCCAGAGACACGAGCCTGCAAAGTCCAAGCTCTTTGATTTTTGCCCTGGCTATTACAAGACCACGTGATGGAAACCCCCCGTGCACGTGGGGTTCGATGCCTACACTAATCACAGACTGCCATGTGGTGATATTCATCTGGCCATTCACTCGATTTCACTGCTAACCTCGTGATCATGGGCGGTCATGATAGACTGGAGAAGGGTTATTAGTATTACTAACAAGTTTTTTTTTAATTAAAGTAAATGAAATAATTATTTTTTTATATAAAAATATGAATAATTGAAAATTCCCTTCCGAATAAACAACATTCCTTATTAATCCATTTTCATGCATGCATGCTGCTCCATGAACATGATGATGATGGCTTTGAAGAGATGATAGCACCTCATCCATGATCCGCCATGGGAGGCTGATCGACTCTTCACAGAGAAAGGCAAGACTGACGGCGTGATTTTGCTGCATTTGAGAAAATGCTCCCGACTCAGAAACTGTTCACGACCAGTAAATTTAAGGCTTGCATGTCGGCATTCACGAAGAACCTGCAGAAAGTGAGGCAGGAGCAGGATAAAACCCTAAATAATAATAGTTTTTAAGAAAATAGAAGCACATGATATTTCATTTCAGTCCTAGTTTCTGTTAAATATTACGATAGCATTGTTAACTTTTGATTCAAATTGTTTGTGATTCTGCAGGCGATCTTGATTATTTTCAGGGAGAGAAAGATCGAAACAGAGAGGAGAGAAAATTCTTGAGAAGAAGATAAGTTGTATATTCTGATTGTTGTGTTTTTAATCTGTTTGACAAAATAAGTATGAGCAGAACATGCAATACATACATGTGTTTAAACTACTTGTAACTACTTTCTAATAGTCTAGAGAAGTCAAGTACACATGGAATGTATTGAAACTGATTCTGTTAAATGACAGTTGGCATAGCAAGCCTTGTCTTATTTTTCTTCTTCTTCTTCTTCTTTAGTAACATGTAGTTCATGTAAGCAGGTTAAACACCAGTATCTTGTAGCTCCTGTAAGTAGCTTATCTACAAACAAGCATCGTTGTGGTTAAAAAACATAAATTATAATTGTTTTTTAAAAAAAACTAAGATTCAAGAAAGAAATTTAGTGGCATTTAAAAAAAATCATAGTGTTATTAGTTAAATATATTTAGATTTATAATTAGAACAAACCACAAACTACTCGTGGAAACAAAATTACTGGAAAGAAACTCTGCAAAACAATTTCGATCCTCAAAAGAAATAATGAAGATATTAAACAATAATACTTTTCATTCTCCTAATGAAGATAAGGTGGGTTGCCTCGTCGGACAATAACTTTTTTGTTTTCGGAGCAGGAGACGCAATCACAGGCTGCTCATATCCTGGCACGTTGACAGAAAAGCCTATATTCCAACTCGTTTCTGCAGCACAGATTATGATTTTTGACTCGGAGCAGGCAATCGAGGACCACGTTGGCGAAATGGAGCTATCGATCCATTTATCCGAGGATCTTTGTACTTGATGAGATGCGGGAGAGATCAGCCATGGAAGGCCAGGACACTACAGGCGAGGGCTTGAAGTGGGGTGTTATAACAGGGCTGAGACCTAGTCTAACCATCGAAACCATGCTCCTGAGTTCTGGCTCGATGCCTTCCTTCCATAGCAAGTGCAATCCAAGCTAATAATATCCCTTTTCCCACTTGCATGATCGTATTGTTTTGCAGTATAAACTAATTAATGGGTTCTTAGCTCTTCTGCAAATGCTCCAAAACAAGCTAGCAGTCTCGAAACAGAGAGAAATAAAATGCATATGAAAAGGGTCTAGATGGTAGTAAAAAGGGAAGCAAACTTCCAATACTTGTTTTCTCCTACAACATTCATTAATTATGCTGTAATTTCTTAAATTAGAAAACACTCGATCCCACCACACCCAATTTACTATTTTTTTTCATTCAAGGTTGGTATGGCGAGATCGAATGGCCTCGGGGCTCTGTCCTAAAGCCTCCCCTAACTTGTAAACAACCATTTCAAAGAGCACAAACAAGGCCCCCTCATAAACACTTCCCATAGGCATCAAAGGCCTAGATTTCTCCTCCTCGCCACCGCCATCGCCACCGCCATCGCCCTTATCATCAGCCATGGTCTGTGCCGGCACATAGCAAACCACACTAGCATGCTTCACACAGGATCCTGTCTCAGGCTGAGCAGTCAACAGCAACACTGTAGCACCATGAGATCTCGCGAGCGAGCATAGAGCATCGACGGTCGAGAATCCTCCGGGTCCAGCGGAGGCTACGAGGAGGTCATTTGAAGTGATTGGTGGGGCCGTCATGTCAAAGACAAAGTGGGCAGAGATGCCAAGGTGAGACAGCCTCATGCATAGAGCCTTGAGCATCAGGCCCTCCCTACCAACCCCGTAGAGGAAGACACGGCCGTTTTGGGCCGCCGTGGAAGTGAGAGTGGTGACCATGAGGTCTAACGGTGGTGGGTGGGGGTCAGTGGGTTTGGCAAAGATGGAGGCTATATGATTGCATATTTGCGAGGCCAGAGAGGACATGGAAGGGGTTTCGCTCCCCATTGTTTTCTGCTGCCGTTTTTTGGCTTTTGATTCTTGTTTTGTAGCCGTACAGAATATGATGAAGGGATAACTAGCAGGAGCCTTTTTAATCCACCATTTTTGAATTGTTTCAAAAAAAAAAAAGATATCTTTTTAACAGGAAGGGTGTGTGGACTGGATTGAGTGAGGAAGTGAACAGAGTAAGGAAAATGGACGGCCCATAAGCAGCTTCCAATTGCAAGGACATGGGAGCACCCTTCGATCAAAAGCGAACCCTAACATGGGAGGACCTAACGTTACCACAATAGATTACTCTCAGTTGCGATTGCCAACAGTTTGATAATTTGCTTTTTTTTTTTGTTTTAATACTAAAACTCAGTTTTCACTTGCTGAATTTTCAGCCATGTAGCTTTGTTTCTCTCAATCGTTACTTGCCCTCTCATAATAGTGTATAAAAAAACAATGTCGAGCAAAGCTGCCCATAAAGGATTAGGGCAACTTTGACCTTCTCATAAACAGCGGAGAAAAAGTCAGCTGAGCTCATCCTTTGCACTTTACAAGATAATATACACTAAGTAATACCATAGCCAACAGAAACAAAAGATTCAATTATCCATAAAAGAAAACACATGTTTTTCCCCTTGGAGGAGAACAAGTGGCTGCAACAAAAAAGTTGTCTCAAGACAATTGACAATGCAAGGCACAAAATCTATTTACAAATTGCAAGTAAAATCACACATGAAAACATACAAATCAGGAAAGGTTACATCTTTGTTTTTTAGATAAGGTAAAATACATCTTGTTTTGCAACAAAATACCATGGACGTGCCAAAACAGTCGGCTTCTCCAGTGTCAAATTGGTTTAATAGCCTCTAAACCCCATTAGCTGGAGGTGAAGACTTTTTATGTGAAGTTGCAGTACCTTCTTCAATCTCTATATCCCTCACACCAGCAGTTAATGATGAAGCGCCCTCCTTCCCATCAACATTCTCTCCATCATCTTCATCCTCGAGGAAAGAACCCTTCCGCCTTAGTTCCTTCACTTTCCGAAACTCATCATAATGTGCTCGTCTAAGCTCCCTGAAACTTGAACTTCTACCTGTTTCAGAATCTGACACCGGAGGAACAAAGAAAGTCCATCAAAAACATGCTGGGAAATGAACTGATAAAAGCAGTACTATTAGAACTACATTAGAGGGAAAAGGAAATACCGGGAGACATGGATTGCTTTTTTTTTATATTTTATATATATATATATATATATATATTGTTATTATTATCTTGGCTGCATGAAGAGATCAGTAATCTTGAGCAAGGAGAGGCGCTTGCAGAAATATACATACTAAGAGAGCCAGAAAGATAGCAAAGATTTTGCACAAAGGGAAAGTGCAAACAACCCTACCCACAAGCACATGAATCAGGGATATTTAAGCTTCAAAGAAAATCATAGTTATATACAATGGTGAAGGTGAAACCCTAACCAAAGAGAACTCATGTGTGAACTACGTATACATCCTTCAGTTGCTGATGAGATGAATGATGGAGTCTAAAATTTGTCTGTTAAACAGAAGATTATGAGGTAAAAAAAGAGATAAAAAAGCATCCGATACTTTCTGTTTCTTCACAGATCCCTTCCCCTGAAATTAATATACATGATAAAAACGATTGGTACAATGCTAAATTCTTGCAAGTTGCAACCACAAGGGAGCAGGGTCAAGCATTCAGTGCAGTCACTTCATGCAAAAAACGCAGAAGAAACAGACTTCTCAGACTTCTCTCACAGAATCCCACTTTCATGGGACCAAAAATGGATAATGGCATGCCAGTACAATAGTGAAAGAAATAATACAATGCTGATTCAAAGATTGTATGGTTGTCTATACAATCTATGAATTTAAGTTTAAAGTAGAAAGAAAAAGCTTAAACTTAAGAGCAAAGATGCAACGATGGACCTTCTTCATCTTGCTCCATAGGATCAACCTCATCCTCGGATGATGTCCAACCACCAGATTGTCGAGTTGGGTTTGTACTTGAGGATGCCATAATATCCAATGCAGAACGCAGCTCTTCTGCACGCATTGCATCTTCAACAACCTCGTTAAAGCTGCCCCTCCTTGGAGAAAGTGAATCTACGATAGGAAAAAAGAAAAAAAACAGCATATAACCTTCGGCTAGTGTCTAGGAAGATGGCATATTTTACCGACAAAAATCAAAGAGCATACAGGGAATTCTATCCAATCTTTTAAAGCAGAAAATCCAGTCAAAAAGCTTTATGCAGTACCCAGTAGTCAAAAAGAAAATTCAAACCAAAATTTGGGAAATATTAGGCAAAACTCAATTTATAAAGGCTTGACTCCAACATATAGGTACTCTTGAGAGTTAACACCAGCAAAACACTACTTTACCATTGATGGACACTCAAATGCTAAGTAAATACGGCTATTGCAAAAAGGAGAGAGACCAACATACCATCATCGACATCAATCATGGGGTGATACGGGGTCTTGGGTTCAGTGATTTTCTGCCTCACAGGCTTATTTGCTTCGATTTCCCCAAGATTATCCTCGTTCCATTTTACTCCCCTGTCATCACCCCCATAAATATGAACAACATGAATACAAATATTACAGCAACTCACAGCTAAATAAAAACATACATGTAAACTACACTGCAAAGACAGTATAAATCATTAAGAAAAAAACAAACAGGAAAACCCAATTTCTCTCACGAGCAATCAAAATACAGCAATTTACAAAGATCCTACCAATAATAATACTCTACATAAACAACTCCCATAAACTGTATTCTATAATCAAGGAGAAAACCCAAAACCCATTTTTCTTTAAATAAGAACATGCTGATTCCTATCATTACAATCATAATACAAACATCCAAAGGTAACTAAAGAAAAGAACAGTCATTTTTTGTTCATTCAATAAAATTGAGAATACTAGCAAGCGAGAATGCAAACAAAAGGAAACTGAGCAACAAATTACTTCATCTTCGTGGTAGCTATGAAACAGATGCAGATTGACCTGATTCGACAAAGACAAAGAGATTTGTCAAATTCTAGATAAAATCAGATTAAACACACACTTAAATAATAAAACAGATTATTAGAATTAAAAAACACACAAAAAATCCAAAATTTCTTTCTGGTTTTAGGAAAAATGACAGATTGTGCATGATTTGTGTAAACTTAATGGGAATCAATCATTAAAATAAGGTAATTATTCCATAGAAATTAATAAAGGTGATTATAATAATAAATTGAAAAGAAAAATGAGAGAAAGAGAAGATGATCGGTACCTGTTTGCGAAATGTTCTGCTGACTTCTGTTTTGCTAGCAATTTTTTGATTGCTCGTTTCGGCTTTTACTTTCTTTTTTATTATCTTTCAACTCTCTCTTTGTTTCCAAAACTACCCTATCCTGATCTTTATTATTATTATTTTTTAATTATTTTAATATATTAATATCAAAAATAAATTTTAAAAAATAAAACAGTATAATTTTACTATTTTTTTAAACAGAAGAACTTCTATTTTTATCGGTTTTGATGATCCCTTCTTTATAACCATCCAAACATGACCTAAGATTATTGAATAAATAACCTAAAAATAAACAAAATAAAAAAGATGGAAAGAAGCTCTGAAATCACATGTAGATTTGAGCAGGAGCAGAACAGAGCAGCAGTAACTACAACACTTTATTATTATTCTCTCTTTCAGTTGTCACCAAACTGTAAGATTCTTTACTCTTACATGCATGTGCCCTTGATTTTTTGTTTAACATATTTTTTATCATGTCTGTGATTCTCAATTTCAAAAAGCAACTGGGCTTCTCTCAATTTTCAAGCTTGTGTTTGATTTTGATTGTTGACCACTTTCACTTTGATGTTTTTTGTGGTGGGAACTTGAGATTTACACGTGACTCAGTTTCTTGTTAGTGTTTTCAAATCTAGATCGTGATTATAATCCATCTTTCTGGTTTTTGAAGATGGAAGTTTAGATTTTTAGTTATGTAACAAAAAGAAAACGGGAATGTGATTTGCTTTGATTTGATTAGATAGCCACTTTTTTGACAATTGCAATGATGGCATGCGCAGAGATTAGGGGACTGTTAGTTGCCAATATGAGCAAATGGAGAGTGGGTAGTGGAAAGGTTAATTGTCTGCCGAATTTCGTGTTTGTCAACAGTGATGTTTGATTACGCGTTCAATAACTTTTAGTGGTGTTAGAAACCTAAGTCAAATGATCAGCGAGTATACAGATAGATAAGGTATTTGGATAAAGTAGATTGAATTGGAATTCTCTGTAATGTCGATTATTTCTCACTGTATTTCAGGATTGTTAATCGCGATCAGGAGTGGAATCTATTTAGAATTGTGAAGTTTGTTCCTTCTAAGATTCTAAGACTTGAATGTTAGAAGGAACGACTGATTGGCAAGATTAGACAACAGAGATGTTCTCGTTGTTTTATGGCCTTTGGAAGTATATGTTTAGTAAGACAGAGTTTCATGTGCTCATTCTTGGGATCGACAAGGCTGGGAAGACGGTAATGCTTCTCTTTTACCTTGATAGTTGAATCCATCACAAGCTTTACAGAATCGCTCTCTTCATTTATTTATAGCTGCCAGAAATTTCACTTATTGTCAACTTTTGTCTGTGAATTGGTAGACATTGCTGGAGAAATTGAAGTCAGTATACTCAAACTTGGAAGGCCTCCCTCCTGATCGAATTGTTCCGACTGTTGGACTTAATATTGGTCGTATTGAAGTGGAAAATTCAAAACTGGTGTTTTGGGATCTAGGAGGTCAGGTATGTGAAGTTCATAAAAAATTATCACCTTTCTGAAACTATCTAAAATCTACACAGGTCGGGTTTTCTTTTCCTTGGCAAAGCTTGAGTGCTTTTAACTTAGTTGTGTTTGTGCCAATTCCATTGCAATGGAGGCACTCTGCTGAACAACAGGCTTTGAATCAGATTTTAAATCCTTGGTCTTATGTATCATAAAAATACTCGTGTTTATATATTATGTCATGCTTATTGTGTTAATTAAAAGAAAATTATGCATAAGATCTCTCTAGGTGTTACTACAACTTTTATGTGAGAAATAGACTATACATAACGTGAGATTTCAATTAGATGAGTGATTATATTCTTTGGTTTTTGGTTTTATAGGATGTGTAATACTGTATATGCAACATGCTCAATGTTTGAAATATCTTTTACACATTTCTCTTGCCAGACTGGTCTTCGGACGATTTGGGAAAAATATTTTGAAGAGGCACATGCTTTGATTTATGTAATTGATGCTGCTTGCCCATCCCGTTTTGAAGATGCAAAATCTGCTTTGGGTAAGTGACAATCTATGGTTAAATTGGGGTAAAATGTGCTGATGTATTATGTGGCCATAGTTTTGATAGTAATCAAGAGCTTACTATTGGTATGGAATGGTGCACTAAAACCTTGAATTGTTTTAACAGAAAAAGTTCTTAGGCATGATGATTTGCAAGGAGCCCCTCTTTTGATATTAGCAAACAAGCAGGTATGACCCTCTGCGACTCTATCATCATATTGCCTGTTTATCTTGCATATAATTAAAGCAAAATGTAAGTTTTTGTTTCTTGGACATAAATTTTATGGCAGGATCTTCCTGATTCTGTATCAGCAGATGAGCTTGATCGATATCTAGACCTTAAGAAGTTGGATGAAAGGGTTTACATGTTTGAAGCTGTTTCAGCATATGATGGGTAAGTACATGCTAGAACTTTAGGTTCATTTCTACCTGAACAATAGAGGCGCAGAAAATAATATGTTGAAATCTGACAACAATCTCAGCATCCAAACACCATATCACAGATTGATATTTGATTGCAGTATGGGGATCAAAGAAAGTGTAGAGCGGCTCATGGAGGTAATGGAGCGAAGCAAGAGATCTGAGATGTTAAGAGCTCGTGCAGGTGTAACAACAGGCCGCGGTGCTTAGAGACCGTGTCCAATGCAGTTGTTTGCCCTGCGTTTTGTAGCTGCGGTAAATAAACAAGGATTAACTTCGATTCTACATGAAGAAGTTAATCTATTTTTCAACCTCTCCTGCTGCAGCACAGCCCGCTCATTTATGCTCAGTGTACTGCAATGGAGCAATTCAAAGGAGGGAGAACACTCCATATCTGCCAGAGTGACCAAGGTTGCTGGTGTAATATGTTACTACATTTGCCACTTGAAATGTTTTTACTACCAAATTTTAAAATCACTGAGGTAAAATAATTTCCTCATTCAACGATATTAGAGGAGTGCAAGATATCATTTGTTCTATTTGTCAAAGAATTCTAGTTGATGTTTCATCAGTTGAGATTCCACAAGATGTTTTTAAGAGATGCAAATTTATAGAATGTGCGTGCCTTGTTGCCTAGTTCTATTCAATCCCAGGGAGTTTCTCTTGTTTTTTCATGATGGGAGTAAGATGAAGCTTACAAGAGATACGAGGTTCTATCTTTCTTTGTTTTATTTTATATTTATAATGAATCAGCTATTAATCAATGAGGAAAGTCTAGCATTACACAGGGAGCTGTCAAAAAGAGATGGCACTCATTAGTAGCATAATAATAAGCTCCACGGTTCTGCACAACACTTGGGTAACCTTGACAGGGTTTGCTTTGCTATTTTGTTTGAGCAAAATGAATGCTAAGAATTGAGTTTAAGAAAATCAGCAGCATTGATATATGGAATTTGAAAAACAATAGCTAATATTGGTCGTGGGTTGAAGAAGGGAAGGCTGCCCCATAAGCCACTAGCCATGGTTTCTGCATGCCTGAATGTTCCCATTTTCCCTGTCCAGATTAATCCAGGCAGGAGGGCAGCCGGAGGGATCATATATTCAGAAAACGCTCACCTCATTAATGTCTTAGTTCTTCTTATGCTGAAAAATTATGTATTGGAATTCAGATAAAAGGTTACATTCATATATCATACATTCAAAGTTTCATCCTGGTAGAAAAGACTTGAGGTGAATAAACTATGAAGGATAAAAGTCTACATCCTAAGCTGGTTTTCTTTCAAGAACAATTACACAGTTAACCAGAATAGTATCTTGCTTCAACTTGGCAAAGCCTGCGAATGGACAGCATGAATTCTTGCGCGCCATTTAGTTTGGAACAGCATGATCTGCAGATCGGACCCTGTCCTTCACCAATGGTTGAAGTTCTACGAGGAACGAAAGACAAAGGGAGCAAGAAATGTTAAGATGAACAGATATCTTGAAGACAGAACAACCATACAACAAGTTCCAAAAGGAAAGGCAAACGAGCAGAAGAGGTATCAGCAAAATCAGGAGACTCGTTCAGGCAGAGGGAGGTACGCAATATAATTCAGGAATGATAATTTTCTTCGAAACAACCACGATGATGAATATAGCCGCTCGTTTCACAATTATCCCTAATCAGCCACATCAAACAAATTAGCCAAAATCCTAGCTAATGCTCTCATCAGCTCATCTAGACTGGTAACGAATTTTCAAGAACCGTAAAAGGGTAAAAAAAAGAACCCAGCAGCAATTTCGACCTCCTCTTAGACTTCCTTTCCTTGTCTATTTTGAATCTAGAACAGATTATATTGATTACAATTCAGTCTACTATAAAAAAACAAAAGATCAAAGTTTTTCAAGTTCATACTTCTGCAGGACAAAAAAAAAAAGGAATAGGCAGCACTTGGATCGAGTTTTGAAACCAATGAATGGATAAAGTTGGGATCATGGGATGATAACCCTAGGATATTATTGTATTGACAACAAGAAAGAATACGCCAATGGCCTAATACAACTAGTTCTTTGGCATATAGAAAGGACAAAAAAGAAATGAGCGCATTTAAAAGCTAAAACCAAGAAGAAATGTCTAGAAAAACATGATCACTAATTTGTTTGAAACGAAAATAACTTGAAAAACAAGATCAAGGGAAACTTGTGATGACCTGAAGTTTAAGAAATGAACAAAGATAAGCTACACAAATAGCAAGAATAGGCTAGTCAACAGACACCTCAAAGTCCAATACACAATGAAATAGCTCAAAGCACAATACCTCTCAACCAGAATCTGAGTCATTCCTCAGACAGACTCCAGCAAAATTCCAAGCAAGCACCATAAGTAAAACATCAAATGCTCAAATAATATGATCATCCATGGTAAACGATGACTAAAAGAGTACTGCTACTTCCCCTTTCCATTGGAATCTCACAAATTCACCTATAATTAGCGCATAATCTAAGCTTCAATTGCAACAAATTCGACAGATTTCAACATGAGAAAGAACCCAAAAGGCCATGAAAATGTAATAACAAGCACCCTTCAACACAGTTTTCTATTAAAGTAATCCCCACTTCCTTTTTTCGAGCATTAACGTGAGCAAACCATAAAACAGCAACATGTTCTTGTATTAACTTACTGGATATTAATGCCTTGGGTCTTGTCTTAAACAAGATCTTATGCCTGATAATCCCAATAACATCCAACTCAATTTTAGACGACGGTAAGTCACCCTTGTTGTCATCACTCTGATCCACATCCATAAAGCATTTAACTTTCTTCAAAACCAACAATGGCTTCTTCAATGTCACTTTAGACCCTGTCAACTCATGATACCCAACAGTGAAAGTATAGCTCTCCTGCAACAAAACAACGAAAACTCACATCATAAAATCACTTACTCAAATCTGTTAAGATTCTTTCACTAAAAAACAAAACCATGTAAAAAAATTACTTGCAGAATCAAAAGAAACTGAAAAGACACAAGCTTTGCTGATTTTTTTTTTAATGTGAACCTGTGAAGAAGAGGAAAGTCTGCAAAGCTGGCCAATTTGGAGGTTTTGGAGGTGGGCTTGAAAAAATGAAGGGTTAAGTTCAACTGTGCCTTGTAATTCAACCACTGCCCATTCTCGACAATTCTCTGCTCCACAGCTACACTTCACCTGGATTTGCATTTTCTTGTTTTTGCTTTTAGTCTGGGTTCCTTCTTGCTGTGAGAAATCTCATCAAACAAGTTGTGGACAAATAAAAGAAATCGGGTTTATAACAGCAACGAATTGGCGGCAAGTTGGATGGGTTTTGGCGGTTTTTTCCTTTTCATTTATTTAAGTACCTCAATAGTATTTTCGGATCAGCTTATAAAAGTACACACGATCATTTATTTACTGTTTTGAAACATAATAAACAGAGACAATGAAGATAAATAATATATATTTATTTTATCCTGTGTTCGTCAACCTATACAAAGTAAGCCCTTCTCGCACATAATTCATGTTATTAGACATGTTGATCGTGGCTTGATCCTTTCACAAAACAAAAGGATTAGGGTTCACCCATCGTTTTCAATTTTCATTACTTTCACCCCCTCCCTTACAATACAAATAATAACATTTTATAGGGCAACTAGAAATCCAAAAGAAAAATAAAGTTAAATAGGGGAGAAAATATAGTCTACACATTATCTTACGTGTTATTTACGAAATGAGAAGCTTAAAGTTACTGGATGTGGAGTTCTCCAATGCTTCTTCGGCACACGAGGACTTAAAATTCAGTATATTCATGGACTCCGTTGACTGTAGTCAACGCACCCTTTATCTTTGTTTCTAGGAAAGGCAGCAACTCCAATCTTTGAACCTCCTCTTTTGCTTATTGGACATTGGCTAATCGAGGGGTTGGATGGCCAACGTTCTCTCATGCTTATTTAAAAAATACAGTGGTTTGTGTTGTTTTTAAAAATATTTTTTATTTTTTAAAAATTATTTTTAATATCAACACATGAAAATAATGTAAAGATATTAAATTTTTTTAATTTAAAATAAAAATAAAAAATTCATATTTTTTTTAAAACACGACAAACATCCTAAGTTAACCGGTTGACGCAAAGCATCATTTTAATGCTTTAAACACGCGCCTGTTGGTTGAAAGACAGACACAGGTATCATTATCATGTACCATCACAACAGTTTGATACTTTTCATTGTTCAAAGTCCTTTTCATGACTTTCTTACACCTAGTCTAGGTCTACAAAGCCTCGTATAGATAGATATTTTTGGAGCTTATTAGCATTAAACTGTACAGTCCCATCTATTTTGACAGGAGCCAACTCAGAAGGCAAGCTTTATTTCATACAAGACTAGATACGAGCACTTCTGCATGTGAAAACACCATTTGGGAGGGAGCTAAGAACAAAGATGGATTACAAGCAACAACGATCCCAGAAAGGGAAACTAAACTTGAAACTTTCTAACAGTTACAGCAGTTTTTGAGTTAAAATCTGATTACAGCTACATTAGACAACTAACAAGAGAACTTTGGATGATCTTGTTCTGAAAATTATAATCACCTCCAGAAAAGTTTCCCGATCTGTACAGTTGAATCAAAACAAGGGGACCACTTATCTTCGACGTTTATTGATTCTCTCTTCACCATGGTGGTGTCGACTAGGTCCAGCTGAGTATCCTAAATTAACATGTTTAGTGTGCGGCAATGCAGGCCCTACCACAGCTGCTTGATTAAATGAAGGTTTCTCTGAGGTGCCGAATTGCTGGAATAAAAATCCAGTTTGGCAAAACTCACCTACATTTGGCAAGGCGAAGGCACTACTCTGTTGCTGTTGCAAAGAGCCAGCTTGCTGTGGAAGGCAGTCCTGAACCACATCAAAGTCCAGTGGAATGGCACCTGTGAGAGTTTTTATTGCAAATTCGATGCAGGGGTCTGACCACGCATCAGCAAAAGGCAAGCTGAGAGGAGATACTGGCTTCTCGTCAGCCTTGTTGCTAGTTTCAACCCCTCCAGCATGTTCTGGAATAAACAGATTTCCACTATTCCCAGTGTCTTCCTTCCCAGCATGCTCGTCCAAAGCAGCCATGCCCACAAATTCATTATTGCTTGAACCTGGTGACACTTTAATGCTATCAGAATCAACAGATGCACCAGTGAGAGTTTTTATTGCGAAGGCAATGCATGGGTCTTGCCATAACTCTTCAAGTGGCAGGTCGAAAGGCAGTCCTGGCTTCTCACCACTATTATAGGCAGTTTCAATTTTTCCATGTTCTGCAGAAGCGAGTTTCCCAAGAGATGAAACAACAGCACATCCATCCTTCTCGTCCCCCTCCTTTCCTGATCCTGCCTCTCCAGCATACTCCATATCCACAATACCATGCTCGCTTTCATTTGACACCATTGGCATTTCTATGCTTTTGGAAGTGTCAAATGCATTCTTTGTATTCAGCTCAGTGTCAAGATCACCACAGGAAGCCTGCTCACTTGTACTAGCAATTATCTCGTTACTTGGTTCAACCGCAGCTCGACGAACCCGAGTTATTGCCTTCAGTTCTGGTGTCGGAGCTAGGGGAATGCCAGCAAGACGCTTTGAGGCCCGGCGAGGAAGGTTGATATCATTTCTCTTCTTGGATTTTCTTAATCCGGCCCTTTTATTTTCCTTTCTTGTCTCCCCAACTTCCAATAATAGTTTATCCTCTGGAACACCTCGTGAAGGATCATCAACAAATGAAGTCTTAACAGAATCACACTTCTCTTCTGTTTGGCTGGAACCCTTATCCTCAGGAAATTCTGAGCTGCTTGATTCAGTTCCTACTCCACCTGCATCATTAAGAAAGCTCATACTGATCACAAGGTCTTAATATGCAGATTCAGAGTAATAACCCCCAGAACTCATCCCCACTCAGGAATCCTGTAGAAATTGCACATCCTACGGAAATTTGACAAGTTACACATCCAACTCCTCTTATAAATAACTATCAAGTACTCAAAAGTAGAACTATTTTCCCAACCTCCTTCCTTCCATCTCCTTACACTCACTCTTTATAGAAGATGCAATGAGAAAAAAGTAAGGACAAAAAATAGTTAGAAAGCAACTACACAGTATTTTCTAGGCAAGGATAGGAAATTTATGAACATACACTGGATAGAAGTATGCTTGGAGACAGTTGTGCATTCTCCTGTGGAAGCTGAAGCAAGTATCTGTTCGTCCTTAGAAAGTTCACACGACTTCATGCTCTGGTCACTTATAATTGAACTTTGTGTTCTGTCGACTGCAAATTGTTGTTTCTTAGTTGCAGACACACACTGATCAGAAGTATGCTCAGAGACTGTTGCGCATTCTCCTCTAGAGTCTGAATCCAATATCTGTTCATCTTTAGCAATTACACACGACTTCCAAGTCTGGTCACTTACAATTGGACTTGGCATTCCACCGACTTCCAATTTTTGTTTCTTGGCTATGGAGACACAAAGATCAGAAGCATGCTCAGAGACAGCTGTGTATTCTCCTGCAGAGGCCAAGTTAAGTGTCTGTTCATCTTCAGCTACTTCGCATGGCTTCAAGCTCTGGCCACTTGTAATTAAACTTTGAGTTCTGTTGACTTCCAACTTTTGTTTCTTGGCTACTGACTCATTCTGCTCAGAAGCATGTTCAGAGACAATTCTGCACTCTCCTGTAGAGACCGAATTGAGTATCTGTCCATGGTTTGCAATTTCAAATGCCTTCAAGCTGAGGTCACCTGTAATTGGACTCGGTGTTTCATTGACTTCCAAATCTAGTTTATCAACTACAGCTGGTGACTACAAGAAACGTACTAAAAAAAGTTAAAAAATTGAAGATTACAAAATCTAATCCAATCAATAGTTTCAATTGGCACTCCAATTAAAGTAACACCAGAAAATAAAGTTGAACAATCATCAATGTTAATAAAAGCGCTAATCAGTGCAAGATGTCATGCACAGCACAGTAGTTTGCACCTTAGTGTCAATTTCAGAAGTAAGAACAATCAAATTGGATCTGCTCAAACATGTTTAGAAATAAGAAGCTTGCAGACCATCACTTTTCAAAAGAATACTCACATTGGGGTTGCCTGAAAGCTAATACACTTTGACACTACAGAAGCACAATAACTTTTTAGAGGCAAGAAAAGGTTGATAAATTAAAAGTAAGGTTGTTTTCTGTTTTTATGCCGCTGTTTAGACATACATACATATGAAGGGGATAGAGCTATCTGGACCAGCAGTTAGACTCCAAAAGAGTACTCCACTGCCAGAGGCAAAAGGTTGGTGCTACTAGATTTCTTGACTCAAGTCTTATAAAGGAAAATTGAGAAGGGTAAGGCATTTTTAATTCCAAACAATCCTTTACTCGTTGAAAGAAAGATAACCGAGCTATATGAGATTGCCTAACCCACATTCCAAAAGAGCATTCCAATTTCGGAGATGGGTAATGGTGATTAAATAAGTGTCAAGATGACTAAATAAGTTACAGTTGTTTTACCAATAAAAGCTTCTCATTATGGTTGCGTGTATTTTCATTATTCTGGTTGGTCAATGCAGATTGGACATTTTGACAAATCTCAAACCATAGACAGGCCATCCTAGGACTGAACTGACCAAAAGAGAGATTGACCAAACTAACAAAAAACAATTACTAAATAAAACTATACAAGGAAAAGGTTGGAGGATGCAATTGAAGAAAATATCTGATTAACCAAATATATAAAGATGTGAGAATAAAAGCTAGTTATTGATGCACCCACACAGGTTTTATCATCTTCCAACTCTACACCATTGTTGTCTCTGCGAGTTCGCTTGAGTGCCAGCGTTCCTACCACACCACTTTCAATGTAGCGATGCGCATCTTTCATGGAGCGGAAAACATATCCACTTACAGGGTCAGTGTAAAACTGCAGAAAATAAGGTTAAGTTAAACACTATATGAATCCCTAGAGGCTGAGCTATATTAGTGACTCATTAGCTTCAGAGCATGAGTAGCATGCAAAATGAAGTTAACATGACAAGCAAGTATTTCTAGAAAAAGATTTGAGAGGATTGTGGACAAGGGATGGTGTTCATATGAGGGACAAGGAGCTCATGTGGAAGTTTTTCCATAAGAGGAAGTGCAGGTTCCATACCGGGTCTCTTCTGACTCTGCCACCTTTCTTTGTTATTTTGATTTCCTTGGTCCATCCCAGAGGTAACCCTTCTGGAACAGTCTTCTCGATTACAACCTAGATTGCTTGGTCATTAAAAAATTTTTCCCTATAAATTGATAATATAACCAAGAAAAATAGAACAAAAAAAGGCCCAAAAGCGCAGCATGCTTCCCCAGACCTTGTTTGAGGACCGCTGGTCATTGCTCACTTCCTTTACTTCAGATTTAGGACGGCTTCTGTTGAGATAGCGAGATACCTCAATCTTGGAGTTGAATCTGAACCCACCCATGGGAGGAAAGTAAAACTGCAATAAATACAATGATTTAAGATAAGATTTTCAGCTGAAACACGATTTAAGTTACTCCATTTAACATCTTTTTATTGCCACATTCTTACTTTATGTAACTTTCAACTGATGATCAAAGACAAACAGAATCATATCTTGAAAGACATGGTCATGCCTCCATTAAATAAGAGGCGTGTGAAACTCACATAAGAAAACTATGCCAAGTGGCAGTAGTTAACAAATAAAAAAGTCATTACCATTTAAGATGTTGTAACCCAAAGACTTTTAAAATTACTCTAAAGAACACCCTTTCGTTTCAACAAGGAGTAGCAAATATCGGGGGACTAAGCAAAACAAAAGCAAGCCCTTGGCAACTGGATCCAAGAATCATTTTGGTAGCTTCACATACTCCATACTTTTGAATAATATGATACAATCAAATAAACATCTTCTGTATAGCTGAACAATTAAAATGTTCAAACTTATCTTGTTCATTGTAAATTGCTTTCCAAAATCATTAAAAAAGAAATGAACCCCAATGCAACTATGAGTTATATTTGTTTTTATTTTCTAGCTTCCACTTAAAGGAGCGCAAAAGCAAAGTGAAGCCATGGAAAATGGCAATTGATCTAAGGCCCTATCTAATAGAATCAACAACTATTTACTTTTCAGAAGCTTCAAAATTCATTTTCATGTCACAACATGAAAAATAAATTTACTGTAATGCTTCATGGTATCACAAACCAACAACACAAAAGAACTTCAATTTGCAGAATCTGATCTTCATCTCACTTAACACGTCTCAAGTTTGAATCTTTCATTCAAAAATTCACACACCAATTTCTAGACGCACAGCAAATGGGCATGCATCTCATAATATCCAAACTTAAATTCAAACTTTCCATTTCTAAACAGTACTGGACATTAACAATTGCCGCATCAGCTAGAAATTAACTTACCTCAGCAAAACTTTTTTTATATATAAAAAAAACATAAATTCACTTCCATTACTTCTACACAAAGCTCACCAACAAAACCCAAAAACCCTAAAGATCCAAAAGCAATGGACAACAAAACAAAAGGGTCGTTTCATCATCAACAACAAGGCAAAGATCTTAACTTTACCCAGAGCCACATATGTAAAACAGCAAAAAACAACACAGAGAGACCGAATCTTGAGTTAAAAAAAAGAATAAATAAAATCAAACAGTTACCAATTACCTTATCTTTTTTACCACTATTTCTCACTTTAACCTCTACCCTCCAACCTTCTGGCAACCAGTCATCGGATTTAGGATCCCCCATCTCGTCCACCATTGTCTTTTTCCTGCAGCGATCACCGACAACTGAAAGAACCAACCACCACCCTTTTTCTTGTACTAGATAAATAACTGTTTTGTTTTTCTGAGAGTCAAGGGTCTCGAAAAGGAGGATATGGGAAAAATCAGGACAAAATGAGTGTCTGCAGGATCCCACGTGTTGCTGAACTTCTAATGTTCTCATTTGACTATAAAACATAAGCAAAAACATGTCCCTCCCATCACAATTTTAGTATTTGTTTTGTCTACTGTCCTCGCTTTCTTAACCATTCTTGATGTGTTACCTTAGGTAACACCCCAGTTTCTTACATTTACATCTCGGGCTTGAATTTGATTATTTAAAAGATAAAAGTAAAAATCCCATAGAAAAGAAATTTAGTTATAATATTTCCAGCTCGCCCAGCGAATTGATCCTGGGTTCAAGTTCCCTAAACACTAAGCGAAACTATTCAGAATCCAGGTTGAAATCCGGTCAAATAATTTTTTTTCAACACAACAGTATTTTTTAATAAAGAAAATAAATTAATTCAAGCTGGCCCTTTTAACACAAACTAATCCTTAAGTTTAATTTAATAATTATAATTTATAATTTAAAAGGTGACGTAGAGTAACATGGTGTTACATTTCTTTTTTCTTAACCTGTTTGTAAGTAATTGATTGTTAACTGTTAAATAGAGCCATTTAATGAAGTATAAACATTAATTAATTGATTTTGATTAACTATAGAGAATTTTAATCTATAATTACTCTGGCAGTGATTATTTTTGGTTAGGAATATATTAAGATAATAATATTATTAATTTATTTTATTTAAATTTATTTTTAATCTAAGCATATCAAAATGATTTAAATTTTTTAATTTAAAATAAAAATAAAATATATATGAACCATATTAATGGGCCTCGAGTAACTAAACTCAGGCCTGAAAATGTGCTTCAGGCCTTTAGTATTTACCTACATGTTATTCTGGGCCCGCGGGCTTGAGGTTAGGGGAACGTCGACTTTCCAAGTGAGAGAGGATTGTAACGAAGCTTAGCCATCAGTTCCAAAATTTAAATTTATCATCACGCCACTGTAAAAGGAGAGTGGTCCACCCTGGCTTGTCACATCATCTGGTTTAATTTTTTTTTAATTTCATTTAGGTATGTTAATTTAAATTCGGTTGTATTAATTAAATTAAAATAAAATACTTAATTATTAAAAAAATAATTGCAACTTTTATTCCGTCGATGTATTTATAGATGGAAAACGAGCAATAATTAAAAAAATTACTCATTTTATTATATCGGTATATCATCACCTAGTGGAAATGACATATTACAATAGAAGACCTTTTTTAATTGCATCCATATTTTTGGTCAGTTTTCTTCGAGCTTTAATTTATTGGTCAAACTTTAGAGTTTAAGTGCTTGAAATCAATTGTGAGCATCCAATAGTTGAATTACTTTAATTAGTCCACACAAGTCCTCAAGTATAGTGTTTAAGATACCATAAATTTGATTTTATCGGGTTTATTTGACAATAATAAATCTAATCACAATTTCAAACTGAGTTCCGGATAGATTGAAAGATCTTAACTAGCTCATTATAAGCTATATCTTGGATGATCATAACTGTTTTAACTTATCAATCAATAGTCAATGACAAACATCTATATTTTTACCTTGATTATGAGAACCGTGTATGATCATGATAAAAACATAAACTTTGGTCTTATACATATCCTCGGTGAAAAATTATAAACCATAAGTATTATCGGCCAATAAGAATAAAGATCAACAAATAATCTAAATGATTTGAATCTATTGTACATAACCCCATATGTAAGTGTATCATGTCTCCATCCACCACATCATGTTAATGACGTGTCATATTCTCAATATTATTTGTAGACATAAATAACATTTACAATAAAAGAGTGATGAAAAGTATCTAAGTTTTCGTAATTGTGCATGTTTTTTTTTTTTATTATTATTAAATTAAGATTGCGATGATATCACTAAAGCCACGGGCTAGGTGGATTTGTACACAAATTTATTTTATAAAAAAACAAATCATTAAAAGAAGAAGAAGAAAGAGAGCTCTTATTTTTGGTTGATTTTTCTATGATTGTCTCATTTGACTGTTCCCGTTCACCTTCTTGATTTATCATAAGAACTCCATATTGATTTTCTTTTCATCATATTCTGCAATAAAAACAAAAGCCCTCTTCTCCATGGATCAAAACATTGTGCTAAGTTCATGATATCTGATGCAAAAGGCACCTGGGGAAATCTTGATTCCAGGGTTGAAAATAAATGCTGTTCTTGGAAGTTTTGTGGATGAGCTTGTGGAAGCATATCTGATTCATTTCCCAATGCACAATGGACCCTCGTTAAGCTAGTCAATGTTCCTAACGAATATGAACAAAAAGAAAGAAGTAAGGTTCCGGTGCTTTGCGGAGTGGGCGCAGACTTATGGTCCTATCATCTCCGTTTGGTTTGGCTCAACTCTTAACGTGATCGTCTCCAATACAGAGTTGGCAAAGGAGGTGCTGAAGGAAAATGATCAGCAGCTAGCTGATTCGATGGGAATAATGGTTGTCGGCGTTTGCAAGCAAAACAATTCAGGAGATGTTCATGATCCAGAGAATCTTGCTGCGAAGGAATATCATAATTTAACTTGCTATTGATGAACAGTTCAATACAAGATCAATAATTCTGGAAAAACAGATCATCTGCTTCTTCAACTACATTATTCTAGCTGTGTAAAACAGTCTTGCAATGCCTTGCACAATAATAATATCATTAATATAAAATAAAAATATAGTTTTAAAATAATTTCTATCCTAGCTGTTTCTGTTTTTTGTGTTTCGATATCCAAATTAGTACTCGCAGAAAAAAAACACTTTAATTTATCAATCTTCAAAATTGGACGTGTAGGGAAAATATGTATAGATTATTCTGCAAAAACATTTCATAAACTATATATATAGAGAGATAGATATCAACAAAGGGAAACAGACTGGATTTCTGGTGATCCAATCAGTTGTGAAGTGGGTTTGGTCCACTAGGAACAAGTCTGCGCGCGACTGTGTGAACTGCCTTGATCTTCTCCATGGATTCTGAAGCCTTAAAGATGGAAGAAAGGGCTTACAGAAACATTGAAGAATGTTCGGTTTCTCTATTGCTAGCAGATCGTTTGGTATGGCGGCAAGGGGTGCCATGATCAACCAGTACCAGGAGCTCTATCAGGAAAATAAGGAGCAGCTGAGAATTTTTATTTCCCATGACGTGAGTGGTGGGGATAGAGAGACTAAAGAGTTGATAGATAGCAAAATGGATTTTAAATAAGAGGGAATAAGGGAGATTTGGTGTTTGTATGTGTCGCCAGGCAGCTTAGAAGGTTATTATTTATAAGGTCATATCATAGTTTTAGACCCTTTTTGGTTGTTGTTAATTTTGAATCTTAGCTTCATTTCTTTGCTGGTGGAATGTTTTATAGTTATGTACGAGTATCTATGGTAGTTTTCAAGTAACGTGGCTTGACGTGATAATAAAAAGTTTACGATCTGTATAGTTAGTTTCGAGTTCGAGTCATGACGTATATCTCTTATAAGAACTTGAGATAATCTAAGTTTTACTCGTTCACCTGGACCCACAAAGTATGGTTTTTAGGAGGTTTCGCGCATAAAAAGAGAGAGTATATATGGTATATAAACATTTTTTTTCCCCAGATTTTATGAGATTTTTGCTAAATAAAACTGTAGACTTTTACAACTTTAATTGTATTTTATTTCATCTTATACGTATGTTAAGCTCAAAGACACTCGAGACTGTATTTCCCCGAAAATACTTCCAAGAGCTGATTCTCAAAACATAATGGAAACGTACAGTTTTTCTCAGGTTAACTAAACATGAAAGATTTTCAAGTTCCGTCCCGCGCAGCTAGCGATGCAAACAAAGCATGTAATGGAAATTAATTAGTCCCAAACGAAGACGTTGTATGGCAGAACATTTTGTATAGCAGAAGTATGGCCTTCACTTATTTTATTCATAGTTTTCTGAGAAAAATATATAATGTTTTATAATTTCTGAATTGAGAGGTCGATGAGCTAATGTTTGGCAGAATATTTTGTCTGCCTCTCACTTAATTATTTATATTTTTCTGAAAAGAAGTCTACAACCTTTCCTGAATCGTTAGGCTGGCTCCATACGGATTGCAAATGCCACTAGATTTAATAATTTTGCCTAACGATGTTGACCCTCCATCCCACAGGTGGTTTCTTATTGCAGATAGCATAATCTCTTACAGTACGTAGAATGTTTTTGTCTGGGAAAAGAATAAAATATGCATTATATATGTAGTTGTCTTCCGAGAGAGCCAAGTGAAATGCTGCCAAATTACACCGCCTGATCACCATAGACTAAGAAACAGTAGATAGTAGGAGACCGGCTTTCCTGTTTATCAAACTGATAAATCCAAGTCGAATCTATCAGCGTGCAGGCTTCGCCAATTTATTTATGACGCATGGATCGATGGATATAGCTAGAGATGAAATGAATGGACATCTTTTTATGCCGTGTTAAGTGATGCTAGGGTGTAGCTATCTGCTATTGAACATGGAGCAGGCATAAGAGATAGCATAGAAACTGATCAACCCCTTGAATATTTTCAAAATTTGAACGCAGTGACAGGTTTGTGATGTTGGATTTATCAAGCATGAAGCATAATTTGGAATCTTGAAGAGGCAGGAGGATGGCTGATAGGATTCTGCAGGGGAAATAATGAAATAAACAATCTCTAAACTGAAGATGATGCAGGAAGAACAGTGCATGACACATGAATTAATCTATAATAAAGTTGGTCTACTATGAATAAGAAAAGTCGAGAAAGAGAGCAGATTTCCTTGATCACAAGCATACATACATCTTAGGGTTTGCTATAATGCATCTTGTTAGCTGCGTACTCACTGCCTTGAGCTTTCCTTGTGTTCTTGAAACGGAATTTATCAGAATTAAACAACTCCTTAATTTTGTTTAACTAGCTAGCCAAGTTAATTGTAACACAGTTCAATATGAAGATTTCAAAACTTTCTGTTCGATGTTCCGTTAGCCATCCATGTGATCAATTTCAAGATATTTCCAGTTATACATTTATAAAGTTTTCGCGATTTACATTATAAATTTCAAGTTCGAGTCAGAGTATACATTTCTCATTATAACTTGAAATAATCAGGATTTTACTCGTTCAACTTAATCCTACTGATATGTTTTTCATAAATGAAGTTTCATGATATTAAAAAAAAGGTTTTCTGACTATATATCAAGCACATTTGACCGTCATCCTACACCAACAATTAGGGTCCAGGAATGTTCATAGCTAGAACATGTGTGTGTATATATATATATATATTAAGGCCTTGGATCATGGGCACGGACTTGGTTACATCCACGTTTCCAAACGCCGATACATGGACGCGTTCCAAACAGGGCTTACAAAGAAGTAGATTTGTCTGCGTGCATGATTCACTTTAAGGAGGTTAAAGACATGAGGATAAGAAGAGAAGAAAAAAGGTTGGAAACTTCCAACTAGAAAGTCAGCTGTCAACCCCAGCCTATTGTTTGTGGTTTGTCTTCAGTGCCCCTACTGGCTACAGTACCGTACTCCCAGTAATCAATGGCTGCCTCGTCATCATGTAACACCTTATTATTTGCTGGTTAATTTTCTTGAAGCATTTCAAGATAACTAAAAATAATTGATCATACAGTGGCTAATTTTGACTGTATTACAATATCATTTGAATCTTTGATGCACAGCTTACATGTTACAATCATACAGTCAAGTAGTCCTATTACTGTACACACACGAGGAACAAAAATGAGCTTACATTTTCCTTAAAAGCTGAACAACTACACGATTAAACACAGTAATTAATTAATACAGCATGTACTTTTACAACTCAATCTAACTTTGGTTCCTGGGAAGAATGAAAGAGCTACAAAGAGGGAGGCCATCTTTCATTCTTTCCAAGAACCAAGCGGATCTCTGTCTCCAAAGCTACTGCTTTGGACTTCTCCTGGAAACAGATTTAAAAAACGACAAATCCATTCAATTGTGAAGTGGATTAGGTCCACCTGGGACAAGCTTATGAGATGCAGCATACAGATTCTTGACCTTCTCATCTTTGTTGAGTTTCATAGTGTGAGCAATAGCAGGCTGGTGCTGAGGAAGTGGGGAAGAGAACTCTGTGTTGAGCCGATGTTTTTCTTCATAGGGAGCCCGGCTGATATGCCTACAAGAAGAAGGATGGAGTAAAAATAGCATGATTGTGCTGAAAAGTAGAAGTGGGAGTAAAGGGCTATAAGCTGTTCTCATGATTTAATTCTTGATGAGATGATGAAAAAGAGGTTCTAAGAGAGGGTTTTTGGGTAGAGAAACACAGGATGTTTCGAGTAATTTTAGTAGGTCTAATGTCCTTATAAGGGGATCAAGCAACTTGATGGGGAGGAAGATAGGGCCAAAATTAACAATCCAATCCTATTTGAAAAACATGAATACCCATTTTCTATTCCTTGTTAGCCCTACCTCATATAATTGACAACCACAAGTGCCCTTAAAAAAGGGTTAGAGGAAAAGGCCAAGCTTTTCAAGGAGCAAAACTATTTACCTCGAACTGCTTGGATCCCTAAGATTGATGGAGTAATGGATGCATGCCGAGAGCCCTTCAATGATCTTGTGATTTTTTTTATTGTAAAACTGTCGTTATATAGTGGCTAAACTTTGGATTCACTAATTTAAGGGATCATACATTTTGATTAAGTTTTAAAACCCAATTGATTATTGCAAGGCTTGGATGAGGAGGGTAAATCTAAGTTAATTATTTGTTTATTAAAACAAAAGGCAAATGATATTTTTTTTTAAAATAAAATATTAATAGATGAAGAATCAAATTTTATCTACATTGATTAAATTATAAGCTGATCATTAATTGGTCAAATTACAGGCTTGAGGATCATATGACAAAAAAAACAAAAGTAGACTAGTTTCATCTCTTCGACTGATAAAAAACAAGATAGTTTATCCAAAACTTCTTTCACAGGGATGTGTTTCGCATCATCTTTAGAACTGATAACTGATTATAAAAATCAATTTGAGGTATTAAACACGGAATTAGTCGGCAAGCACGAATTACAAGACAAAATAAATCTTGACATGCCATTGCATAGAGGGGACAAAGCATTAAATAGAGTGTACGTATTTGATATTGAAGTTTGATAAGATTGCTCGATGATCAACTTCAAACTGCCAGCGCAAAGAAAGCGAAATTTGCTACCTATAAGAGTTACCACTGTGATGCAACAGTTGCCCTAGTGAGTGAATGTTTAATTTCAGGTTCTTTATGTGCAGTCCTGTTAACCTCGCCACAGCAGCTATGAAACTGTTTGTATGTCCATGTGATAATATTTTCTATTTTCATCGATGTATCTATAAAAATCAGTAAAATCTGGATCACAAGGGAAGATTTTCTCCTCTTGTGCACAATGGCATCTTTGTTTCTTTGTATTGCTTTTGTAATGCTAGATTTGATATTCATGGTGGAAGGAAGATAGGCTTCATATCCATGGAAGAAGACTTGGAGCTAGAGAGACAACTCAAGATTTTTAGTAGACCACCCATCAGGAGCTTTAAGGTCACACAGCTGGAGTCTTTTGAACTATCAGTTCAATCCTGACGATTCTGTATGGAGAACTGTCATACAGCTGATTTTTTTTTCAATTTTTTTGGACAGGATTAAGGATGGTAGTGTTATGGATTGGGTTGGTATCAACAAGCTACCTGTTTTTTAACATCCCTTGCTTAAAAAACACCCAATTCAAGTATTTATGAAACTAAGTGAACGGTTTTTCATTAAACTCAGATTTTTTTTTCTTTTCTTTTTCTGGTAGCATAGTTTCTTGTTCTCATTTTTCATGTACAAGCAGCTCCGGCCTAGTTTTCTGCGAAGAGTAAGGTTAACGGTAAGCTCAGGGTCATTGAAATAGAGTAACCGTGAAGGGGTAGAATGTCCACAGGTAACAGCTCACATTCGGAGAACTACAAAGGAAGATTTGGTTAGAGCAAAATCTCTATCAAGACTGATTCCTTCGACAGCCAATTCATTTGTTCCAAACAGCAAAGGGCATCATGCGAGTGAATCCTCCTTTGTTTTTCCTTCTTATAGTAATGCTGACAGTAGATTGGTCACGCATGCAATCTCACAGAATATGAAATCCCCAATGCAGTTCTGTAATCTGTATCAGATCAGTCTCAGCATTTATTTTCCTAGCGTTCATGTAGTTTTTAATGGTTTGAGCCAGGATTGACCCCATCCAATTTATATGATGGACTCCCAGCATCTGCCAGCTTATATAGTGGAATTGTTTCCCCCCCACCATATAAAGTGTAGCTGGAGTGTGGCTTAAGGGCCTGTTTGGGAGTGTAGTTGCGGTGACTTTTCAAAGTGCTTATCGTGCCGACATACATCAAAATGATGTTTTTTTTTATTTTTTAAAAATTATTTTTGAAATCAGCACATCAAAATGATCTAAAAACACCAAAATATATTCATTTAAAATGAAAAAAAATTCAAATTTCGGTTAAAAACCGGTGGGATCGCAATGCCAAACGGGCACTTATGAAAACTATTGGTCGAAAAGATGGGATAAATAATGGATGGACAGTGAGTGATCTGTATTTTCTGTTTTCACTTGGAAATGTTCTAAAGCAATGAGGTTAATATTCTTTACCCTGGTTTCATTCAAGAAAATTGCAGAGCTCGTCTCAGTGAAGAAACTTTAGTGCAGTCAACATGAAAGTGGGGATCATTATGTGCAGCAGATTGAAGTTCGTCAGGTAAAACTAATTACAGTCTATATGCCTAGAAAAATTTCTATTTTTGGAATTTCTTTTTGACATTTAACATACAGTATATAATCACCTTACAGTTGATTATTGGCCAAGAACATGGCTCACAGATTTAACTGAACTTGCACGAGAGATACAATTTGGAAAGGTCTACAGTGTTACAAATGAGCCTCTTCCAACCATGGGAACGGTCACTTTGAACAGCCAGACTTTCAAAAGACTGGTTTCATTTCCGAAATTGAGGTTCATGTTTAATGGGATTGGGTAGCTGTTCATTAGGAATTGAATATCATGCATACGGGAAGCAGCAAGCATTTCCAAGGCTTGGCTTCGATGTTCAGCTTAGCTTAGGATTTATGAGATAGACTCTGCTGGTATAAAGAGATTTTCAATTTCTTGGTTCCTGTATCTTAAATAATTATCCATGATCCAGGCAGATTTTCAAATGAAGTATACGCGTATCAGATTGCTTTTTATTCCAGTTCGGGAGACCTCTCAAAGATTTGCTCAAGAGGCGACCACACATATAAATCAAATCCATCACAGTGATTGCTGGCCAACTGCTACAATCATATTAGAAACACAAGTTAAAATCGACACTTTATATAACCAATTTATTAGTTAACAGACAGAAAATTAAAGAAGTTTATAACAGGAGCATTTAAACTGTAAAGTGTAAGATGCTAAAACATAGTGCAAGTGGCAAGATCCACCAAAAACATGCGTTCAAACAGTAACTCTTTCTTCATTGGGGATGTTTCGCCGACTTCAAATGAGAGCTTAAAGGCAGCATTACTCTTCCTTGGATTCACCAACAGGGGTAGTTTCACCAACATGTGCAGCATCTGATGGACCATCTTCAGCTGGCTTAGAAGCATCACCTTCTGCTGCCTGTGCGGCGGGTTCACTGGTGGAGGTTTCATCCGTTACTGGAACTATATTCTTGATTGTTCCCACCTTTACATATTTGCTCATGAACTTGTATTCCCAGTCCTGCAAGGCTTCCAATTCAAACGGACCAAGACCGGAGACATCACCGGTTAAATCTTTCTCGTCAAAAGACATCTTTGCTAGAGCCCTGCTAGCATCCTTTCCAGCAAACAATGCATAAGGTCCGCCAGGTCCATAGAACATCCTGTAACAAATATGCGTAGCAAGCTTAGAAGTTTCTGAACGATTTTTTGTAGAGAATGTGTATTGAAAGAAGAGCGAAACCATAAGAGTATCCGGATACATATAATTCATGGTCTCATACTAGATTAACATCCAACCCTCATCTGAAAAGATTATAATTCACAGTCAATGTTAGAGCATCCACTGCATATCATTTGAAGCCACTGGAAAAAAAGAAGTGGCAAACAAATCCTCTGGGTCTTATACCTCCAAGGAGCCAGGTCATATGAATATAAAATGCATGATGTTATTGTACTTGTAGTTCGCATTTAAGGGATAAGAAGATTGCTGAAATCATGTCCAAACAGGGTCCCAGTTATTGTTTGTTCATCACATAACACCAATTCAGGTGCACATGAGCACATTGATATGCTTAAGATTCACAAATGCCTCATATCAGGCGCAGGTATCGGACCAAAACTCACCGCTAACAAAGAGCCAATATGGAATAGAGTGAGGACACAGATACACAACAAAAACCTTCCTCCACAATGTTCATGGTGCTCGATACCATTCATTTAGTAGAGCAGTAAATGAGCTGTCAAGTCTATACTTTTGATCATATATATTTTTTGTTATGGTTTATAGCAATCCAAGGTACAAAAGATCGTGAAAACAACTGTCGGTAAGCAAAATTTTAGCCTTTACTTATTGTTCATTGTATGAATGGAGCCTCATCCAATAGATAAAACCAAACCACACCATAAAATTGCGGATAATCATGTGAAACACAAACAATTAGTCAAGATAATGCATTCAAAATCAAGTCTTTATCACAAAGGGAAGGAAAAGGGAAGATTTACACTTCAATTTTACACTCACAATCCATTAAAAAGGATTTGAAAATTTTCACTGACAAAACTCCCAAAAAAGTATAAGCAAAAAAAAGCTGAATCAATCACTGGAACAATAAAAGTGATCAACCATCAAAACACCAAAAAGTCAATCAAGGAAAAAAAAAGAGGTAACTTGGAATAAACTAAAACCTAAAACCAAAATTCCAAAAACTTCCAGGCTAAAAATATCCTTTGACCCAAAAAGCACAACAAACCCATCACTCCAAAAAAGACAACAAACCCACAAATTCTCACAGCCCAGAAGCAAAAAAAGCCATGAAGACCACAAAAAGATTGAACCTTTACCTGCTTTGAGAAACATCATAGATCTGGCCCTTAATAGCCATAAGCAAAGGCTTTTTAGGGTCAGTACCATCATACTGTTGTAGTTCTTCCTCGGTGACTTCACCAAGCTGAACAGGTGGAGGTAAGGGCTGCATCTGCTCTTCATGTTGTCTTGGTACATGATGATGATCTGTCCCACCGAAAAAACCTGATATCACATAATAAGCAGCTAACCCTAAAGCTACAACTGTAAAGAAAGTTGCCGGTGATAGTCCCGTGTATGCTGTTATGGCTTCTTTCAATGTTTCCCATAGTTCCAAAGCCATGGTCTTGTCTGTGTTTAGAGAGAGACACTTCTAAGCCTTGTGGGTTTGGTCTGAATTAATCAAGATATAAGAGATTGTCATCACTTTAGGCTGATAAAAAAATAAAAATAATTATATGGGAAAAAATCTTTCATATTTTAAAAAAGTATTAAAAATATATCATTTTTGTTTTGTTCTCTTACAGGGCTAGAGATTCCACGCATGAGAGATAGGGTGGATGGAACCAATTTTTTCTTTTTTCTTTTATTTGATTTCTGATACTTAAAAAATTACCTTATTGGCCGTGGATCATATCTAATTATTTGGTTTACTTCACATCAACAAAATTTGTCACTTTTTTTTTTTTGGGATTTCCGGATCAATTTACACATATTTCAGTTAATTTTACAGATTAACTAATTAAAATCTCCAGACCTTAACTGATATGGGACCCGAACTTGTGATTTATGGGTACCTCCGATGCCCTGACCACCTACCCTAATCTCAAAATTTAATTGTCAAGCTTTTTACATCCATGACTTGCGTAACATTGATTTTTAAGCTCAGAAGTTTGGTGAGTATTGTTTTAAAATATTTTTATTTAAAAATATATTAAATCATATTTTTTTAATATCAGACATTATAATAATTTAAAAAATAAAAAATAAATAAAATAAAAAATTATTTTATTTTTAAAAGAATATTTATGAAACGAATTTCCAAATACCACCTTAATAGTTTACAACTTATGATGAAACCTTTTATTAAATTGTAATAGGTAAAAATTATGGCTAATTATAAATAAATCTGTATATTTTATTTATTTAGTCAATTTAATTTTTTAAACAATAGAAGTACAGTAGAAAAAACAATAATTCAATTACAGGAGATGTGTGTTAATGAGATCAATAGTTAATTATCGATATTAAAAGGTAGAAGAGTTAGACTTAACACCTAAATTAAAAATAAATACTATAATCATATGATATCTTAATAGATATCAAAGAGGACATGTATGTTTTTGTTCATACAATGAATCTTTGTTGAGCTGCCATTGATTAATTATAAAATAATCTAAAAGAGCTAGGTTTTTCACTGTAGCACCAGAGACAATTCACTGTGGATTGGCCATTTATCAGTCGTGTGTCGCGCGAGTTCGTCCGCCTGTTTTTTTTCCGATTTTGAACAGTGCTTTGACGATTTTAGCCCCGGTAATAAGACAAAATAGGGCTCGGTCTGGCTGTAAAAAAGGCTGGGGGTGAGGGTCATTCCTGTAATTGCACGCGTATGGACCGGTCCGGTCCGCCGCACTTTTTTATTTTTTAAATATATTTAAAATGGCTAATTACGCTTCTAACCCCTAATAAGACAAAAACATTGATTTCGGTCCAGGGTTAGTAAGGTAATTGACCTTTTTTTTTGTTTTTTTTTGCTGTCGGTTTGTCAGTGCGTGTGTCGCACGCGCCAGCCTGTTTTACGCCCCACGCCCTGTTTAGGTGGCGCGTGCAGTGTCCTCCGGTGGCCGGAGTCAAGGTTCCGCCATGTATCTTGATGCGTCTCCGCGGTGGCGCGTGTACCCGCAAAATGTCCGTAGACGCGCCGGAGGCCGTTTAAAGCGCCGGCCACGTTTCTCTCTCTCTCCTGCACGTAAAAATGCAGGAGAGTCCCCCATTTTGTGATACTTTTCATTTCGGTCCCTTGACTTTTGATTTTGTTTTTTGTCCTGATTTTAGTTGGATAAGTTTTGATTTAGTTCGATTGGGTCCTCCAATTGGAATTGATTGGATGTCAATGTTTCACTTCGGTCCTTCTTCTTTTAATTTTCGGATTGGGTTTAAATTATTCAATAAATACAGTATAGAAGTTTTGATTTATTCAATTGGATCCTTTTATTGAAATTGATAATATATTGAATTTTCATTTTGACCCTTATAGTTTTAATTTTTTTATAAATTCATATTTGTGTTTTATTTTCCATAATAATAATAATAATAATGATCATGATGATGATGATAATAATAATAATGATAATAATAATAACAATAATAATAATAATAGTATAGAAAAAATATAATTACAATAATAATAATAATAATAGTTTTAATTTTTGATTTTAATCCCTTGATAAATTGATATTTGTGTTTTATTTTCCATAATAATAATGATAATAATAATAATAATATTTTTTTTCCTTGCTCTTTTGTTAATGTGTTTAGGTTTTTTTCTCTCAATAATAATAATAATAATAATAATAATAGTAATAGTAATAATAATAATACTAATAATAATAATAGTAATAGTAATAGTAATAGTAATAGTAATAGTAATAATAATATTTTTTTTCCTTACTCCTTTGTTAATGTGTTTAGGTATTTTTCTCTCACGATAATTTGATAATTTTTATTGTTTTAACAGTGATAACAATGATAAAAAAAAATTGTTTGATCTTCTGTTGAGGTTTTTAGGATTTTTTTGACAATAATAATAATGATAATTTTTTGACAATAATAATAATGATAATTTTTTGACAATAATAATAATGATAATTTTAGAAGTTGAGACTTCGATATTATTGTTATTATAATAGACAATGTTGATACCTTTTGGTATACCAAATTTTATATATTAAAATATTATATTTTAATCTTAACAGTTATAAAATTTATTTTTTTCGCCCGCACTACACTCGCAACGTAGTGCGGGCAATTGACTAGTTGGTTATTGAAGACACGTAGTACATGTGAGGTGGAATGTTTATTTTTATATATTTATATTAAATTGGGAGAATTGGATTATTAAAAAGGTAGTTATTGAACTTTAGATCACATGTTATGTTTTTATATATTTCAGTAATATTAAAATAAAAAATTGGATTAAAAATATATTTGATTGAGAATAAATTTTAAATAATCTCATAAGATAACAAGTATAAAATATTTTATAAAAAAATTAATGAAAATATTCAAGATGCAAAGCAAATGAGGATTCATAATTCGTTTTAGTGCTTATATAAATTCTTTTATTTATTATCTTGATAGCAAGATTAAAAGCTCAAGAAATGGAGACTAGTCAAAGGTGTGTTACTTAAACCTGCAGCAAATGTTCTGCCACGTCTTCAAGCAATCTACACATTCTCGAAGACTTTAAAATTATTATTTTTATGTATAGATTATGGAAAATCAAATAAATGGTCTTGAAACTGTTTCTTATAATGAAGTTTTAAAATTAAATAACAATTACATTTGACTAGCTTTCACACGTTAATCCCTTTTCTAATAAGAAATCAAATCAGCATTTCCAAAAAAATAATTCCTTTTTAATTCTATCTTTAATCAATAACGTAGATAACACTATATCATCTAAGTCAATGCTTTGATGATTTTTTTGTTGTTAAAGTGCATTATTTTGAATTAGCAATATATATATATATATATATATATATATATAGTACCGTCATTGTGTATAGTTTCATATTTTACATGTAATATCAACTTCAGAGCCGGTGCTTAATATTTGTATTGCATGCTGTTTTATAAAAATATTTTTTAATTAAAATAATATTTTTTAATTAAAATAATATTTTTTTAGATTTTTTTCAGGAAAATAAATTTTAAATTCAAGTCACCAAGACAACACATCACAGCCTTGAACTTTTTATCCTTCGGTAACCTGTCAAGCAAGGTTCTTGGAAGACCGGTAGTTGCCAAACGCCAACCAAGTTTGTCCAACCGGTGGCTGTGCCCTCTTTTCTATTTTTTTCTTGTGTGTCAATGGGAATCCCTATAAAAAAGAAACTGAATAATGCAAATTTCCCATCAATCTATGTCTAAGAAAAAGAAAAGAGAAACAAAAAAGTGGGTCACCAATATACAATCACAGCGAGGACTTTAAAGGGTTTGGAATTTGACTGAAGAACAAACTGGAAAATGACAAAAACTTGGATATTCAACGATCACGCAGATAAAATCGTTGGAGGAAATCATGTTTATACAAGACCAGTTCAAGTCACAAGTTACAGCCCTTGCATCTGAATAAAGTAATGAACAAAGATCTATGATCAAACCACAAAAATCACTTGACTTTATATTCAAAGCTAACAGATGAGCCTAAATTCAGTGTTCGTAAAGGTTCATGATTTCACAAATCTAAGGTTAGGAGTAGACAAAGGAAATTCTTGGACAACATATCAAAACATTACTATCTTGACAAGGGAAAGAATTAAATAATCTCACGAGGTAGCTAAAAGGTACAAAATTTATTATATATTCAAAAAAGGAAACAAACACCATAAATAAAAAAAGAGGGTGCCCTAGGAACAACTCAAAAAGTGCAATTTAGCATGTGAATATATATACATTTATCAGCAGTAACAGCAAATCTTCAGCCCCTCCACAACTACCCATAGTTTGGCTTTTTATCACCACAGCTAACATAAAATAGACAGAAAACCCTTAGTTACTTCCTTCAACATCGTCTTGTTCTGTTCCTGGCATGCAGTGAAAGAAGAACCAAGAAAAAGGATACGTGGACATATAGTGGTGGAACTTGTAGCCCACAATAATTTGGTCTTAAAATGCTAAAATCAAAGAGCAAGAGAGCTGACCTCATCTTCCTTCCACAGCCCTTCATTGTACTTGTACCATCGCATGAGCCCTTCATCATTTCTTGTTCGCTGGCACATGATGCAAGTGTCACTCATGCAGGTTATGAAGTAGAGTAAATGAGAAGCCTTCTCGAAGATAGTTTTATCAAGCTGCCTAACAATTCTTCCTGGGGCTGGAGGCGGTGGGACTTCTATTAGAAGACAATGCGATATGTTGAGCACTTCTAGGCCACACAGATTATCCAAGATGAAGATCAATGTGTCCTTATATAGCATTGAGCATCGGAGGCTCAAAACTTTTAAAGTTGGAAGATAGTTAACAAGGGAGGAAGCAAAGTAAATGTCAAATGGGCCCATGATCTTGAGTTCACTGAAGTTCCTGCAATTAGTGGCAATTGCCTGAACTAGACGAGGGGGATTCACTATGCTAGGCATTGTAAGGGATTCAAGATCCTTCCACAGATCAATAGCTTTGATTATTACAGTCTCTACTCGATTCCATGCCGGTAAAACAAGTCTTTTAAGGCGTGGGCACCTGGACAGAGGAAAACAGTCAATTATATCAATGTTATTGTCCCTGGCCTATTCTCCAATAAAAAGGGGAAAAGGCAAAAGGAGAACAAATACTAGAGACATCCTTGTAACATTCAGTAGCATATAAGCGGGGGGTAAACTTCATCGAAGCCTCATGCCATCATGCAACTTAGCAACTAACATAAGTGTCTGTGGTTCCTAAACAATTATGATATCATAATTGTTCCCGGGCAATAAAACAGAGGTCCTATAATTTTAAAAATTATGTTTGCAACAGAAAAAAGTAATTTGTTCTTATTAAAATGCAAATGAAAGGTGATGCTTTCATGGAACATTATTTTATGATGAATGTTCCATAATTGATCATGTACAATCGCAAATAAGTGATTCCCTTTACAGCATAAATTGCTACTAAGAACTACATACACCGCATTTAGCATATAAACTATAGTACAGCTGGACAATACTATTCCACCAAACTTCTTTAAGCACTCACTCCTTCAAACCATGGTGTTATTTTTATAAGCTGTTTCCAATGGACCCCTAGCAATAACCGCCCCAGCAAAAACATCATCAAACAGTTTTTCATACTTAATTGAAATCTTTTAACTTGGTACTTATATCTTAGGTTTATTTTAAAATCTATACAGAGGACCCCCTTTGAATAAGAAACCAACAATAGTGGATAGCTTGGTTAACCTCCGTGTTCTTAGTCTACTAGTTAAGAATCTAAATAGTTAACAGCAATGGGACCTGTGCTAATAACAGCTATGCCAATTATCAGACACTCCAAGGAGAATAAATTACTAAATAGTTTGAATCTAATCAACCATAACCTTATGCAGCCTTTTAGCAAACAAAGCATCATATTATATTTTGACCTACCTCAAAAAAAGCCATATCATATTTTTAGAAACCATTCACTTCTTATTTTAACTATGTTCAATTACAATAGAATCCCCTAAAACATTGTAAGGGATGCTTTGTAAGACAACGACATTCTTTCAATCTTATTCATGAGTTTCTCCCTGTTTTGGCCACTATTTGATGCATATATGAATCCTGAAACAAATTGCCATCAAAGTACATCTATAGAACCTCTATTCAGTCACAAATTCTAGTTTCAACAATAATATAGCAAAAGCAAAAAACTAACCACTCTCTGCATTATGACCTATCACAAGAAACTGTCAATATCTATCCAGTAGCTGCATTCAGATATAGAATTACTGAATACCAAGCGTGCTAAAAAGTATAGCTTAGTTTCTGAGTCTGGATATTGATGGCTGCATTGAACATGCAGCATCTCAACTCAAGTCCAAATCTGTGATAACTTGCATTTTACAACTCCACCTCTGGCCTCTATTTTGAAAGTTAAAAGCTTATTTACACCAGCCAAGTATCAACTTCAATAATCCAAGGCAGGTTGCTTTAAATTGATACATTGACAATATCTCTAAAACCACTCTTGTGTTTAGCAATAACCAAACAGCTATACATTCTACAAGGTTAAGGCGCCCTTTCATACCAAACATGTCTTCTAACTCCAAGGAGTAACTATCCCTTTTCTCAGATACAGATGGGCATACCCAACTCATCCAATCATACTAGTTGTGACATCATTACTAACTTAAAACTTTTGAGTTCTGACCACCTCATTCTCCTCCGTTGACAGGTTTCACCTGACAAGATTCCCAGATGCCTCCACTCCTCAGCTCAGAGAATTTGCAATAGCCTCTTTCTGATTCCAATGAAATCATACTGTAATGAAATTGGACACATCGACTTCTTATTAACATCCTAGCCTCTCCACCCCATTAAAAGGAAACTAACCTGTAATATATATATATATATATATCAGCAAGACCTTCATGGGCACTCGACTACTTGTTGCAACAAGTTTGAGCCATTGAATGAACCAACCATCAGATGCACATGTTGCCTCTCGCAACATCTCCCCCATTTTTATTTCAAATAGCACATGTCCTTCAATATCTAATCAACCACCTTTTAACAAATTTCATCTTCAAAATCTACTCCCAAGTTTGATTAGAATGGTCACAGCAACTCCCATCGATCATAATCAACTACCCCGATCCTAGAATCACCTGGAGTACAATCTCCAGTATTCAATATTCATCATCTTATACTCTTAGATTGCATATCAATTATAAAACCATCACCATGAAAGGACACATACATCATCAGAAACTTGAGCAAAAGTTTAAAACATAAAAATCCACCAAAAAAAGTTACCTTTGAGCAGTATAAGTCAACTGGTACTCGCTCACATACAGATTGCAGTGAAAGAACAACGATGTTATATTTCCCCGGCTGAGACTCAATGAAATCTTCAAGAATCGAGTCAATGTCTTATCAGAATGACCATGCACATAGACATAAGGCTCTAATGGGATTTTGATGTAATTAGATTTCAACATGGACAAATCAAGAGTTTTCCACAGAAAAGGATCACAAGCAGCCATGCGCCACGTGCTACAAACATGAGCAATGCCTGAAGTCAATTCAAACACAGTCAATGAATGAAATATCTTCACCAAGATATCAATGTCCATGTCCTCCCATCTCCTCCTCACAGTTCCACGCTCTTCAATTTCACGAAATTCCATTGCTTCACAACAAAAGAAAAAACTACTGAAACCAAAAAAACAAAAAGGGAATCATGAAAAACAACAAGAATTAAAGAATCAATCCAAAAATTGAATCTCTTCAACTCAACAAACACAAAAAACCTATAATTCAAGTACAGAAGATCAACGAGGAAAGATTTGGATAGCCCCCAACATGCATCTACAGTAATCTTGTCCAGATCACAACACTCCAAATATCATCTTAAGAATTAATAATCTATGACCCTCTACGATACAAAACGGATCTGGGTTCTGCAGAAACCTAAAAGGGTGAGCAGAAGAAGGTAACGGCAAATACCTGGAAAATTGAGACTTCTAACGTTAGATTCATGCCAAACTCCAGAGGACAGTGATAAATGATGTCTGAAATGGTTCGGTTTTCTTGAAACAAACAGAAACGAATCAGATGGGAGAGGCTGTGATTTTACCATAAAAGCCTTAACGTTTGCCTATCTGCAAAATAATCGAACTTTACATGGGACACAGGCTTGCTTGTAGAGCGGTGACAGACCAATCATGTAAGGCTTACAATATAGTTTTATCTTGGTCCCTGTACTATTTGGTACCATTATTGACATTTTAGATAAAGGAAAGGATCAATTGGATTACAAAATAAAGAATGATAGGATGGATTGTCTTGGGAGAAAAAGAGTGAGGTGACCAAAATAACATAAAAATGAAATTAGAGGGACTGGACAAGAGTCTTAACGGAACAACTCTTTCATTAACAATGATGTGAATAAAATGATATTTTGAACTTTTTTTTGAAAAAGAAAAACGCAAATCAAAGGGAAAATAATGTCGCTAGCATCATTTAGATCTTTTTTATGATTAAGTTTTAAAAATATTTTTGAAAACATTTGATTTTTTTAATTAAAAATAATATTTTTAGATATTTTTATAGATTGATATCCAAAATAAATTTAAAAAAATATTATTTTAATATATTTTTAAATAAAATATTCTTTCAAAAACAACTAAGAACGCTAACTTCAGGCTCCGACATCCACCCTAACCAACTGATTTATGACATAAAAGCTGTTATTAAAACGATTAAATAAATTTATTTAATGGATAGTCAAACCTGCCCAGTTCTTTTCATTGTTTACAATTATCATCCAAGATAAGATATGATATTTATAAAATTATATTAAATGATCATATGATATATATATATGACCTGCCCAGTTTTTTTTGTAGAATGGGGCCAATTTCTGAGAGATAAGGTTATCCCTGCTGTTGACAACCTCCTCTTCATCTCCTTCCCAGAAAGTCAAAGAAGAAGAATCAGTATATGCATGGAGCTTCTCCCGGACCAGGGGATATTTTAGGTTTCCATCACTCTCTTTGAAACCTGCAAATTTCAGAATTTTAAACTTGACCCACTTTTGTGTAGGAGATCTTCATGAATGTCAGAAATCCTTTTGGCATGCATGCTGTTTATGGCACCTCATAGAATGCAAAAGAAATGCTTCTTCACCATTGACATCCCTGTGTGTGACTAATAAGTTAGGATTTGTTTGGTTAGCGTTATAGAATTAAAGGGACAAAAACAAAAACAAAAACAAAAACAAAAACAAACAATGTATGGTTGAAAATACATAAATAAATAAAAAAAATTCTAACATAGTTGAACAACTATACTTTCAAAATAGAAAGTATAGCAAAATATGTTTACTCTATATATACGATCCTTGTCTTTTTTATCGTTGTATATAATCCTACTAAACTTTACTGTTATTGGAATTGGATTAAGCCCATAGTAACTCTAGACTAATTAAGAGGAATAAGATTCGTCTCGTCCCCGCCAACATCATCAAGATTCATTCAATTTTCGTCAACAAAGTAAAACCAGGTGGTGGGAAACAAAAAGAAAACAACACCCAATTAATCTGTCCCTACAAAGTGGTCATCATGGCAGACTCCGCCAACGTTTTCCATGAAACCCTCATGAATTTAACACCATCACATTGAGTTCTGTGATTTAATATAAAATTCTTATAGTTTAAATTAAGGGCTGCGGAAAACCAATAACTTTTCTTGGATTGCATGCGCCGATCAGAATTCTTTCGTATATATATCCTTTTGTGTTTTTTAACTTTCTTGTTCAATTAGATTTGTGTTCTTCCTGGGGTACGTTCTTTACAGATGGGAATCTGTTAAATTACAGCTGTAAAGAATAAACTGTTATAACAAATTGTTTGTTATAACAGATTATTGTCTCCTAGTGATTAGGGTATTTTTTGTGTGTAATTTGTTGTATAGCATAAGGTAGAAGCTATATATATGTGTGCCTGCACAGTAGAAAAAGAGTATTAGACTGAGAGATTAAAGAATTAATCTACTTGAAGTTTTCACATGGTATCAGAGCAAAGTATTTGAATCCGAATTCGAATTTTTTTTTTCCCCCGAATTATCCGGAAAAAAAACACCCGGAATTTTTTTTTCCAGAAATCCCAGATTTTCCCCAGTTTTTTTCCCCAGAAACCACCTTTCCCAGCAACCAAACACCCGGATTTTTTTTCCCCAGATTTTCCCCAGCAACCCAGTTTTTTCCCAGCAACCAAACACCCACAGATTTTCCCCAGCAACAAAAATTTTTCACAGAAACCAAACACCCACAGACTTTCCCCAGAAAAACCAAATTTTTCACAGAAACCTTCGAAAAACCCAGAAACCTTCGAAAGAACCCTAGCCCCAAATATCAAACCGAAACACATCAATAAACCCAAACAGCCCAGAATTCACAGAAACCAAATCACAACACAATGGAAATTAATTCCACGAATCCACTAACCTCAATGACCCCATCCTCAGACAATTCGGCATTCACATCCAATATTATCCTAAATGAAACCAATTTTAGGTTATGGTCAAAACTTATTGAAATGAGAATCGGAGCTAGAAACAAGTTGGGATACCTTACCGGAGACCTTGCGAAGCCTGAATCAGGCGACCCACGACTGGAATCTTGGGTTACCGAGAATCATCGGGTCAAATGTTGGTTAATTGACTCGATGACCCCGTCCTTGATGGAGAGGTTCATCTGCCTCCCCACGGCCAAGGAGATTTGGGACGCCGTCGGGCGAACCTTCTACGACGGCTCCGATGCAACTCGCCTCTTTGAATTGAACCAACGCTCGTTCAATACCCGTCAGAATGGACGACCACTGTCCAGTTATTATACCGAACTCGTCGCAATTTTCCAAGAAATTGACGGCCGGACTGCCACTCAGGCCAGGACAGTCGACGACGTCCTTCACCACCACTCGGCCATGGCTCAACTCAGGGTCCACATCTTTCTCAGTGGTCTTGACCCTGGGTTCGAGCAAATCCGTGGAGAGATCCTTCGAAAGGAACCCCAGCTCGATCTTGAGGGAGCATATGCATGTGTTCGGAGAGAACACTCCCAAAAGACGATCATGGCCGGAAATGGCAGCCCCCCAGGTTTTCACGAGCGATCGGCGATGGTGACGAGGTACCATCGGCCGATCGAACTCGGGAAGGAGAGACAGGGAGGGGGGGCTGCGCGGGGAGAACGAGATGAGAAATTAGGGCAAATTTTTTTGCCTTTTATAGCTGACCGGGTTGACCGGGCTGACCGGGTTGACCGGGCTGACCGGGTTGACCAAAAATACAAAAATACCGGTGGACTGATTTGTTCTCATTGCGGTGAAAAAGGACATTCAAAACAGAGGTGTTTTGAAATTATTGGCTACCCGGACTGGTGGGACTTTACGAAAAAACCTCGGAAAATTATCCGCAAAACTCGGGTCCATCTAGCGGAATCCGATCTGGCACAGCCCACAGCTACTGTGGCTCATCCCAGTATAATTGGTAACACTTCTGCACTCTCTGTTATTACTAAGAATAGTTCTTGGATTATTGATACAGGTGCATCCGAACATATGACTAAAGACCCCGGTAACTTAAATTCCTCAAAACCTTCCTCCCAGTCCATTATTTGTACCGCTAATGGTAGTACTTCTCCAATTACCAGAGCGGGATCTGTCATCTTGAATGACTCTCTCACCCTGGATACCGTTCTTGTTGTTCCATCACTCGAATACAACCTCCTGTCGGTTAGCCAAATTACCTCTATCCTTTCCTGCACTGTAACATTTTGGCCTTTCTTTTGTGTGTTTCAGGACATTCTGACCCGGAAGATTCTTGGTTATGGTGTTAGACGGGATAATCTTTATTATCTGGAGTTAACCGAAAAAGGGGGGGAAAAACTCAGTCAGACACATCAGGCACACAGTAAGGACAAAGCTGAAGCACTCGTATGGTTATGGCATCGAAGGCTCGGACATCTATCTTTTGGGTATCTTAAAAAACTAAAACCACTTCTGTTCTCAAATATCAGTAATTTAGAGTTTAAATGTGAAATTTGTGAACTGGCCAAAAGCCACCGTATCCCTTATTTACCAAGTTTGAATAAAAGCTCAGAACCGTTTGCAATTATTCATTCTGATGTTTGGGGTCCTGCAAAGATTCCGTCTTTTTCCCATGCTCGTTATTTTATTACATTTATTGACGAGTGTACTCGGATGACTTGGATTTCTCTCCTTCAGAATAAAAGCGATGTCAGTACAGCTTTTCAGGAATTTCATAAAATGGTGATAAACCAATACCAGAGGCCGATTCGTACACTGCATTCAGATAATGGTACGGAATTTATGGATAAGATTTTAGGCACATTCTTGGGCAACCATGGAATTCGACACCAAACTTCATGCACCTACACTCCACAGCAAAATGGGCTAGCCGAGCGGAAAAATAGACAGATCATGGAAGTCGTTCGCGCCTCACTATTCGGCATGAATATGCCCAAGTTTTATTGGGGTGAAGCAGTAAAATCAGCAGCCTACTTGATCAATCGCACACCATCCAGTGTTATCCAGTTTCAAACTCCTCAACAAAAAATGGAATCCTTGCTATCCATTCCTCATTTACCAAACCTGGAACCGAGAATTTTTGGATGTACAGTCTATGTTTACATACCTAAGGTTCTGCGGAATAAACTGGACTCATGTGCAAAGAAGTGTGTTTTTGTCGGATACTCAGAATTTCAGAAAGGGTACCGGTGTTATGATCCTCTACACCCAAAGTTGCACGTGACCTTGGATACCTCCTTTCATGAAATGGAACCATATTACTCAGGGGGAGCTTCTGGGTCATCTCTTCAGGGGGCGAGAAACAAGGAAGAGAATGACGATCTATTTGAAGCAGAGGAAAATAGAAGAATGGTTGAGAATTGTTCTGACGAAACAAGGGAAAATAATGTAGCTCCTCGCGACAGTGAGGATTTGGAACCTTGCATTGATCAGAATCTCCCGAGCAATAACCCCCCTTTATCATCAGAGTTGCAAATGTCTACACCATTAACCGAAGAATCAACCCAGAATGTCCTTCCTCAGGTAAATCAAAATCCTATCCTTCCCATTTTTGATAACGAAATTCCTGTCATTGTTGAAAATAGAGCAAATAAATACCCGAAGAGGTCAAATAGAGGAGTCCCGAAAAAACAATATGAACCTGATCCAAAAAATAAGACTAAATACCCAATTAGTGATTATGTCTCTTCCCATAGGTTGTCATGTTCGTATGCATTAACTGTTAATCAATTATCTACTGTATCTATTCCTAGTAATGTACAGGATGCATTAGCAGATCCAAAGTGGGCGGTGGCAATAAACGAAGAACTGGAGGCACTCCAAAAGAATAGCACTTGGGAGCTATGTCCACTACCCGAGGGGAAGAAGACAGTTGGATGCAAATGGGTATTCACAGTTAAACTAAAGGCGGATGGCAGTATAGACAGGTACAAAGCAAGGTTAGTGGCAAAGGGATATACACAGAAATATGGAATAGACTATCAGGAGACCTTTGCCCCAGTCGCAAAAATCAACACCATCCGCATCCTCATAGCTCTAGCGGTAAACCGAGATTGGGCGTTGCAACAATTTGATGTCAAGAACGCCTTTCTCAATGGAGACCTTGAAGAAGAAGTCTACATGGATTTACCACCCGGAGCTAAAGGTAAACCCCCAAGTATAAACAAAGTATGCAAGTTGAAGAAGGCGTTATATGGTCTAAAACAGTCACCCCGTGCTTGGTTTGGAAGATTCTCCTCCACAATGAAGGAATTTGGCTATAAACAAAGTAATTCTGATCATACTTTGTTTATAAAACACAAGGAAGGGAAGACTACGGCATTGATAGTATATGTGGATGACATGGTCCTAACAGGAGATGATCTAGAAGAAAGAAAGGCGCTACAATTATTTCTAGCTTCGAAATTTGAAATGAAAGATTTGGGACAACTGAAGTATTTCTTGGGGATTGAAGTTTCAAGGTCAAGAACTGGGATATGTCTATCACAACGGAAATATGTGTTAGATTTATTAACAGAAACCGGAATGCTGGCATGTAAACCAGCTGATACACCGATGGAGATGAACCACAAGCTGAGAGAGTCAGAGAATCAAACGTCAGCGGATAAAGGACGTTACCAACGGTTAGTCGGAAAACTGATATACTTATCACATACGAGACCAGACATAGCATATGCAGTCAGTGTGGTGAGCCAATTCATGCACTCACCAGGAGAAGAGCATATGGAAGCAGTATATCGGATCTTAAGATATTTGAAGAGTGCACCGGGAAGAGGACTACTATTCACAAAAAATGAAGTTTGTGAAATTAAAGGGTATACAGACTCAGACTGGGCAGGAGATCAGACAGATAGGAGATCGACGTCAGGGTACTTTACTTTTGTCGAAGGTAACCTTGTAACTTGGAGAAGCAAGAAACAGAAAGTGGTCGCCAGATCAAGTGCAGAGGCAGAATACCGAGGTATGGCTCATGGTGTGTGCGAATTGCTATGGATAAAGCATGTGTTACAGGAATTGGGAGTTGATTATGGGTCATCCATGAGTTTATACTGCGATAATAAAGCAGCCATCGAAATTGCACACAATCCTGTACAACATGATCGCATCAAACATGTTGAAGTCGACCGACATTTTATTAAAGAAAACCTTGATCGGAAAATTATACAATTTCCGTTCGTAAGGTCAGAAGATCAGCTGGCAGATGTACTCACAAAAACGGTGTCAGGAAGGGTGTTTCATGGTGCAATTAACAAGTTGGGCATGATAAACATCTACGCTCCAACTTGAGGGGGAATGTTAAATTACAGCTGTAAAGAATAAACTGTTATAACAAATTGTTTGTTATAACAGATTATTGTCTCCTAGTGATTAGGGTATTTTTTGTGTGTAATTTGTTGTATAGCATAAGGTAGAAGCTATATATATGTGTGCCTGCACAGTAGAAAAAGAGTATTAGACTGAGAGATTAAAGAATTAATCTACTTGAAGTTTTCACAGAATCGCATGAGAGTAAGTCGTGCAAATTTCAAGCTCATTTTTTATTTATTTAAAAGATATATTATAAAGATATATAGATGCATGCATTGCCTCGGTTAGCTCTATCTTTCCCTCACAGCATCAGATTCCCTTTCTCCTCCCCCACCACCACCATTCATAAAGCTAATTAATAATGGAGTCCCGGTAATAGTCACAGGCTCACAACTAAGTCCAGATCATCACACTTTCACTTTTCGTTCAGAAGATTAAAGATTTTACATCTGAATATATAGGCTGTCTGGGCTCTATATATCCCTCTCCCAAACCAAGCTCACCTTTGAAAACATCCTTGTTCTACACCGTCCACATTATTGTTATTATTGTATTTCTACTTTTACAGGTACATATTCAACAAGAAGATTGAAGTAGGTCCCTCGTAAATAAATTTAATACGGATTTTCCTATGGTGAAATATATATACCGGCCCAAAATTTAATGAATATATTCTTCTTCTCAAAATTTAAGAAAGTCCCTCAATTTTTCTATTGAAGCTCTTGTAAAAATGGAGGCAACACAAGAAAGTCTTTATCACAGAACTAATCGTAAGAAAATAACGTCCCCGCAACTTCAACAAGAAGCCATTTTATGTAATTACGAAGCAAATGGGACGAGCTTACTATATATTTCAAAGATACCGAGCAATATTGTGATTGTTTCTCACTCCTAGAGAATAATGTCTTCATGATGAACTGTTGGTGAATATATCCCCATAGAAAAAAATAAAATCAGAATGTATTATTCACTTTAAGGCCTAACTCTTTTAAGTTAATGTATCGAGCTCAAGAGTGAAGGATCCTCGGGTCCCAGGAAGGAACCGCGCTGGTCAGAGGAGGAGACCACGAAGGTCTTCGCAAAAGCTGAATCGGAGGGGAAGATAAGAATAGCATTACTGGCGGGTTGTTGGTTGACGAAGATGATGGCAGCTAGCATAGTTAGGTCTTTTACGGGCCCATAATAATAATAATAAAACAAGGTTATCGATGGGAAAGATTACTAGCTAGCTAGGTCCACTTTCACAATAATGTAAATAATTGGCAAACCCTATGAGTAATGCCCTTAATTTGCTGGAACTTCATGAACAAACCAGCCATCTCTCTCTCTCTCTCTCTCCTCTCCCAAGACCAGCCTCTCTTCTTTTCTCTATCGCTCTCGGAAGACCAGCCTGTCGAATTTCCAGGCAGAAAAAAAAAGGTACGCGAAAGTTTCTTTTCTTATCCTATTTTTCTCTCTCTTTTGATCTGGTATCAGTCTAAGAACTTATGTCGATATTATAAAAAGAAAAGCTCTGCTCAGGAATGAACAGGGAGGAGAAATGGTATAATTAACAATAAGCATTTGATGTCAATTGTAGTATCATGGACAACTCAATACAACAGAGTCTTATTGTGCCGGAAGATTTGAGCAATGTTGATCTGAAGACAAGAATTTGGACGGAATCTAAGATGGTATGGAAGATTGCATTTCCGGCAATGGTGGCGAGAGTAACTTCATTTGGAATGATTGTGGTGACCCAAGCATTCATAGGACACATTGACAAGTTAGAGCTTGCTGCATACGCTCTCCTGCAAAGTTTCATACTGCGATTTATAAATGGCATGGTGGTAGGTTCTTTCACGAGTTTGGCCATTCTTACAGTGAACTAATACACTTAAAATTTAATATTCAATAAGTTTACGTTTTAAAATATGTCAAAATTCATTCAAAATTAAAGCTTATGCCACTAGGTGAAAAAGGTGGCGTGTAGGCCACAAAACGAGGAATCCGTGGCCACCCAAAATATTTATAAATTTACTTTAGTCTCTAAATTTTAGGCTCATTTTCATTCGTGTCCCTTAAAATTTATTACTCTTGAAGCCTGATTGATAATTCTACCCCCCCCAACCCCAACCCCAAAAACGATAATTCTGATCCCACGAACATTTTAGCACAGTATATGTATATTATAAAATCATGAATGTATGAGATCTTTTTTTTGTTCTTTTCAAAGATTGGCATGTCTAGTGCAACCGAAACTTTGTGTGGGCAAGCATTTGGAGCTAGACACGACCACATGATGGGAATTTACTTGCAACGATCATGGATTGTTGATGGTGTAGCTGCAACAATCTTGCTCCCTCTCGTCATCTTCGCAGCTCCTATTTTCAGATTACTTGGCCAAGACGAGGATGTAGCAATTGCAGCAGGAAACATGTCTCTATGGTTCATTCCCTACGCCTATTATCTTGTGTTCAGCTTCACCATTCAAATGTACTTACAAGCTCAGCTAAAAAACAAAGTTGTTGGATGGTTTTCTGCTATTTCCTTTGTTCTTCATATCCTTCTGTCCTGGATATTTGTGAAAAAACTTGAGTTAGGAACTGCTGGAGCCATGGGTGCGTTGACCATATCTACTTGGTCTACGGTTATTGGATTGTTAGTGTACATCTTTGGAGGCTGGTGTCCAAATACATGGAAAGGATTTACAAAAGCTGCCTTTGCTGATATCCTGCCTGTAGTGAAGCTCTCCATATCATCGGGTTTCATGATTTGGTGATTTCTAAATTTCACTTACACCTCTCATCTCCTATAATTTATGATAAATTACTATAACCTCTTAGTTTACTGTAATAATAATATTTATATTCAATCCTTGACAGCCTAGAAATATGGTACAATTCAGTCATAGTCTTAGCAGCTGGATACATGAAGAACGCAACCACAGCCATATCTGCTTTCTCACTTTGGTAAGAATGCTTGTTACAAAATTTGGCCTTGTACGTTCTCTGGAACTAATATTCAAAAGAAGATGCTTTGATGTTAATTTCAATTGTTTCAGCCACAACATCCTTTCATGGGAATTCATGCTTAGCTTTGGCTTTCTTGGCGCTGCATGGTACACCTAATTAGCTAACTTACGATTTCCACTCCTCTCTCTCTCTCTCTCTCTCTCTCTCTGTATTTATGGAGCTAGCCACTTGTATATAAATCCATCACTTGACCAAATTTGTGTAATAATTTTGTACAGCGTGAGGGTAGCAAATGAGTTGGGGAGGGGAAACCCTAAAGCTGCGAAATTTTCTGTCGAGATTATCCTCAGCACATCGATAATTATCGGAGTTCTGTTCTGGGCTCTGTGTTTAATCTTTGGTAATGAAATTTCACGCTTTCTTACAAGTGATGAAGAAGTTTCAGAAACCGTGTCAAGCCTTGCTGTGCTGCTTGCTTTCTCCATCTTACTTAATAGTGTCCAGCCCGTTCTCACAGGCAACTATTTCTTTCCTATTTTACTCTACGATAAACAAACTTGCCATTTACTTGTTAGCACCATATATTATAATATATCCTCTCGATTATTATATCTAATAAAAGATTTTATAGTCTCTAAAAATCACCGCCTGTCTAGGTGTGGCTGTCGGAGCTGGTGTACAAAGTATGGTAGCCTTTGTGAACCTGGGTAGCTATTATGTCATCGGGCTACCAGCAGGAATTCTACTCGGATATGTGCTTCATCTTGGTGTTCAAGTAAGTATATATGTCTCTCTGTTTAATTCATATCCTCGATCCTGTTAAAGAGTAATATAAATTATATTTTGGAACCTCATTTATAAATTTAAACTTTTAGGTGTGATAGTTTCTTAACATATTATCAGAGTCTTGTTGACCCAGCGGTCACGAGTTCGAATCTCACCACCCCATTCTATTTGATAAAAACCAAGCACAGGGTGATGTGGGCCTGTGTAAGTTTCAAGCCCAAAGGGTTTTCACTTGAGGAAGTATGTTAGAGAATAATATAAATCATATTCTGGAACCTCACTTATAAACTTAAATTTTTATGTGAGATAGTTCCTTAACAGATCTCAGGCATAACAAAGATGAAAATAATGCAAGAATAATAAAATCCTCCAGCAATATCACATTATAAAAACACCATTTTCTTGCCGGCATGGGGCTTATACTTTTCTATTGATTAAATGGATTTACAGGGCTTATGGGTGGGATTACTGAGTGGCGTTGTGGTGCAAACACTTATACTCTCCTACATAATCTGGACAACTGATTGGAATGAGCAGGTTTGTTAATAAAAAAAAGTGACCTTCTCGATCTGTAATATTTATAGAATTTAAACTAATATATATATACACACGCGCACACACCTTTTCTTGCAGGTGAAAAAGGCATCTGAACGTCTTAGACGCTGGTTTTTAGACTCGAAGAAAACTTCCATTGAGAGCTCCACTCCTGCTTGAGACATTTTAGAGTAATTAAATCTATTTTAAACGATGAGACAACGTCAGAATAATCTGTCGGAACACTTCAAATATTTCATGTTGTTGTTTCTTCTTTACTATAATGATATGGTTTCTACATATAAAAAAAAAACTTATTTGTTGACAGAAAAATAAATTTGAAAAAGTAGATTGCGATTTGTTTTTCAAGATTAATCAATCGTTTATTCTTGTCAACACAATCAAGAATAAACAACGAATCAAAATTTATATATTACTTTCACAAGAATTTCGAAATGTAAAAGAAAATAATCTTAGAAAGACTACAAGTTTTCTAAATTATGTTAAAATTGTTTTTTTATATGCATAATTCTAAACACAAATTTGCATTCACACCCCAACATGATTTAACCCTATTATCATATTAATTTGAAAACTTTTTAGATACAATAAATCTAGTTTTTTTAAAATGTGAATAGTTTTAAAGTTCTCAAGATCTTGATCTATTCCACCTAAGATGTTACGGGGTCGTTTTTCCCCTTTTAATCACTACACTCGAACCTCCTTCAAAACCCTTAAAATGAATTAAGGGACCATGATGAAACAAACACCAAATATGGATGACGTGTCATGAATTTTGAAATAAAACATTTTGATCTTTAAATTATAAAGTTCATGCAAATTATATAATTTGATATCTCAGTATTTTTCAAAATCATTTTTGGTATAAATTTTTTTTGTTATTTTTTAGTTCTTTATTGAGAAAAGAGAGAGAGAGGTTGTCAGGTTCCGGCTGTAGAGAGAGAAACATATCATTGTCACTTAATTAGGTCACCAAAACTAACAACATTTGTGTCAAATTATTTTATTTGATAAGATGAGGTGATATTAGATGTTTTTCTACCTAAGTTCATGAAAAACTAGATCTGAGCTCAAATAAATATTTTATTTGATTGAATTAGAGATCATATTTTATTTTTATTTTTATTTTTATTTTTATTTTTATTTTTATTTTATTCAGTCAAATAAATAATTATGTTTGTTTGTTTCTTTTATCATTTGACTGAATTAAAAAAATATGTAGCAAATTGCTTATAATATAAATGGCATGACTCTTTTATTGTAGATCCGCATATTATTTACCCTCTCACAACTAAATATAAATTATAATAGTATTTTTTTACAAATTTTTATCTTTAAAAACTCCAATTTTAAGTCACAAATTCCTTTTAACAACGAAGCAAACACAAAAAAAAAACCCTTCTTACATCAAACAATAAGGTTGCCCCGTGGAACAATATCCTTATAGACAAACACAAGACAAGACAAGCGATGAACTAACACATGCTACGGTTCACCCATGTTCACGAAAAACACGTATCTTAGAAAAAGTAAAACCGAGATTAATTAAATGCAGATTGACTAGTGAAGTTAGATTTATAATCTCATTAGCTTGCAATTCATTTCATTGTGTGTGTGTGTGTGTGTGTGTGTGTGAGAGAGAGAGAGAGAGAGAGAGAGAGATTGAGAGATTTTAACTATAAGGTATTGATTTGAACTCGATGTCTTGTGAGAGAAAGGTAATTAATAATAAAATTTAGATACAATCAAATGTATATAATTTCATATTAGTATATATTATTGTTTTGTATTATTTAATATACATCCAATATCATAGTGCTGTATTCCAATTCAGTTGTGCAATTTTATGGCAGGCCACTCATCAAGTTAGATTAATTTATTGTCATGCCAAATATTATATATAGTATCTGTTTGCAACGTGCATGTAACTATGTAGGATCACAATTATCGTAAATCAACTCATAATGTGCTTTATTAATTTATGAAGCTTTTCTCTGCGCTGTTACAGTTTCAGGGGGGAACAGAAAAGGAAAGGATAAATGAAAAGGATTGGTGGACCAGAAACTTCAATGATTGAAGTTCCAGCATTATTCTTCGGTCGCTCTCTTGCCGGCCGGCGGGCTCCATGCTTGTTCTGTACCTGCGAATAGATCATATATAAATGTTATTAAAAATTACAATCAAGCTATTATGATCATATCATATATTTTTGTCAAACTATCAAGATGTTAATACTGTTTCTTATCTTTGTAATTTTTGAAGGGCTTGTTTGGGAGAGCTGTTGCGGTAGCTTTTCAAAATGTTTTTCGTGCCGAAATATATCAAAATGATGTTTTTTTTATTTTTTAAAAATCATTTTTGACATCAACACATCAAAATGATCTAAAAACACCAAAATATATTTATTTAAAATGAAAAAAAAATTGAATTTGTGCGGTGCGGCTGGTGAAAAGCTGAAACAAACAGCTTCGAAGTTTGATCTATTAGGCTCATACCTTCTAGTTACCACAAGTGAGAGGTGGAAGACTGCATTGAGAAGGAAGGCGCGACGAGATCTGGAGAGTGCTGCAGAGACAGTCATGCTGCACCGCCTCCAGTGCATTACAGCACTCAGCACTCGGGGTGGTGTTAGCTGCACCAGGTAGCACAAATGGTGCGCACACGTTTAGGTTACTGAGTTGGGATGTGCATTGCTGCGAGTGAGCCAGCTGAGTCTGCACTGCGAGTGCAGTGAGCAGGAGAAGCACTGCTACTGAGGAGCGAAGTGATTGGGGTGCTGCCATGTTTGATTATATAATTTCTACTGATTAGATTTCAAATGCTTCTTTGTGTTCTTGCTAGCTTACTTTGAAGTGTATTTTTTTTCCCTGTATTTTGCCTTAATTTATAGTTAAAGTTTGGCTCCATGGAGTTGATTTCTTGCATGACTCACCTACTACAAGTTTTGAGCTCGTAACAAGTGTGTTGGATTCAATGTAGTTAGATCATCAAATTTATCTGTAAAAAATCTGGCCAGCAGATAAAATATTCTTGCTTCGGTCCATTTCCATTAAAGTAATAAAAGTAAATACAAAATTTGAATCAAGAGGGCTAGCCGGCAAGGCTTTTCTGTGGCAGTTCAAGAGGAGTAACATAATGTGGAGAGTTCTGAATTGGTTAGGGTTTAACTATTCTAAGAAAGAAACATATTTGAGAAGAACTAAGAGAAAATCTGAAACGAAAACAGAAAACTAAAATGGAAATATCTCATTAAGTAGATGTGGTGGAGTCTTTCTGATCAGCAGGAGCTGTCCAGTAAGACTTGACAGCAAAAAGAAGTTTTTCCCTTCGATGAGGTCCATCTTCATGATCAACAATTCGACTGTCCCAGTTCAATCTGTCAGTTATTTTCTTAATCTTCACCACCACATCAACATCATCTCTTAAGATTACACTTCCTTCAGGTCTCAGAATTCTATCCATCTCTAGCAAAATATCTTCCATTTCACATCTGTAACAAAAAATCATGTCAGAAATCAGTAATTCCTTCTTTTTTTTACAGAATTCTATCCTATATATGAAGAAAAAAACTAATAAGAGGATATATTATGTCCCCACATGACCATGTGTTGGTATTTCCTGCGTAGTATTTTTGTCATATTGCTATAACAATGGTATAGATCATGATTCTGCAGATTTGTCTGATCATAACATAGAATAATTTCAGTAAAAAATTCCCCACCTGTCTTCATAGAGGGTGAATACAGAGTCAGCATGGATCAAGTCATAAGTTCTTGGATAAGTAGACATTGCTTCACACCTGTAAAAGAAATGAAATCATTAATCACCTCCATTCAATTTTATAGCTCGATAAATAAATAAATTAGTGTATGTTCTGCTTACCAATCCTGATATGTTCCGATTAATCCTCGTTCATAAATTACTCCAAGAGTGTTAGCATTGGCTTGGACAGGAACCACATTCATAACCCAAAGTGGGTCATTTATAAGAGCAGCAGCAAATCCACCCAAGTAAGCATTCATGTCCAAAATGTTACGGTACCTTCCTGGTTTTTCTAATTGGTTATTTACAGCTTTATAATATGACACTCTCCTTTTCCATAATGCTGTATCTTTTTGGAAAGTTTCGGCTGTAATCCCTTCCAAAGTTCCTCTACTAATTCTTGGTGGTACAGCATTCAATCTCTCAGGCCATTTCGGCAATTCTCCGCCGGAAAAGTCTTGATTGGTGGATGCCTCGGGCAAGTTAGTCAGACAAGTCTCCATGTTTGTGTACCTGAAAAAAGAAAGAATGTCATTCCCATTAATCAAGTATTAAAACCATACCACACAAGAAAAATGTATATTTTTTTCGGATCGCAAAGAGTTTGTACCAGGCTTTGTCAGGATCCTGAGCAGGACAGAAAGGTGGATTCTGTGTAATTTTCCTGTTAACTTTACAATTCAAGTGATTGATTGGCTTTTGCCATATGGCAATGTCATCTTTCTCCACCAACTTTTTCCAGCACAAGCTATTAGCTAGAGTCTCGATTTTGTTCTGTTCATCATTCAAATCATCTTCTGTTCTGTCCCAGCCCTTCCAATGAGCCTTCCAGTTAATTGGTGGACCAGACAGAATCCAATACCCACCCGGCCTTAGAACTCGATCGACTTCAATCAAATACTGTCCTCCTGTTTCATACATCAAGGAAAGAAATTCATAAAAATTTCTGCAGAAAATAGAGCCACCACAAAGAAGTTCTTGATTATGGTTCAAGGTATGTAAATGTACCGTAATCGGTCCATGGAATAAGGCAACGAGAGCAATGCGCCATGTCAAAAGCTCTAGATGGGTATGGGAGCCTTTTCGAGGCCATAATTCCGATCAAGGCAGGAACTCCTCTTTCTAGGGCAAATTGAACTTGTGCTTCGTGATTGTCACTTGGTGCGAAGGACATTGTTAATATGTCGCGTGATAGAAGATAAGCTCCCCAACTTGCAACCTGCAACAAATTTCAGGGCCTGGAAATTTCTTTCACTCGCATTTGTAAAATTCCTTAACTTCAAAAAAAAAAAAAAGATGGCCCGAATTCCCATTGAATTTTACAAGCAGTAAACAAATTCCCCTTGTCCCAATTAAGTGATTGGAGACGTAAAATTAATGGGAGATTGTTGGGATTTTTTTGGCTAACTAATAAAAGAAAGTAAGTATATTTCTTAATTTCATTAATTTAGCAAAAATAAAATCATTCCAAAAATCTAAAATTTACTCTTAATTAACCCTGGTTTTAGATATCCCACAGTGATTAATTACAAAAATCCGGAAAAATAAATAAAAATATGGAAACAATAGTTTAATAAGATAATATTAAGAGATAAAGAAAAAAATACTAGTAGCTAGAGATTATGTGTCAAGAGTTCAATTACCCCGCAACCAGTATCGATGGCAGTCCTAATAGAGCCATCTTTGAGATTAATCAATCTTCCAATATCATCAATATAAGCATCAGCGCCATTAGGAAACATGGTCCCTCCACCAGGAAATCTAAACCGATCATCACCTTCAAATCTGATCCAGTTTTGCACTGCCTTCTCCACCGTCAGGTGCTTGTGTGGCACGTTATTGTACCAAGCATAATCCCTGCTCGCAGGCCATGTAAATGGGTTCCTGTACCCGTATGGAGCTGGTATACGACACCGTAGTATCTCGTCCTTCTCCGGACAATGCCTTTCTTCGTATATCAATTTATGCCTGCTGAACTTAAATGATCTCTTACGATCCTCGCATGGCGTGTACTCACTTAAATTCACGTTGCATGAGGGGTAGGTTTTGACTTCCGGTGCCAACGTGACGTCTAAATCACCTGCACTGTGATGGGTTGCAAAGTCAAGAGATTTTCCTTCTTCTGTTGCGGTGGTGGTGAGTTTTGAGGGGTCGCATGATGGGACTGAAAAATTAATGGCGGTCCGCCTGGAACCGAAGAGATAAGAGAAGGAGCAAAGGAAAAGAACAAGGAGTAAGGTGTAGAGATTGATTTTCTTGAAGAAAGGGATATTGGTGGTGATGGGTTTGGAGATGGCATGCCATTGATGGTTAGCACCAGCCATGGTTAGCTAGTGAAATTTCCCCTCCTTGTTCAAACTCTGATCTACTTATTGTGGTTTGGGGTTAGGGAGAGATTGAGAGTTGCAGAGAGATAGCTAGGTTTTGAAACAAGTTGATCACGTAGGTGACGAGTGCTGATTAAGCAGCTGATAGACACAATGTTGTAGGTGTCGTTTTCCTTTTCTAAAACATGGAAGGTATTAGCTAGGGGCCGGCCGATGAATCAAAATAATATACAGGTGGAAGTTAGAGGAGGAGGGGGTGTTGATGTATGATTACTTAATAAAATAATATGATTATTAAGTGGGATTTGGGGAGGAAGTGGGTCGGCAAGGCTAATCCAGTCGAGCACAAACTGTCCAGGGAAGGAGAAAATGTCGAGGTTGATCACATCGTGCCTCCCTTTTCTTCAGAGGTTCCAATAATTGGAGCCCATGAAAGATCGAGTTCGTCTAGCTTTCTATATATTTTCAGATTTTGCTATGTGGATTTGGAGAGATCTCTAACAGGGTTGCAGAGAATAATAACTAGGAAAATGCGTGGCATTAAGTTTATATATATATAGTATGGTGCTCTCTGGCACAAACTTCCTTCCAAAAATACGTGGGATGATTTGCTTAAGTTGGTATATGGTTTTTTTTATTCAAGAATTTTCATGCCTGATTCGAATTTTTGGCCTAAAAACTTAATTGAGAGTTAGTGGATAGTTAAGTTACTAGTTTTTTTAATTAATATTTAATAGAAAAATAAAATTAACTAAGAAAAATATTCATTTTTGTAAAACTGCATCAATCTTCTCGAGTTGGATGTAGATGGAAACAACTCACTAGTTCATGGACATCTTTTTCCCGAGAATATATAAACTTTCTCATTCTCTTCTATATCACACATCATAATTTTTTTTAGTATTTTCCTTATTCTTTTAGTTAGTTTTATTTATCTTGCAATGTTCTTCTATGATTTCGGTTTACTTAATTGAGTTGAGAGATTACGTGTTTGAAATTTTGTTTTATAAATATTTTTTAAAAAATGAAACAATTTTTATTTGTTAAAATAGTATTATTAAACAAATTCCAAGCGACATTAACTTAACAAACCTTATCTTTGACAAGGTTTGACAGCAACACGATGCATTAAACAAAGATGAACGATGAGCAAGTGAGAAAACAATTGATTGCATAAATAATCATCTGGTTGAACAATTGAAAGGTATTTACTTTAAACAATTAACGTTTTTTTTTCTTTTTCTTTTTTGTGTAGACAGATTTAAGGAGAGGGTGTTGTGTAAATTGTCTGAATTTAGTAAAATAGGGTCATCGTTCGTTGCTTCTTTATTAGAGTTTGTAATAGTAATTTAATGACCTAATATCTCATCAATGACTGCTACCATTCATATACGGAAGCAAAATAATTGTTCTTTACGTTCCTTTGGTGTTTTGTCAGCTCTCAAGGATAAATAAGTAGTTTCATTGTGCAATAAATATTGAAAAGACCATAACACCCCAATACCGAGAGTCAAATTTTAGCGATTCTAGAGGTAAAATAGTAATTTTACTATTGAAATTCACAATAAATATATACAGTGAAACTGAGTAGAGAGGATCGCCACTACGAAGAGTAAATTAAAACACTTCAAGCACGTGTGAAGATTAATTGAGATGTGTATAAATTGATTCGAACACTAAAATATCTCATTTAATCATAAAGAATAACTATTGTCTTCATCAATTAATATCTCATTTATCACTAAAATATCTCGTGCCAAAAATTATTGACTCAGGAAACATTACAAGCTATTAATGCTGATAGTGAATTGGTTGGAGATAAGGCCGTGTTAGAGATTTTATTTTAAAAAAAATTATTTTTTTTATTTTTAGTATTTATATTATTTTAATGTGATAATGTTAAAAGTAATTTTTAAAAAATAAAAAAATATATATATTATTTTAATAAATTATTGAATAAAAAAATTATTTTTAAATTTTTATTTTTTATAAAATTATTTCAATTCCATGTTCAGGGTCATAAAATTTGTAAATTAATCCTGTTTTATTAAATTTTTTTCAATATAGCTCTTTAATATTGAATTGTTTCATAATTTATATGTAAGTTCATATCAAACTTTTTTAACTTGTTTTTCTTGTCAATTTATTAATTATTTTTGTGTTTTTTTAATTATATTATTTAAATTATTAATTAAACTAATGGCTCAGGATTTAAGCCCTTTTTTTAGCTTGCTTTTTTTTCATTGAAAAAAAAGACTTCGGTCCTATATTTTTATAGGGATGATGTTTCTAAATCCAATTATCATTTTTAATGAGAAATTATAATATTTGGTTAAACAAATCATATTTGTTAAGGCCATCTTATTTTGGGAGATGAACTTGAAAAATTTATGACCTGGAAATTAACTCAGAAAAAAACAGGTTTTAATTTTATTTTTAAAAAAATATATTATTTATCTTTAAAAAAAAGAAAACCAACATTCATACCCCACTATGTTGGGTTGCTTTTCATTTAAAAATATGTTTTTTATTTTAAAAAAATATTTTTATCATTAATATTTTCATTTAAAAACACTACAAATATTTTCATTTAAAAGAAAAGAAAAAAACTGTAGATTGCTTTCCAACCACCGCCTAAATTGACGAGGACTGCTCGGTCCATACTCCATAGCCCATAAATTTCAGATTATTATATAGAATGGTCATAACGTTGTGAATCAGATATATTAGTTTATCACGCCAGTATACTATGGATCAGACATCTCTGACAATAGTGTTCGACCTCCTATCTCCTCGCTTTCTTCTCCTTCTTCCTCTTCTCTTCTTCATCCTCAAGTGCATTTCCTCGCCCTCTTCTAAAAACCAGTCTCTTCCACCAGGTCCCAAGCCATGGCCTATCTTAGGCAACCTTCTCCACCTTGGAAAAAAGCCTCATATCTCAATGGCGAGCTTTGCCACAACTCATGGCCCTTTAATTTCACTAAATCTAGGGAAACAGCTTCTTGTTGTTGGGTCCTCGAAGAGAGCAGCGACTGAGATTCTGAAATCTCATGACCGTTTGCTCTCTGCTAGATATGTCTCTAAGGCTGCTCTGTTTGAAAGCCATGTCCTTGACCGCATAGCAATTGTCTGGGCCACGCAGTGCTCTGATGGATGGAAGTCCTTGAGAGCCTTGTGCAGGAACGAGCTATTTTCAGCCGCAGCAATAGAGTCGCAGGCTGTTTTGAGAGAGAATAAAATGGAGGAGATGGTGGAATTCATAGGAAGACGAGAAGGCGAGGATGTTAGGATTGGAGAAGTTGTGCTTGCTATTGTTTTTAACACCATAGCTAACCTTTTATTCTCCGTAGACTTGATTGGATTGGAAGATGATGGAGCTGCTACTGGGTTGAAAAGCCTCATGTGGAGGATGATGAAGCTGGGGTCTACTCCAAATATTGCTGACTTTTATCCTATACTCGGAGGCATAGATCTTCAAGGTCTGAAAAGAAAGATGGCAGTTTGTGTTAATCAAATGTTTGGCGTATGGGGAAAACACATCAAGGAAAGAAGAGAAAAGCATGTCCAAGATGGTCCAAGAATCGATTTCTTGGATGTTTTTCTTGCGAACGGATTCGAAGATCTTCAAATCAATTGGGTGGCTATGGTATGCAAACTTCGACTGATCAGATCAAGACATAGATTAACAAAACAAAACAAACTGATTATCAGCCTAATCTCATCTGCTGTTTTTTTTTTCTTGATCTGCAGGAGTTGCTTGCTGCAGGCACAGACACAACTGCCACGACAGTAGAGTGGGCAATGGCGGAGCTGCTGAAGAACAAGCAAATCCTGAAGAAAGTTAGTGAAGAGATAAAGAGAGAAATGGACACAAACTCATTGAAAGAATCCCATTTCTCTCAACTTCCTTACTTGAATGCCTGTGTAAAGGAAACACTCAGGCTACATCCTCCCGTGCCATTTCTGATTCCACGCAGAGCTCTGGAGACCTGTGAGGTTATGGGCTACACGATTCCAAGAGATTCTGAAGTGATTGTGAATGTCTGGGCTGTCGGGCGTGATCCCTCGCTCTGGGAAGACCCTTTATCGTTCAAGCCTGAAAGGTTCCTAGGCTCTGGTCTGGACTTCAAGGGGCACGACTACGAGTTCCTGCCTTTTGGTGCAGGAAGAAGAATTTGCCCTGGACTAACCATGGCTGCCAGGCAAGTTCATTTGATTATAGGCAGTCTGCTATATCACTTCGATTGGTCTCTTCCGAATGGTGAGGATCCTGCTATGCTAGACATGAGTGAAAAGTTTGGCATAACATTACAGAAGGAACACCCTCTCCTCGTCGTTCCTAGACGAAGAATTTAAGTTTCTAAATGTTGGTTCTGGCTGTAAATTCGTCGTCGTATTATTAACTTTGTGCAATTTGATTTCACTCTCGTAAACCGAAAATCTCAAAATACTCATGCATGCATTTGCTCAATTTTTTTACTTTTGAAATAAAATATAATAAAAAGAAAAATAAATTTAAGATTCATAAAAAAAAGAGATACGATTAATCGTTCTTCAATTATAAAATCTCTCGCTATTGAAATTTCTCAAGTTAACCACTTCTGATGAAGTAAATAAAGGCCAACAAGAGGAAAAATACATCGTGAAAATGACCTGCTTGAAGCCACCTCACTAGAATTATAAAAAAGAAGGGTAAACGAAGTGCACCTGACTCTCTCTCTCTTTTTTTCCAACTTTCACGATCTCACCTGACGCAAAAAAATAAAAATAAATTTATTTTTGTCATAAATGGCGCCTCAAATGTATCGTTGATTAGACTAGAGATTCCATGATAGTAGGAAAGTCAACAATCTTGACGTCAATTCAAGAAAATAAATAAATATCTACGAGAAATAATTTATAATGCAAAGTAAGGAAGGTCATCTTCTATCCAAATATGTATAAATTGTGAGCTCCCCTATGCAATAAATCGTGAAAAGACGAGCTCACTAAAAAAAAATATAATGAAAAATGGATTATGTTATGTGAAGCTCATAACTATGTGGAAAGCTTGGTTTCAGTCTATGGCACCACTGGACATGGTGCTGAAGGCGAGACGAAAATGAAGTCATCTGCTGGGAAGAAAAAGAGAGGAAGAACATGTTTGGGAATAGCCAGCAGGGTGAGCTCTTGGATAATTAAAAAACAAAAGGAAAAGAAATTTAGGAACTTCATTAGATTCTAATAACCCTTCCTTTCTCTCTCATTTTTTTTCTGTTTTTTGGTTGGATCTCATTTGAAGTTCAAGTCCAAATTTGAACGAAAATGGTGGTATTGCACATGGAACATGGGGAGTTGGTGATTATAGAACTATAGAGGGATTTCTTGCTATGGTTGTGAATGTTTCAGAAATCGGGCGTGATCCATCACTCTGGGAAGATCCATTATTAAACCTGAGAGATTTCTCGGCTCGAATTTGAATTTCAAAGGTCTGCATTGTGAGTTTCTACCTTTTGGTCCCGGAAGAAAATTTATCCAGGACTTCCTATCGCCACCAGGCTAGTTCATTTGACTGTAGCCACTTTGATTGGTCTCTTGCAATTATAATATCTGTCCATGGCATAAGCAAATAAAAGTCCATGTCTATGTCGTCAACAGACTGTAACCTTTCCGAAACTAGCTTCTCAATTGTTATTGTGCACGTAGGTGTGTCATGCAAAATGGAGTACGAGAGGGGGGGGGGGGGGGGGCGTTTGATCACTTTGCCCTGTGCGCACCAATACCACGATGATTGCGTTAAAGAATAGCTTGAAAATCACAAGTTGCAGGTACACTTCCACGATTTGTGGTGATTCAAATTTAATAAGTACGAAAACGGCGGCATTGCACACGGAACATGTTTTCTCATTAGCTTCGGAATTTTTGATAAAATGATCAAATTCGGTGGATCTTGGATTTGGTTGTCTCTTCTTTCCTTGATGCAGATTCTCTCCATATGGCAAACATTTCTCCAATACATGCTGAGCACTTCCGTTTTAGTCCTCGAGGATCCCACCCCGCAGATAGAGCATAAAGATCTGCTGTATTTTAAGTAGTCAGCAGCTCTGTCATCCTTCGATCAAACCTTTTCAACCCACTAGCTGTCTCGTGATCTTCCAATCCAATGAAGTCCTTCAAGAAGGAAAGATTGTAAGAAACAGTTGTCAACACAACTTCAATTTTATTAACTTTTCCTTCTCTGCTTCCCAAAAATTCCTCCATCTCCTACACTTTTATCTTCTTTCAAAACGGCATGTGACTCTATTGCCGTGGCTGAAAATAGCTCATTCCTGCCTAAGGTTTGCAATGACTTCCCTCCTGCAGTCAGTTTGGTTGCCGAAAAGGAATCTGTGGTCGAAGACATTGCTTTCACACGGAAACACTTTAAACTTAAATCGGAGGAAGCGATCATTAGTTTTAAGAATTTCAGTTGATGCTGTCTTATATGACCCGACTATGAGTCAACCACCAAGAATTAGTGAATCAGAAGGCCATGAATATTATTGACCAAGCGTGTCATCGAGATATAAGGCCTTTCTTCGGCCGTGTGGAGAATGTCGCCTATAAGAGGTTACGTGATGCATGAGATTCTGAAGAAGCTGAGCTGCAGATACGTAGTTGATGGTGCTGACTTACCTTGACAGGTTAGGTCATCACAAGGATGTCAGGAAACACTAATCCAGGTAGTATTTTTAATTTTCTGAGTAGTCATAACTAGACCTTTTTGATCAATTTTCCAACCTTGGTCATTTAAGCCCGGCTTGTGGGCTGTGACAGATAACCATATCATCATATGTCAGAATTTTCTCTCTTTTGTGAGACTAACAGCAGCAACGCATAGGGTTTTCTCAAAGCCCTCCTCTCTCTCTCTCTTCTTGTCTTCCTGATTTTTTTTTCAATCCCAATTTATCTAGTTCAGGTTGCATCATAATGGCTTAGGGCCTGGTGGTGTTGGAGTATCTACTGATTTAGTCAAAAATCAGTTGCAAGAATCTCCTAATCAGTTGCACAAATCAAATCTCTGATTTTGTAGCACCAATAGAGTAGAGCAATTGTAGTGTAATCTCTACTCCACTATCACCAATTTGATCAAGGACAGGATGTTCTTGGAAGTAGCCAACAAGAACTCAAAATGCAGTGATAGTACTTGAAGTTCTGAACTCAGGAATCAGTCTTGGCATTTAACAGAAAGTTCTTAGCAGAAGGATTTGCATTTGGAATCTGGATTTGTGTTCTGCAAGAAAGTGTCAGCAGAACTTTGGAAAGGGTCATATGGCCACATTGCAGCCAGCAAAGAAATCCTGAGAAGGATAGAGAAAGAATTCTTGGAAGTAGAAAATTCTTGGTCAGTCAGAAAGGATATATACGAAAAGCTTTCTATCCTTGTTTGAAAGTGGGCTAATAATTAAGGAAAGACAACAAGAAATCAAAGGAAACAGAACAAAATTATAGAAAAATAAAAACGCAAGAACTAGGCACGAAAGAAATATTTCATAAGTGATTTAAGGATGTGATTGATATTAATTTAAATTTAGAGGGACTAAATAAAGATATTTTACTAAAAGAAATAAAAGGCCCGGCATATAATGCAAAGCCAACAAGGGTTTCTATCTCCCATAATCCCATTGCATAGCGACAGACAGGGCTTTAGACCTACATAGAACTAGAGAGAAGCTTTGATTCCATCCTTACGAATTTACAATGGCAGACGATGAATACAATGATATTGACATGGGGTTTGCTCTTTTTCCTTTTATCTCTCATATAAAATGAGCTACGGTTTCTCTACTCTTTGCAAAATTGAGGGGAAATAGGGTTTTGTCTTTTGGTAGTATAAATAATGAATTTTTTTCTGTTTTTTCATACCCCAATTGAATGCAATGATGAATTTTTTTCTATATTTGAGTTCATTATGAAGTTTTTGCATCTGGGACTTTGTAATTTTGTGGTATTTTTTTATTTGGTTATTTTTTTTGTTTATATTGTTAATCATGCTCTTTGGTTGTTTTTTCACGATCGAAGTTTGAGTTTATAGTGTCAATATGATTTTTCTTTGATGGAAAGTTTTCTGCTTTGTTGATATTGTAAGCCCATGAAGTAATAATTTTGATCTGATAAGCAGTTGCTCTGTGTTTGGTTTGATTCAGGTGTTGTTGTTAGAAGTACAGATAGGTTGATGTGCTCAATGGTTTGGCTTGATTTCGTTATAATTTTAATATTAGATTAGAGACTAAGATTATGCTGGCTATTTGATGCTGGAAGCGGAGTTTTGTTAATTTTTTATAGGTATAAAATGTTTAATTCTGTGTTAATGTTTTGAGGTGATGTTACGGAGTGTGTTATTTTAGATTTTTGAAACCACTTGAATATTTATGACTGTTCAGAATACTGGGTGTATGTCTATGCAAATTCCTTGTTTTTTAGAGTTATTTCCCCCCTTTCTGTCTGTTGTTCAAATAACATGTGTAGGTTTTCTAAATTGTTGTTTCAGATACGAGGATGAGCCGGCAGAACCTGAGATTGAAGTAAGTAGTTGATATTTTATTTGCTTTCTGTAACTGAAGCATCTATCTTGTTTTATTTAAAATATGGGTGAGATGTTTGGACAGGAAGGAGCTGATGAAGATGCCGAGAACAATAACAATGAAGATGACACAGGGGAACCAATTGAAACTGAAGATAAAGAGGAACAGGCAGCAGTGGAGCGGCCTCGTAAAACATCGAAATTTATGACAAAATATGAGCGTGCCAGAATTTTGGGTACCCGTGCACTTCAGATCAGGTTCATTCATATTTTCCCAAGCAAACCTCGTCACTGTGAAATTGGGTTGATCCACTTGAGTTTATGTTGCTAATTTCTTCTTTGGCTCTGCAGCATGAATGCTCCTGTGATGGTTGAGTTGGAGGGCGAAACTGACCCACTTGAGGTAAGATTGTCTAACTGGGATCCATGTTGGATTATGAGATGATTGCTTTATAGAGATGAATAATTCTGTAGCTATTGGTGTGCTACTTGCAATGTATGATATGGTTTGTATGGGAACAGAATTTTCTGGTGCCTTACACCTGTATGTGTACCGATTTTTGCAACTATATGTCATTTGGACTTTTTTCTCAGTTGTCAATTGTTTAAGAAAGGCACTATGGTTGATGTGTTTTGCAGTTTGCGCCCCAAAGCATATATAAGAATGCATTTGGACTTTTTTCTCGGTTGTCAATTGTTTGACATTCCATTTAATTTGTCATTTGTGTGTTTCTTAACAGGGCGATGTATACCAATAGATCTGTTTCTCACTATAATATATGTGTGTTTGTTGAGACTCTGCGTAATAAGTTTTCAGAGTAGGAACAGTTTACTATAGGAGTTTATCCTTTCTTTCATAGTTTAATAATTTGATATTTTTGTTTTTTAATTTAATTAGATTGCTATGAAGGAGCTGCGTGAACGAAAAATACCTTTCACCATCCGTCGCTACCTGCCTGATGGAAGGTGAGATTATTGGCTTAAATTTAATCCTTTAGCAAATTGATTTCACCCCTGGAAGGGGAATGCATAGCATTTTTCTCCGCTGATTTTGCTTTCTGTCCATTCTAGTTTCTTATTGTTCCTTAACACATCATGTGGAATTATCCAGTTATGAAGATTGGGGAGTTGATGAGCTAATCGTGGAGGACTCATGGAAGAGGCAAGTGGGAGGCGATTGAGCAATCATGATTTGGTGATTCACACTACCACTTGATCAATTGAGAGATAGTTTAAAGCCTTGTATGATATGTAACCAAACATCAATGCTCTAATTGTTCAGAACATGACCTGTGAAAGTAAAGTGAATATGTGCGGTGTCATGACAATTTTTGAACTCTCTTGTGATTTCTGGAAGAAAAGAATATGGGTGCTTTAAATTTCAAATGTTATGTGCAGCATTCTGATTTTAAAATTGCTTGTAGTATTTTCTATGAAGTTTCCCTAGGAAAAGTGTGGGCTGATGAACGATTAGGGAACTTGAGAAGGATTCTATTCTATTTCTGCCAGGCATAGTAGAGAGATTTTCATGGATTCTACCGATTAACCGCAATATTGCCTACTCTGAATCTATTGCTGGCTAGATGGATGGATTCGTAAGTGATTGTTCTTACTCAAAGCTTACTAATCTGAAGCTTAACCATCTTCCTGCCACGCTTAGGCATACTGTTACTGATGCATGACTATTGTAATTACCTTAAGAAACATTAACCATTATGAGAAAACTGGTATTGCATTTAAGTATGAAATTAAGAGGATGTCAGCAAAACCCAAAAATATCCTTCCCAATCTCTGTATTCATTTTCAATTGAATCCCAAACTTATATCAACAAGGTCTTAAATGTTTCAAAAAAAATCTCAATTAAATCTTTTTGCTATATTCATCAACTTTTTTGTCGGATTTTCTTCAAAAATGTCTTTTTAGTACGCACATTACACCAGAAATGTTAATGCTCATTAACTTTTCTATCAAAATTTCTTTAAATCAGTACCATTTTAGTGCATAAAATAATAGGCGTAAATTATTAAATAAAATTGACACTCTTTGAATGGATTAAAAACCCACCACTGTGATTACCTAGCTCCAAAGTTTCAGCATAATTTGTCGGGCAAAGCATGTCAATTCAATGAAATCTCATTGAGTTTAAAGTTAAAACCCTTTTAGAGTATCCTTGATCTTAAAATGCAAAGCTTATTCACTTCCTGATTTTTTTCTGTAAGAATACCATATGACTTTGTCCAATGTTGTTATATTCCTCTCCCCAGAAATGCAATTGGCTGACAGGAGTTTCAATATTTCGAACTGTTATCTGTATACACTTCTTAGGTGGCCTGGTGATGAATTCAACTGATTGTTGTAATGAAATTGCTTGAGTAGAAGATCTAAAGGTTTCAGATGAAGAAACTTATTCATTTTTGCCCTAGCATGTGGTCTCTCCATGTTTTTTTCTTTAGCTGACAAAGGAATGGTTTGAACTTGAGTCACCTAGATGGCTAGATCCACCCTGAACAACTGGACCAATCCCAGTGGTTTTTCCAGTCTCTAAATTATTGTGGGGGCTAAAATGCATGAAATTTGTCTCTGTAATTTTCTTCAGAGGAGACATTTATAAAGGGTATTGAATTGATTTTGACATTTTCATTCACCTCAGTTATGTAGGTTTGTCCTTCATTATATGACCAAAATAGTGAAACTCTTTTTCTTTCTCTTGCAGGATTGCTGTGTCTGCAAAGAGGAGGTGGCTGTTTGAACAGTTCATTTTGGCATTTGACATGGTAGCGTGGCCGAGGCTAGAGCTGCTACTTCTGATAGAATAATTAATCTTCCTGGAGAACAATAAACTGTGCCAGCCAATAAATCTTGTATAGATATTCTACCTTTTTAGATGGAAATTATTCCCCATCTCAAGTTCAGTGTATTCACTTGACTTTTTCTTCCCTTCTTTTAAAAAGTTGATCCAACTCTAAAGAAAATCATTTTTCTTGCTTCATTTATAATCCACCGGTTTCCAATGATGGATAGGTTTACACGGTTTCGATCGAGTCATTAAGGTTTAATCGAATCAAACATCTTAAACAATCTAACAAGAAACCCAGTTCAACTCATCATTTCTGATGTAATTATTTGGGTTAGGCATGGTTTGATTGCAATGGTCCAGATGGATCCATGACTTTCTAAACATGATGAAAAGGTTGGACTTTGAATCCATGATTAAAGTTTGTGAAAAAGTCTACTTTAATCTCCTGAAAATCTACCCTTACACTCTTTCATAAACCCACACCAACTGATTACAACATAGATTATGCTCTTCAAGATTTTATGAGACCTCATTTGTTGGACAAGCATGTGCTACCAAACCATGTGATTCATGCTAAAAGATTTCCAGATCATCACTCGTCATGTTTGATGAAATGTAATCTTCATTGGACCCCTCAAAGATAGGGCCTAATTGGAGCAGAATCACATGGTATGTTAGATTTCAACATGAGAAACTCTAAAAAGTATCGATTCCAAGGAATTAACCATAAGAAAAATCACAAATTAGTGTGTTGGTTTAGATGTAGAAAATCTATGATGATACTTCCAGAAAGAACAACCACCTAAGAACTGGTCAACAAGTCAGATCAGGTCTAAATAAAATTAGTTTCAGACTTTTTAAATAAAAAAATCAACTTGGATCAACTCGCATTCCATCCATAACTTAGTCTTCATCCAAAGTGGGTCCTAGAACTCTAAAATGATGACGATGATCCAGAGAAAAATCACTTGCCCTCTAAATTAATATTGAAGGATGTTGATGATACCTTTCAATACAATTCACCACACGTCTTCAGAGAAGAAAGAAAGAAATGTAAATAAAGTGCTAAAAGAACATGCAGAGAAAACTGGACAAGAAAAATAGAGTAAAGACTCCTTCCGTATTTTGTAGGCGCTCCATTGAGCAAGTAAAATTCTGATTGTTCTAGTCTTTTACAAGAGATGTATATCCTGAAGAGATATGATCTGTCAACCATGATTCTCTCCCTCAATTACTTCCTCATGATTCTCTACCATTCCTTCTATGTAAAGTATACGTTACTAGATAGCAGTTATATGCAGTAAATATGTTTCCTTTGTAGTCATAAGAGACAGCTCTGTATTTCCTGTATTACAACTTACCATTCTTGTAATCTTTTATTTAAGATGAATAATACAATAGAGAAAGACAAGTTAGCTTTCCTACATGGTATCAAAGCCACAAGAGGTATTAGCAGTAATGGAATCTTCTACCTCTTCGATCCCACCTGTGTCCAACACCAACTCTAATTCTAATTCTTCTGCCATCCAGTCAGCCTCTCCTCACCTGCCTGATATTTCTACTAAGCTAGCTTCAACCAATTATCTGTTATGGAAAGCTCAAGTAGTTCCTGTCCTGCGTGGCAATGGTTTACTTGGCTATGTGAAAAATCAAATTGTTTGCCCAGAACAGACCATCACTAGTGAAAGTGGTGTGTCTCAAACAAACCCAGCAGCAACGACATGGTTGCGCACTGATCAGCTGATCCTTGGGTGGATCAATAGCTCCCTGACTGATGGTCCCTTGTCTCAAGTCATCAATTGTGAGTCATCTCATGATGCTTGGCAGGTATTGGAGACTCTTTATGGAAGTCATACTCGGGATCATCTGCAACAAATGAAAAGTGAGATGCAGTCACTCAACAAAGGCAGCTCTTCTTTAGAAGATTATCTGCACAAGGCCAAATCTTTGGCCCTATCATTACGAGGTGCAGGCAAGGCCATGGATGAGGATGATCTCATCATATGTATCCTCCGCGGCTTGGGATCTGAGTTTGATCCCATAGTGGCAGCCTTAAATGCCAGAGACGTTTATCCATCCCTTGAAGGAGTCATTGGCAAATTAAGGGATTTTGAAATTCGTATTCAAGCAGCAAGAATGGTCTCTTCTAATGTTGCATTCTACACAAACAGGGGCAGAACCAGTACAAGGTCCCGTGGAACTCAAGGATTTCGTGGGCGTCACACTACACCACATCAAATAACTTCACAATATCAGCAGAGAGATGTTCGTTCTACACGTTCAACTAAAGGTAATCCTGGAACTCGCTCTCAATTTACTAATCGTGGTGGCAGGAGCACTGGTCGTGGACGTGGAGGCATAACGTGTTTTCGTTGTGGGGCCCCAATCACAAAGCAAATGGTTGCTTTGCCACGGAAGAAGAAGCCGAACAATTCAAAGCATTTGCAGCAATGCATGTCACTGATACTTCAGACGAAACCTGGTACCCTGATACTGGAGCAAATCATCACATGACAGCTGATACAAGTGAGGTGCAAGGTATTCAATCTTATCTTGGTAATGATTCAGTTATGGTTGGCAATGGAAATGGATTGCAGATATCTGGTATTGGACAAGTTTCTTTGCCTACTACCAATATCAAGCTTCGTAATGTTCTTGTTGTTCCTGAAATTAAAAAGAAACTGCTATCTGTCTCTCAGCTTACAAAAGAGCATAATTGTTATTTTATCTTTTATCCTTGGGGTTTTCTTCTTAAGGACTTGAGGACGAAACGGGTGCTACTTAAAGGATCAATGGTTGATGGCTTGTATCCAATCCAGCTGAGGCACTACACAAATTCGGCAGTGGGTTTTTTATCAGCCAAAGTATCTAGCAACTTGTGGCATGCGAGACTTGGCCATCCTCACTCTCGCATTCTTCAACTTTTATGTTTTTCATCAATGAACAATACTGTTAATTTTTGTGAAAGTTGTGTGTTGGGAAAATCCACAAAGTTACCTTTTACCTCTAGAGAAACATATTCTGCGACCTTTTTGCATACTCTCCATACTGATGTGTGGGGACCGGCTTCAAAAACCTCTTATGATGGGTTTCGATTTTATCTACTTATTGTTGATGAATATTCTCGGTATGTATGGTATTTTCCTATGGCTCGTAAATCTGCTGTTGCCACCATATTTCCAGCATTTATTCAACAAATGACTAATCAGTTCAGCACAAGTGTTAAAATCATTCAAAGTGATGGTGGCGGGGAATTTGTAAACCAAAGTTTAAGGGATTATTTTGCTTCCAAGGGCATTATTCACAGGCTCTCTTGTCCAGGTACACCAGAGCAAAATGGCTTCGCTGAACGCAGGCATCGACATATTGTGGACACTGGTTTAACACTACTGGCTCATGCCTCTGTTCCGTCACAATACTGGACTGCTGCGTTTACAACTGCCATATTCCTAATCAATCGGCTTCCCACCCCTGTTCTTGGTAACAAGTCTCCTCATGAACTTGTCTATGGATCCCCACCATCCTATACTCTTTTACGAGTATTTGGATGTGCATGCTATCCACTACTTACTCCTTTTGGAAGATCAAAACTGGACTTCAAGTCTGCTCGCTGCGTGTTCATAGGCTATTCAGCACAACATAAAAGGTATCAATGTCTTCATATGTCAACTGGTCGCATATATATTTCTAGGCATGTGAAATTTGATGAACTTACATTTCCTTTTAAGTTTACTCACCAGTCTTGTAGACCAGAATTTCCTGCTTTCAAGGTTCGTGCTCTTCCCAAGCCTCTTCGGTCCACTACCTTGTCACCTGCTCCAATGGATCCACCTGTAGCTGCCACCCCTATCTATGATCCACCATGCCAAAATAGTCCAGCAGTGTCTCCTTGCATTGATGTTCCAGCCAGTCCAGATTTATCTCCTGAACCAATTGCAGCCACTCAGCCACAGGAGCCATGTCGTAGACATCCCATGATCACACGGGCGCAAACAGGATCCCTTAAGCCTAAGGTGTTCCTGTCCTCCAGGCATCCTATTCCTGCCTGCTTTCTAGCTGATCTTGCCACCCAACCACAGGAGCCTCGCACGTATAAGCAAGCCCTTAAAGATCCCAAATGGCAACAGGCCATGACAGATGAAATCAATGCTCTTCACAAAAATAACACATGGACTTTAGTGCCTCGCACATCTGACATGAATTTGGTTAGCAGCAAATGGGTGTTCAAAATCAAGACTCGTTCTGATGGTTCTGTCGAACGTTATAAAGCCCGCTTGGTGGCTCGAGGTTTCACCCAACTTCCGGGTCTAGATTATGATGAAACCTTTAGCCCGGTTGTTAAACATGGTACCATACGATTGGTTCTTACCATTGCCTTATCCAAAGGATGGTCAATTACACAGCTTGATGTAAGTAATGCTTTTCTCCATGGTGACCTGCAAGAACGCGTGTTTTTATCTCAACCACCGGGGTTTGAAGACTCCTCTCACCCTCATCATGTCTGTCAACTACACAAGGCTCTCTATGGTTTAAAACAGGCTCCAAGAGCATGGTACATAAAGTTTAGTACCTATATACAGCAACTGGGTTTTCATCGTTGTCCATATGATCAATCCTTGTTTTCTCGGCGTCAAGGTTCTGATATTATTATGCTCTTAATTTATGTTGATGATATTCTTATCACAGGGAACTCTTCTTCAACAATTAAGACCCTTGTTTCTCATCTCTCGGCTGCTTTTCACATGAAGAATCTTGGTGAAGCTCGTCTCTTTCTCGGCCTTCAAATCAAACGTGCAAAGACAATTATTACTGTCACTCAAACACGCTATTTGCTCTCTCTACTTCAGAAGTTTGGCCTGGATGGGGCTAAGCCAGTAGCCACTCCCATGGCCTCTGGCACGTCTTTGACTGCTACTGAGGGTGTTCTTCTGCCTGATCCACTTTATTATCGGCGTCTGGTTGGTTCCCTCCAGTACCTCACTTTGACGCGGCCAGATATTTCCTTTGTCGTCAATAATGTGTGTCAGTTTATGCAACATCCTCGTGACAGTCATCTCATTGTTGTTAAACGTATTTTTCGATACCTTAAAGGTACTCTTGATATTGGTCTCAAGTTTGTTCAAACTCCTCTTATTGCATTACGTGGCTTTTGTGATGCGGATTGGGCAGGCTCTACAGATGATCGTCATTCAACGACTGGGTTTGTTATTTACATGGGTGATAATTTGTTGTCCTGGGGAGCTAAGAAGCAAGCCACAGTATCTCGGTCCACAGCGGAGGCAGAGTATCGTGCGTTAGCTTCCACAACTGCTGAGCTTATGTGGTTTATTAATCTCCTTCACAGCATTGGGTTTTCTCTTCCAGCTGTCAGTGCCATTAACATGGCTAAGCATCCTGTTTTCCATCATTGTACGAAACATATTGAGATCGATGTTCACTTTGTTCGAGAACAACTTGCTCGTGGTACTCTCCTTTTGCGACATGTTTCTGGTTCAGCTCAGCTCGCTGATATTCTTACGAAACCATTATGTGCTGTCAAGTTTCTACCTAATCGTCACAAGCTCCTCATCGGTCCTATCCCGCCTTGAGCTTGAGGGGGGATGAAGAGATATGATCTGTCAACCATGATTCTCTCCCTCAATTACTTCCCCATGATTCTCTACCATTCCTTCTATGTAAAGTATACGTTACTAGATAGCAGTTATATGCAGTAAATATGTTTCCTTTGTAGTCATAAGAGACAGCTTTGTATTTCCTGTATTACAACTTACCATTCTTGTAATCTTTTATTTAAGATGAATAATACAATAGAGAAAGACAAGTTAGCTTTCCTACATATCCTGACTCGAACTCAAAATATATTATATAAATTATAAATTTTTTTGTCATCATATCACTTTTCTCCTTAACACGTATGAATAATTTTTGTCAACTCAGTACCCGCAGAAACCATCAAAACATTTATAATAATTAATATCAGAAATAAAATAAAATATAATGGGTCATAGTATTCTATTAGTCGATGGTAAAGGTGGAAGAGAAACACACAATCATTAGAGATTTCGATCCAAACCATGTAACTTGATGACCCGAAACCTGTCATTTGTCTCTCTTTTAGCTGTGCTCCAGATGTGCATGAACTCAATGTCTGGTCGGAGTGCTTGAGCTGAGTCAGACCCACGCCCGTCTGGTAAAGTGCTCTCTATCTAAACATGATTAACGGTAATTAATACGAATCAGTGGATGGTATAATTATGATTAAACTTTAAATAAAAAAGCTTAATAATCCAGCCATGCCCTGTCCTCGTGTCTCAAACATGGCCAAGGGTCTTTGCAATTATTTGATTTGTCTCTTTGTGCTGATTCCAAGGGGAAGAAGACGGGCAGGAAGAGCAATGAGAGGACTCAAAAGACGAAAATTAAATAGATAGTCAAAAAAAGAGCATTAATTACTTGTATTTATGTGCTCCCCATCGGACCACTATTATAAATGCTTCTGTTTTTTTGTTTAAATACAATGAAGACAAATATCTTCTATTCCTTACACTCAGCCTATCACATAGCTTTTTAAAAAATCACAGCTAAAAATACGTTTTTTAATCTTTTAAAAAGTCCAAGGAAACTCGCACTCTAAAAAATACATTTTATGGATTCAAATAAGTGAGTAAAATCCTAGTTGTTTTAAACTCTTACAAGGAATGCATGTTTTCACTCAAACTCGAAAAATGTTGTGTAAATCACAAAGTCCTCTTTCATCATGCCACACTTTCTAAAAACCTATTTTTCTAAGTCATTATCATAAGAGAGCTAACACGACATTAAACACATAATTAGTTTATCTTTTAAATCTAATCGTTATTCATGTTAAATTAAAAAATCAGTCCACGTCTTCTTAAATCTGACATTTACTCATTTTATATTATAAGATCAAAAAATAAAAGGTAATTCTTTCTTCCAAGGGATTCGATTGAATTCTCAGGATCAATATATATATATAAAAAAAAGGGAGAAAAGTTTTGTAATAAATAAATCACCATCCCATTCGGCCATTTCGTGCCATGTGATGTCTTTACAAGGGGCTAAATATATTCTAATATTTTACAAGCACTGTGGGCCAGTAATATCTAGCAAGATTTATAGGGCATGCTTTTTTTAATTTATGTATTACCATAAATAGAGCATCCAAGAAACCGTGAACCTCATGGTTATATAGTCAAAGAAATGTCAATGAAATCTAGGGCTAGAAATTGCTGGGGCACATCGAAATTAAGGGCGGATCATGGTAAAGCCTCGCCAAGTAAATAAAATGATATTAAATTAAATAATTCCCTATAAAGAAAACTGTCGCCTTCGAATCCAGCACCCCCAATGTCCAACATGTAATGGTGGTTGAATTTTAGAGCAATGCCATGCAAGCACGAATTCATTGACAGGAAGATAATCAGTGCTAGACATGTGGGAATTAATTATTGTTTCCCATCAAATCAGGTAATTAATATATTAATTAATTAGCAAAGAGCTGCCATGGGGTGCTTTAAATGTTAATTAAGACACGGTAGTTGATCGATCAAAAGATGAAGCGATTTGAGCTATAAAAATTATATATATCCGACTTTGCCTTCAAAAGCTGGTGATTTCCTTCACTCTATCCGACTTTGCATGGCATGAAAGGGGAGATCCGATTCGAGATCCGATGTGGAAAGGAATACGAGCTGTTCAGTTATACTGGTTCAAATTTTTTTTATTAACATAACAATGTTTTCTTTTTTAATTTAATGTTTGTAATTGTGATTAAGATTGTTTTTTAAAATAATTTTTAATTTAAAAAAATTATTTTTGATATAAACACATGAAAATGATCAAAAATAATAATTTAAAATAAAAAATAAAATAAATTATTTAAAAAAAATACTTTTGAAACATAATATCAAACAAGATCTTAGTGTTGACTCGACTAAGATTAGATCAGATTCAGTTAAATTATTAAAAACAAAATTATTAAAAACAAAATGTATTAAATAAATTTAATCTAATCAATACAAATCCTATCTAATTTATTCTTGGAATCTTGATGGGTTTAATAATCATGAAGGGGAGAACATTTCCAACATTTTTTTTTTAAATAAATAAATATTTATCTCTTTCATCTATAATCCTTACTAGAAAAGGTTTTTTCGATTTTTTAAACAAAAGTTGTATTGATTAAAAGCAAATCAACTTTTGGAATTAACTAAGTAATGTTCCTAAACCTCACGAGGAAATGAAATTAACTTAAAACGCAACCTTGGCCATGCATATGGGAGCCTGACGGTGAAGAGCTCGCTCTTGTAACACAAGAACCGAGTTCGATCCTGAGGGAGCCTCAAAGTCGCAAGACTCTTGTAAGAGCTTGGGACAGCCGGGGGTTTACGCATGTCCTAGGCCCACAAAGTACGCTTTCCAGGTTATGTAGTTCCCCGATCCTACATGGATATCCAAAAATATATATATATATATATATATATATATATATATATATATATATATACACACAATGTGGATTACTTTGGGAATAATGCTGCTTTAATTAATGTGATTTGATCATTAATTAATTAGTTAATTTTCTCCATTCATTATCAACTTCGAAATTGCCACCGTCCGGAACACTAACTACCTAAATCTTCTGGGAGGTGCGTGGCATATATTCGGGAATATATTTTTTATATACGGTGATTTTATTATTGTAAAAATACATTTATTTGTTTCCTTTTAATAAAATATTTTTTTTATTATTTTGTTATAAACTTAAAGATCTTCATATATAGTAAAAAAAAAACACAATATTTATGCTTTTCACTTTGGGAAAAAAAAAGATTGATTTTATCTACATTTAATTGACTTTTTCTCAAATTATTTGTAGTTATCTAAGAAAAGATGCACAATGCATGACTCGTTCAACTTCTCAATGATTTTATTATTATTAATTAAAGCCAGGATAAGAATAAAAGAATTAATTATTTTAAACTAAAATGCTAGCTCTCATCAAGACCTCGACATAACATTGATGTTGTTTGATGGATTGTCAATGTACGTATATGATGACCATGAAAAGTCTATGTTTCTAAATATTATTTTTTATATAAATTTCAAATAACTTTTTATAATAATTTTCATTCATATTTGACCATGAAACGATCAACAAGGAGGAACTTATTTTTGAGGTGTCATAAATAGAACTTGATATTTATATATATTATTATTCACTATACTTATTTTATTGATTCGTGGATGAGGTCTAATTCAGAATTTTATATTAAATGAAATGAGAATTCACATAGTAAAACTTGAACCACAATGTAATTAATTCACAGTAAGACCTAATTTGATATTAAAATAAAAAACATTGTTTCAAGATTTAAAAATAATAATTAAATTTTAGATAAGTTCAAATTAACATGTTGATGGAGATTCTCACTAGGTAAGGTTTCATAACTTATTCTCCAATCGGCACCATGATGCATTTATTATCATTTATTCCGATATTCTTACGAGCATGGATTGGCCAGGTTTCCCACACGCCACAAAACCGTGTGTGGATAACAATATGGTATCTTATTCCCCACCCTAGATATATATATATATATATATGTGTGTGTGTGTGTGTGTGTGTGTGTGTGTGTGTGTTTGTGTGTGTGTGTGTGTTGCATGCACACTCGTGTACACGTCCCTTTTACAACCTCTGATCCTTTGCTTAATTATTCAACCTTTTTATTCCTTTTTTTTAAGGAAAACAAAAACAATTTCACCGTGTCCTTTTTTTCCCCATGTACAACTACTCTAATCTCTCTGCTCTCTTTTTCTTAAAACCCAAAAGCCATTATTGCCTCCTTCAACTTGAAGAAAATGGTGACAGATGATCTTTCCCCAATCTCTCCTCCAGTTTCCCAGAGAAATTACCACCTCCTCCTCTACCTTTAAGCATCTCGAATCTCTTGATATTAAGTTTAGGGCGTATCTTGTTGTTTCTTTTTGTTGAATTCTTTCTTTATGGGGTCTGGGTCATCTAGTTTGGCCTTCGAAAGTGAGGGAGGTTCGGGTTCTTCTCCATCAAGACCTAATCTCGATGATGTCCCAGAAAGTTGTGTTTCCTCGATCTTCATGTACCTGGATCCGCCCGATATATGCAAACTAGCCAGGCTGAACAGGACTTTTCATGGTGCTTCTTTGGCTGATTTTGTGTGGGAAACCAAGCTTCCATCAAACTATAAGTTTCTTGTCGAGAAAGTTCTGGGCCAAAGTCCAGAGAGTTTGAGCAAGAAAGAGATCTATGCAAGATTGTGTCGACCTAACTGCTTTGATGATGGCACTAAGGTAAAATATATATACACGATGCGTTTTATTAAAAAAAATTGCAGAAGAGTTTATTTGATTGATTGATTATGTGATATATCACTTTTTTAATTATAATTAAATTTTCCTGTGATTAATTTCCACAGCAAGTGTGGTTGGATAAAAGTAGTGGCAAGATCTGTGTTGCTGTTTCTTACAAGGCATTAAGGATAACTGGGATAGATGATCGAAGATATTGGAATCATATTTCATCTGAAGAATCCAGGTGACCACAGATTTATCTATTCATTTGATTTATTTATTTATTTGGATTGTTAGGGTTTATTAATATTTCTTGATTATATCATTAAGATGTCTTGATGATGAGAATAACCAGGAAAAAAAAAAGCTTTTCCGAGATTTATCATCATAGGCTTTTATGGTGCATGATCAGTGAAAAATATGATTTCAACACATATATTCCATTGGTTGTACACTTTCTCTCTACTGTTCATGAATTGAGACTTCTTCTCCCCTTGCAAATGAAATATTGTTGTCATGTCTTTTTCATGGCCTCGATGAAATTATTAATTTTGAAAAGAAATATCTAAGAAAATATCAGCTATTGGCCCAGCAACCTTTCAAATCTAATCTCGACAAAAATCTCAGTAGTGAACTTCAATTGATATTGTTGTCTAGCTATGAAAATAAATTTATTTATTTATTTATTTATTTCGTGAAATAAAAAGTGGACTGGACCTTTCCTTGATGGGCGAGTTTTAAATTCTTCTGGCCTAGTTAACTCTCAGCAAAACAAAAATGCAAATTTGTGGTTGTTTTTTAAAGTATTTTTTGTCCAAAAAATATTAGAATAATGTTTTTTTATTTTTAAAAAATTATTTTTGACATCAGCATATCAAAATGATTTAAAAACACAAAAATAACTTAATTTCAAGTACAAAATAATATAATTTTTTTAAAATGTTTTTCAAACGTAATATATATGAAACAGTCATAGCAATGACTTGCAAATACTAATTCAAAAGATGAGAGGTTTTGAAGACTTTATCCCAGTTATTTAATAATCGGATTGCTTGTCTTGTGAGCTTTGAGTGATTAAATATTTTTCTCATTCTTTTTCTTGGCAGATGCCTTGTGTGTATGGACCATGTCGTCCACTCGGAGTTTTCAATCCAATAAATTAAACCATGAACAATTTTACTGTCATGATTAAGCACATATAATGTTGTTGTAGTGATTTCCTGAGGATTTGGATTGTATGTGGATCGTGAAAGTTGCATCAATGTTTTTGACGACATGTAGGTTCAGCACGATTGCATATCTTCAACAAATATGGTGGTTCGAAGTAGGGGGGGAATTGGAGTTTGAATTCCCAGGAGGAACATATAGCCTACTGTTCAGGCTTCAGCTAGGCAAGCCCTCGAAAAAACTTGGCCGGCGAACCTGTAACGGCGATCGAGTTCATGGTTGGGACATTAAACCGGTCCGATTCCAGCTTTCGACATCGAATGGCCAACAGGCCTCATCAGAATGCTACTTGCATCAGCAAGGAAATTGGGGGCACCACCACGTTGGTGACTTTGTTGTTGACAGCACAAATGCTGGACCATTGAAGCTCAAATTTTCCATGATGCAGATTGATTGTACACACACTAAAGGTGGTGTGTGCTTAGATTCTGTGTTAATATGCCCCAGTGAGTTCAGAGAAAATTTGAAGCAATTTTAGGCAGATCAGATCTTTGTAAGTAGAATTGGTGAGATTTACATACAAAATATATATATTAGGGGACAGCTCTAGATAACAAAAGAAAATGGTGGGTTTTTTTTTTGTAGTCCACAGGTATTGTATTCTAGCTAGGCGCTGTAAATTGGATTGATCATCATGTTCATTTTGTTTGTGACAAAATCATGAAGGATCGATGATTGTATTGCAGATTAGTATGTTAAGCTGTAAATTAAGAGGACACCTCACCTCTTAATCCAGTGTCTTAAACGGATCGCACTCACTCGTGCTTCAAATGCCACAATCTAATCACTGGCCACTCTTTAGCACTTTGTTGTGAAAAGACTCGCAGGCCAATAGATTTGAGACAGCAAAACCATGAAGTCTAGGCCGACCGGGTCATGTGGTGTCTTTCAATCTCGGGCATAATAGCAACGAGTACGAGCGTGGCGACTAGCTGCCTAGGATTCCAGTCACATTGATGCTATATTGGCGTTCTTATCCGCAACGAGTCAGGGCTATAGCCATCTGTCCCCACCACCTAATTTACCACCTCTGAAACGAATTTTGCACATCATTCTGACCCCGGTTTACTCTCAATCTTGTTTCGGAAAGTAGAACAATATTGAAGGATTTTCAGAATGATTTGAGAACGGAGGTAGAGCTTTGTACAACTTGTTTTTGTTCAGAAAAAGGGTGATGAGTAGTTCTTTCTATGCTCATCGAGAGACATACTGTGGCCATCACATCTACACGTAGAGAAATCGTACCGTGTTTGCTGAAGATAGATAGAATTGGCATCCATGAAGGACTGCAGTGTTTACTAGAAAACGGATAAAACGTTGCCGACAAATTAGAGGTAGAGGGGGTGTTTCTTTGGTTTTTGGTGGAGAGAGCTTTCCATGGAGTTGGAAAACTCCAGGCATATTGAAGGGATAAGATTGATATGGATTCTGGTCACAGATGACAATCACAGCAGCCATTCCCCATTACTGACAATCATTTTCCAAGGCATTCAAATTTCAATAGATTAATCATGGAGATAATGACCGTTTGTCAGCCTAGAAGAAGTTCGACGCTAGCTGGGATTAATTTGGCACCAAGTAGCCAGGCCATGGCAATCCACCAAGTCGGGAAAGGGCTCAAGTCATAAAGGGGGCCAAGATTCTTTCAATTCCAGCACCAGTAAATGAGGAGAGGTTGAATGGCAACAGGATAGAAGAACTATTATTTAGTTTAGGCATAGGTTTGACTTTCTCTAGGGTTTTCACGCATGAAGCCACAGCTGCCCTAGTCCCTCTTCTTTATGTTTCCCTGCCTAAAACACCATCTTTGCAGCTCTAATAGATGCAACAGGAATGTAAAATGGAGAAAGTGAACATCATCAAGAACCACATATTAGATAAGCTGTTCAGTTCATGAGAAGCTTTAAATACAATATTGGAGAACTCCTTTAGATATCATATTAGCTGTTCCAGTTTTTTTTAATAGAATACACTTGCAATGACTTGATTAAAAAAACCTCAAGAAAAAGGAGAAAGCCAAAAAAACAAAATAGAAAAAACCTAATCACCTACTGAAGTACAAGTCCCTGGTATGTTGCAACAAATCCCATCATTAGAAAAGCTGGAGACAGGGTGGGGAGAAGCAGCTATTTGAATATTCTGTACACGTACAGATGGCCAACACTCGCTCATTTGAGAGCAAGCAACTGGTCCAACCCTGTTAGTCAAGCCTTCCAGCCATAACCCATGTTGTCATCAAGGTCACTGTTAAAAAACCCATTTTCAGTGAACTCGTTGGCAATATCACTAACCAGGTCATCCTGCAGATGAAGATTCGGAGGCAAATCTGGCACTTTCTGGTTAAATCCACTGTTTCCACCAGCTGCTGAAGAATCACTGTTTGCAGCAGCTTTAAAACTGTTGCTCCGGCTTGGTGCAGGTCCACCAGGACCTACAGACACAGTGGAAGCAGTTGGAGGTGTTGCCAAAGTGTTGCTTCCAAAACCTAACCCACTCCTTGTCATGCCACCATTCCCATTCTGTCCAGAGAGGGGATGTTGTTGGACTCCTCCCCCACTGTTATTAGACATTTCCTGCAACAGCTGCTGGATCATCTGTGGTTGCAAGGCCTGGTTGCCTTGGGAGGACTGTGGAATGCTCTGATGGAGTAAGCTATTTGAGCTCAATGAGCGCTGCTGCAGCTGCTGGGGCTGTTGGGGAGGTAGATGTGGACTTGAAAAGCCACTCACAGGTGAGTTCTGCATGGATCCAGGTAAGAAGTTAGCAGTTCCTTGAAAGTTTGAAGATGGACTCTGATTAGAATTATTGAATGGTGAAGCAGCCTCCTGTTGATGTGAGCTGGAGTTTGGATTCATTGAGCTCTGCCTCATGAGCAGATTCTGATAGTTTGTTAATGCCAGAGCAGCCTGCGCTGAACCACTTAAAGTACCTCGACCAACCATTTGATGGCTACTATTCACATGGCTGTTCATTCCAGGATGTAATGCCATTAGCTTATTGAGGATGTTTTGATCAGTTGGCAGACCTTGAACACTTGCTAACTGCTCCATTTTCTGCATCTGAAGCTTAGCTGCTGTTGTGTGCCGAGGATAACTTTTCAGGCCCTCTGCAGACAAGGGCTCACATCAGGTCTCTAAGCACATTACGAGCAAAACAACGGTCTTCTCTTGTAGCAAAAATTAGCAGACAACAGAAAAACAAAGTAGAATAGTCAAAGGGCTCAAAAATGAACCACAACTTTAAGCTGTCTAAAAAAAATAATGATCAATTAAAAGAGAAATGAAACAGAACAGGGCCAGTGTGATAAAAAATCATTGGAGGAGTGACCTTCATGTTGATAAAATGTAAACAATAGAAGATGTTATATAAACGGTGGATAAATACACCAACATGAGAAAACCTTCCAAACTAATGAAAATTACAGAACAAACCAAGACAAATAATAACAGAAGAACGTAGAAGCCAAAACAGACAAACGCTCCCTTTTTTATCACGTAGATATTAAACTTGAGAAAGAACTCACATGCATGGCAATATCTTATTCGCAAGGAACTTCCTAGAATATGGCAGGACCAGAAACGAAGCCATAATATTTAGGTAAAAACAGATACTCAGCAGCAAGCCACAGGTGAACGCAAAAAGTATAGGAGCACCAGCTACAAAAAGAAATTACCAATAGGCCCAACTTTTTGCTCCCGGCAGAAATCAATCAGATCCTTCATGCTGTTGACAACCTCAGAGATCTGTAATAAATTGGAGTAAAAAATCATAAAACACGGATCAAAGGTTTCTATCAGTACAGAAATTCAGATCCAGAAAGAGTGAAAGTTATACCTGCAGACACCTGACATATCTTTTGGAGAAACCCAAATCATTCAATGACTGCAACTCTAAACTCTTCACAAGCTGGCGACTAGCCGTCAGGACCCTATAAAGATCAGCATTGGATCAGTATTAATAACCAAAGTTATAAACCAATCCTGTGCAAACCAAATATTAACATTATATTTGGTATAGCCTTCTGTTGAATTTCATAATACAGAGTAAATGAAACTACCACAATAATGTACCCTTAGTATTTAAGCTCATTCAAGAGTTGAGACGGGGTATTTTATGAATGTCATGCCCAAGGAGAGCTACATGATTTTATGCTCCACCAAAACATAAAGATACATGAGGGACACGGTCTACAATGGTAAAAGTCACAGCTGTAGGTTCTAGTATACATATTGAAATCTTGAGACTTCATCCAAAATGCTCAAGGACAACCAAATCCTTAGTTGACAACTTTCATTTGAGCAGGATCAACATTAGATGCCTCAAACACTCATTACATCATAAGGGGCAAACGGGCTGAGTTAGCAAAACAACTTAGCAAGTAGGAAGTTCTTGTCTATAGCAACTCCAGGCACATATCAAATGCTTTTTTTATTTCTGGACATGAAGCCTCAAGGATGAGAACTGAGGACCTAGTCACTTACATTTTCAGTCGAAGAGCTTCAGCCAGAAAGATTGCATAAAGCAGCGCCCAATTTATTAGGAAAAAATTAAGTCAATGCTCATTTACTTACATATTGCTGTTTGTTTGCAAATCCTGTTGAGAAACCCCATCAGATCCACTTTCAGCAATTGTGCTCTGGCATTTCTGTGCAACCTGGAGCAGCTGATTCACCTGCAAAAAGGCTCAGGTATTTAAGTTTAAAATATAACTAGAATCTTTGAAATCTGAAGAGGCTCAAATCACACTGACAACTGATGTCAAATCCCGTAATTCTTATCTAAAACTTCATAGCTGTTATAGACGATCAACCGCACTTATCTTTTGAAGTGCTTCACAGATTGAGAGTGTTCACAGCCACACAATCCAATTAACAACCAAGCTATGAGACAAGACATTATTGTGCCCTCTATTTTTCTATTCATTTTCCCATGCTTTATTTGGCAGGGTAACTGAGATGTATTCATTTCTAGGAAGCATTGCTCCACAAAAACAAAGAACTAGTGGAACTTTTAATGAACAGGATGTTTCAAACAGTATACCTGTGGTCCAACCACCCTCCGTGGAAGAAGTTCTTCATGACGCCGTACACAAAATTCCCAAGACAGTATCTAAAATGAATAAAAGTACTAGCAGGTTATTAGGAAATTTAGAAACTTTCAAAACTTGTATAAGAAACAGTTATCCTATTGACCTTTAAGTCATGGGTGAATACAACACGCAGCTGACCCTCACGAACAACACGAAGTTGCTCATATACACTCTCTTGGACTGCTTTTGCATACTCCAGCATCATTATTCCAGAAGACAATCTAAATTCACGTGGCATGTCTAAAAACAAAAGCTCATCAATGACACCACTTCCAAACTTGATTTCATTAAGTCTAGGGAGCACTTCAAAAGTTGCCTCTGCAAAACATACCCCATAACATGCACATAGTTATATCTCCAAAATAAATGAATCATAAGGAAGCTTGACTTATAGCAGTTATGTCGAATTAAAGTGTTGAACAGAACCTGGATAGTGGCCAAAGGAGAATTTTTATGGATAACAAAAAATATGGAATCAACATGTTATCATGTTAACATATCAAGAACATCTGTTGAATAGAACTCAAACATATATTTTAGCCTTTTCTCTCTCTTTGTTTTGTAGCTAATGGGCGGCAGATGGCTCTTTGATGATGTTTAAACTTTTTTCATCAACCAAAATGTACATATTTGAATTTAATGACCTAAAAAAAGTTGGCTTCGAGAAAGCACAACAAAGCACCATAAAAGCTCTTAAACAAGTCAACTTAAAACAGGCAGGAGAAGACTGAGGAAAAACAGGCATCAGTGAGAATTTAAAGCTGTGGGCTCATCCTGGAAACCCCCCCTCAGCTAATGCCCAAGGAAAATAAAGATCCAGAAAATGGAACCACCCAGATATGTTCCATTCCTTTTTACAAACAATAAATTCTGTTCCCTCACAGAAGATAGTATAGATACTATAGAAGTGCACAAAAAACATACCCAAACACCTGGATCAAAATAAGGGATAAAAGATGGACAAGTAAATTATTAGACCAGAAACAATTGTTACGTGTCAAAAGTGTTATCAGCCTTGCCACAACCCACCTTTTCACCCCATGTGATCCAGATTTGGAACCCATGGCCGTGTTGTATCATGCCATGTCAGCAAAAGTACTTGATGGCCAACAGGAATATGAATTCTCAAATTGTATGTGGAAAAAAAATGTCAGTCAAGATGCAAGATTAGACCATTTGTTTGCATTAACAGTCCAATAGAAGAGCAATAGTTCCCAAAAGAAAATTGAGGTTGAGATCATGCTTTTTTGTCTCCTGTTTACCAATGCATACTGTATTGACTTTCATAAAATTGTGTTCAATCCACTCAAAGAGAGGCTAGAGTTTGACAGCAAGTTTACACAAGATACTCAAATTACAAAAAATTCTTGCACAAAGTAAAAGCATTAATGATCGCGTTGAAGAACAATATCCATTACTATATAGCATCTAAATCCCTTACCAAAACCTCTTCCGGACTTAGAGCCACAAATTTCACACTGCCACTCCTCCTGAAAAAGAAAAGAAAAGAAACAAAAGGTCAGTTATATGCAGGTGATGTCAATATAATGTCCATAGAGAAACAAGTGATTGCTGAAGCTGCTATATTTAGCTTTTGCTTCCAACCAACATTTGAAATCACCATGAAGAAATGGAAAAACTAACATGCTCAAAAACAGAAAAAATAGTACTGTGAGAAAAAAATACTAACCATAGATGCCTGGGGAAAAACACCGAGCGTATGATGCCCAACATTGTCATATAATGACAAGCACCACCTTTTCTTTGCACGTGGAGAATAGTACTCTGCCACAAATTTTCGCCAATATGCAAAAGTGTTCTCCTGTCAAAATAATAGAAGTACACTACAAGATTAAAAACTCATCTGTGCTTCAGGAACCACATAATTAAAATTAATTTATATATTGGGCCATAAATATATGAGCATACATATTTACCAAGGAAAACAAGAATTTAATATGGAAAAAAAATGACACAAATTAGCATCACACCAAAAAAAAAAGATATATGCTACAAAGTTATCAAACAAAAGCAAGAGCTTACTGCAGGGCGTTGCCGTTGATGATATAGATATTGCATCAGCCGACGAGCGCAGATGCCCCCATCAATGGGACGCTTCAGGGAAGATGCTGATTGCATGGCCTGATGTTGCATTTGCTGCCTCAACTGCATCTGCTGCTGCTGCTGCTGCTGCTGCTGCTGTAACTGGGCTCTCTGCAATGGTGGCATGGATTGGAGAAATTGCTGTTGTTGCCTCAGTCTATGTTGATGTATTATGTTTTGAAGCTGTGGATTTCGGCTTTGCAACTGCATGGAGTCCTGTCTATGCAACAGTTGTTGCAACACTTGCTGTGGCAGAATATCTTCCTGCTTGACATCCAATCTCGGCTTCTTTTGCACATGCAATAGATTATTAGGGTCTTGAAGTAAGGATCCCTGACATCGTGGTCCCAAGGGAAATGACACGCCCCCAATTTGTGATGTAGGCAAGGATGTAGCACTTGAAGCCCCGTGTTGTTGCTGCTGATTCTGCAGCACCTGCTGGACATTTCGGTCCTGCTGCACCACAGAGGACCCATCAACAACTGAAGAGCCAGAAATGCTTATATTATTGGATGAAAAAGACATAGGTGACGCTGGCAATCGCATATATGACTCTGTATTGATGCTTGCACTTCTCTGCAAATGAGGACCTCCAGAAAGTGCTGAATTTGCATCTGTCACCAAAGAACTTGCCCCAACACTCGGTCCTGAGTTCGCCACACTGTTCAAAACCGCATTATTCATGTCCCCAGAAACTGGACCCAAAATGGATCGCCCAGTTCCAGGAATCGAATTTGACGAGTTGCCAAACGAGGAGCTCAAGTGAGAGTTAATTAAACCCTTGGACTGCCCATCCCCCTGGAAGAAAATTCCTGAACTTGAGGAAGATTGGGCTAAACCTCCAGCCACTCGAGAAGGTGCCATACCAGGCACCAACCCTTGGTGGCCAGAATCTAAGTAGCTCTCCAGAGCCAGGCCTGACCAGTTTTTCCAAAACTAAATATCCTTAACCCCCTGAGTCATAATATCATTAAAAACCAAAACCCACATCAAAAAAAAATAAAACCCACAAAAGACTACACAATATAATCAGCAATTCGCGCTTCACCACCAAATTTGAACCTGATGGTTTTGTGATCTGTTTCAGCTTTCAACAATTTCTTGTAGAGATCTAAAACAAACAGTATAACTCTACATCAGCACTAGCAAAACAATAAAAACTAAAACTTTCAATCAACACAATTCCAAGAACAAACTTACCTCACAAAAAAAACACTAATTCTTAGCTAAATTTAGAAACAATTGCGAAACTAAGTACGACCCCAAGAACTCCAAATTTAATTATCTTTTAGTCACACACCCTCCAATCATAACTAAAAAAAAATCATTTCCTAAATTATCCCAGAAAAAACCCTAATTTTGTTAGCTCTCAGCTTCAGCTAAAACAGCAACACAACCCAACTAAAACCCAAAAAGACTATAACTTTAAACTTTTGAACCCCCTATAATCACTAACTATGTGTTATTAACAGCTAATCGAGTTTAACTACCACTTAATTACTCACATTCAGAATCGAGAACTCAAAACAAAATCTTACTTTAATAAAAATCCGGTCTTGGTTAATCTTAATTATCACTTCAAAATCAAAAGAAAGAAGAAAACAAAACCAAGAACACTTTGCTCTTTTTAGCTCAAGAGATCGATCACAAAAAAAATAACAAATTTTTTTTCAAAAACTCATTTTCTTTTCCTGCAAAAAATTAAGAAGTAAAAGTACTAATTAGCTACTGACCTTGAAACGGCAAGCCGGATAAAGCGAAACGCATAACCTTTTTGGCTAATTCATAGACGGAAAATCAGAGAGAGAGAGGGAGGGAGGGAGAGCAGAGAAGGAGAAGGGGCTGATTATATACCTAGCGGGAATTGAAGAGCATGGAGTGACCGGCTGTACTGGTGAACGAGTTTTATTAACTGGTTTGTCCGGTGAAGAATGAACACGCGTTGGCTTTTGGAGAGGGTAAAGTAGTCGGAGCGCGGTGGCGACTCGAGGTCGGGAATGAGGTGGCGTGATTTTATCGGATGATCCTGGAGGTTGAGTATCGTAATTCGTATCTGATGAGGATGTGGAGCTTTTCGGTAGGTCTCTTTGAGGCAAATATATAGTGTGGTAGGAGACAGCAATCTAAATTTCCTGTGCTCCCTTTGTCGTACACGTGTCGGTTTTTCGAAATTTTCTTTTCTTTTCTTTATTATTTCTTAAATGTCATGGGCATTTTCAGACCATGTCAGCAAGACCAAGCCAAGTCTAAGTCTATTCATGACAAGTCTTTCACACTTAACTAACATACATTTATGAAAAAATAATTTCTTGCTATTATTTATTTAATTTAAACACCAAAAATGAATCTGCTCGTGTGTCTGTTTGAGAGTGTAGTTGTAATTTTTTTTTAAAGTACTTTTTGTTTAGAAATGCATCAAAATGATATTTTTTATTTTTAAAAAATATTAATTTAAAATGAAATGAAAATCAATTTTTTTCAAAAAAAATTAAAAGCACTTTTGAAAAGATCTCTCAAACACCCTTTAAATTGGAATTTCCAAACCTTGTAAACTTGCTCTTATAAATGTATTAAAAATTGGAATAGTTTTTATATTAGCTTACACATCAACTTAACGATAATTTAAAAACAAATAGTTTTAAGTTGTATTTTTTATTTTTAAAAAAGTTTATAAAAAATAGTGGTTTAATGTATTTTTAAACAAAAGAAATATTTGAACCAATTGCATAGAATAACGGGGCTGGAGCTTACCCCACTCGGTTAAATAATGAAGATGGACACATTGACACGTGAGATCTATCACGTGGGATAAAAGCAGGCAAATATTTTTTATTTGATTGCCAATCAATCCCTGTAAAGTTTTTTTTTACATAATTTAGCCCATAAATATCCTAATGTGTGAGATTACTGTGCAATTTACGTTTTTATTGAGTAGATAAAATAATAATATCATGGACTTAGATATAAATGTTTTGAAGCATTCATATAAACACATACTTGCATTTAATCTCATTTATTTACAAAGGATCTGGTCAATCATTTACTTGACTTTAGATTAGCAGGTCATCAAGTTGACCTCTTATGGAGATGATATAAAGAGTGAATGATTTTAATATCAAATAATATGCACGAGTTTATGTAAAAATTAAATGTTTTGATAATGTGAAATGGCCCCGGAAGTTTGTTTGAAATATTTTTTAAAGTGATTTTCATTCAAAAATATATTAAAATAATATTTTTATTATTTTTTAACATAAAATAATTTAAAAACATCAAAAAAATTAATTTAATGTAAAAATAAAAATAATTTTTTTAATATTTTTAAATACAGTATCAAACCAGTCGCGGACTAAACTATTTATCAAACTAGGGTAAGCATTTTTATTTAATTTTTTTATATACACTCGAGCAAATCCCAGATGTATCCCAATGTTCTCTTTCCTAACATGGCATCGTGCTTTAAACATTCAAACGATGCCTTTGAACACGACAGGTAGTCTCCTCCTTAAAGTGTTTTTATGTTTGGTCCGTGTTGCACAGGCACGGAACAAATCCCTGAACCTTGACCGGTTCATTGTGGCCGTCGGATTAAATTACCTGTATAGTTCTGGAAGCACGTTTCCCACACGCGTTGATTTTTTCTTCTAGTAAAGTGGTACTTGTCCATGGTGATTAGCAGGCTCGATCAGCGACGTTATAATAAAGACACTTGCTAATGAAGTTATTCAACTCTCACCATTCATGAGCCGACTCGTGGCATGGCACGGTACATGGTTAATTAAAATAATATTAAATTTAAAAGTAAAATAAAATGATATTGTTTTAAAAAAATTGGATTTTGACATGATTCACCTGCATAATAGCCTTGTATCTAACAGAAATGTATAATTGGTGGTAAGATACTTGCACGGTAGTTGCTTTTCTCGGGGTTTAAGAACCCTAAGTAATAAAATCAATGGCCTTTGAATAAGAGAATGTAATAAATAAAGGAAACAACTTTAAATTTTAAGAGCGATGATGTTTGTTTTTGTTTTGATATAATAAATGCCTCACGAATTAATATATAAATGTCATAAACCATCTACCAAAATAATGTTATAACTTGTTTTGATGGAGTTGAGTGACTAGAGAGTCATGGAGTTTTGATGACATCGATAAAGGATAAAAAAATCTTTACATGTTGCTAATAAGAGATAAATATATTATATAGATTATCAATGAGATGAAAATATGATGAGTTCATTTAAATTTTTATAAACATTTATAAATGAAGAAAAATAATTATTTTTGACATGAATACTTAATATTAGCACTCTCAATACAAAACTTCATGATTCTGATATACATCTTTAACGGTCTTTAAACCAGCTGAGTTTGACATGTAACAAAGTCTATGAGAGACATGTTTTATAGTTCACCAGATTCGTGTTGCTTTAAATTAAACATATGACTAAGCTTAATCATGTCAAGTCCAATAAATTATCAAATCCATGTTTTATTGGATTCAACACATAACTAAAATCAAGTAGGATGAGTTTAACAATTTATCAGGACCATGCTCCCTTGGACTCCATATATGGGTGCATTCGGGTATTTAAGTTTGACAACTTGTTATATCCATGTTGCCTTAAACATATAATTGAACTCATATTTGATGAATCTAACAATTTTATTAAACTCGAGTTAATTTAATTTTAATACCTAACAGAGTCCAGTTAAAATATATCCAATAACGTGTAATGCCATGTTGAATTGAGCTCGGTTCATAATTGAATTCAATTATATCAAGTATGATAATTTATTTAACCTATGTTTGTTTAAGTTTAACACATCGCTAAGCCCAATATAATAAATCTTGTAATTTTTTAAAATTCATGTTTACTTAGTTATCGCGCCATGACCATGTTTATAATTCTTTTCTCGAAAGCATAAAAAATACTTTCTCAATAATGTTGACTCGCTATTCTCTATGATAAAAATGATAAAAATAAAATCGCAATACTAAATTGATAATATGGGAATGCATTAAGGGCTAAATCGACGTTTCTCCTCGAAATCATTGTATCGGAACTCGCTGGGCCACCACACGACCAGATCACCGACCATATTCTTCCCTATCTTAACCAACACGTGCCCTTAGCTTTACTGGGAATAGCCGGTGATAAGTGATAACAGGGGCCCTTCACAATACGAGCATCCACAACCCTACACCTACTCCCCATTTTCTCTGGTTTTAGGCTTTTAGCTTTTCTGGGGTTGACAATTATATTTTTTGCTCCAAGTTCTTTTTGAAAAAAAAAAAAGAATTAATTAATTTCAATCAAGGTTATCAGGATTTATGTTTTAAAAGTGATGATAAACATTATAAAATAGGAATAATGCATTTCTATGGACATCAAACAAAAACCCCACATTTTCCCAACATCCAAACAAGGAAAAGAAAAACCTTAAAAAATGAGCCTGTCCATCCACCCACCAATTCAGTTAAAAACCCACCATCAATTTCGCGCCAAACCCCCCAGAAAGTCCATAGCTATCTACGCTTCCAGTGATAACCCACAAAGCCAAAGACAACAACAACAACTCAATCTCTCTGTTCTTCGTTTCACATTTGGTAGGGGAAAAAAGATTAAAAATCTCTCCCTTTGGTTCTTTTTTATAATGTACAGTGACTTTATCTTCCGAGTTATCTGACAAGAATCCTTTTCTTCCTAAGGGATACCTGGACTGGATGAATCTTACTTACCAAGATGGATTGGATATGGGTTTGGTTCCCTTTTGATATTGAACCATTTTCTGGGGTCTAATTCAGACACCACTCAAGCACAGCTGGTAATTAAAGATTGATTTTTTGTTGAACTTTAGTTTTGGTTTCTTGAAGTTAAGAAATGGGTTTTTGTTATTTTTTCTGATTTTTTTCTTGCGGATTTTGGTGCAGAGAACTGAGGTTCTAGGACTTTCTCTAGCTGCTTTCTCTGCTGCACTTCCGTACCTGGGAAGGTTTCTTAAGGTTCAGTGTTGTTTTATTTTGTTAAGTCTGCTTTGTTGCTGCTGCTGCTGCCAGCTTCTCTAATTGAAGTGATTTTTTTCAGTTGATAGGCATGGTTCCTGACCTTTAAGGATTATATATTCATGACTGTTGCTGATTCCATGCGAATGCATGTCTAGTTACATAACATGTTTTGTGGCTTGTATTAACTCACATGGCTTCATGCTCTCATTTTCAAGACATTGATTAGCATTCTTCAAGTGGTTGTTTTGTTTTTTCTTACTAAATTTTTCCGTGCTGCCAGTTAAAGCTAAGTTTTAGTCAATTTATCGGCTGTGCATAAAATGACCGAACTGACGGATCTATTTACTTTTGTCAAGTGTTTTGTCAAGTTTGTTTTGTGGATTTATAGGAGATTTGTCTTGAGAAGCGGGACTTCAAATTCTAGTTGATTTTGCAGTTTTTGAATGACTGTGTTTATAATTCTTGCTGGACAGTTGAGAGATTCTTTAACATGATGCCTTGCAAGCTTTCACAGGGTTCTGCTCCAGTCGATCAGGGAACTCTTCCTCAAGATGCCGAGCAAATTTTTGCAATGTCCCAGAATATTTCTGATGCTCAGAAGGAGGATTTGGCATGGGCAACATACATTTTATTGCGCAACACAAATACCATAGCTGTGGTATGTTACTCTAATTGAATCGATAGTTGGGAGCTGCCATTTAATAGTCTCATATTGTTTGTCAGTTTCAAAAGAAACTGATGAATTTTCGTCCTCAAGTTATCAACCTATGTTTACTGTTGGATTTTCCCAGTTGATATCAATTCAAGGTGAATTATGTGTTCGTGGATATTGGAAGACTCCAGATAATATGTCAAAAGATGAAGTGCTTGGTTGGTTCAAGGAACAGATTGAAAATATTGGCTTGTCTGATGTGAAGGAAACCCTCTATTTTCCTCGGACTACAGGTAACATAAAGAAGATTAGCAGATCAAGTCGATTCATCAATCAAGGATTATTAATTCCTAAGAGAAATAAAAAAAAATGTTGAAAGTTCATTGTTCTTTTTTCCTTGATGGATGCTATGGTCTGACTAGTTTCCACTGTTACTAGAGCTGCAAACCTTTCTATGTGTGTGAACCACTCTGTGTTTTAGCATCCCACATTAAGATTCATCTATGTCCTGTTTAGTTCTGATCACTGATCAGGTCACATACCCACTAACTAGTAGCGACTCTCATTTCTCTAGGCCCACCCCATGAAACTGAGAATTTGCAAGACGCAAAATGGTGGTTTTGGTTGGCTTTCCGGTCATCATGCCAGCAACTTCAATTTAATTTAAGAGATATAATAGAAATCCACAAAATCCTGCTTTGAGAGATGTAGCAGTTTAGATTTCTAATGATCTCTATGATATAAATGTGATCCGCATAAAACAAAACTTGAAGTATTAGGTAATTATTTTCTCACATGGATGAGGATGGATTCTAGGCTCTGTAACCTTCTTTTCTCTGCCAAGATTAAGGTCTGTAATTTTAATCAGCTATAGATATTCCTTTGTTTATTAATTCCCGCCCTTTCTCTTCATTCTTCTATAGAATGGTGCAGACCTTCTAACAATGATTCAGGATGCTGGAAATGCTGCTCACATACGCTCTAAAAATTGTTTATATGAGCTATTTTCTTCTATGTTTACTCTAATCTGGAACAATGTGATGGTTTGATGGATATTGCAGAATCTGAGATTTGGGAGATGCTTCCTGAGGGAACTCGTTCGCTACTGGTAGAGCCTGTGCTTCAAGCAACAGTCCAAAGTGTCAATAAGACAGAAAATAATGAAGGTTTTATTCTGTTGGCTTCAAGCATAGGGTATGCTTATAGTGATAAAGACAGAGCCTGGATAAGAGCAATTGGAAACAAATTTAGAGGTAAAAGCACATGTTCAGAACTATAATTCAATTTTCTTTGCAGATTCAATGCTCAATTTTAGTGGAAAGTCTGCTTTAGTTCTTGCATTTCTCTCTGCATTCAATGTCAATGCTTGGCTGTACTGGTGCAAATGAAAATGATTCTCTCTGACAGCCCGGAAGCTTATACTCCTTTTTTTGACTTTTCTCACGGGCCAGTTCTGGAATGATTTGTACTTTGCAAACAACAATGGTTTCCACATATCTATAGATGACAAACATTTCATATATGAATTACAAGTTGTCCAGTTATAGAAGAGAATTTGTTAACTAGTTAAGTCACTTCCAGGTTCTGCTTGTGATAAACCAGTTCGAATTATGACGAATCTTTTCTTTCCCCTGAATGGCAAATTTGGACATGCTTTCTCACGATTTTGGTAATAATTATTGAGGCTTCTGATCATTTTAAGAATGATTGTACCCTCAATTTTCACTTTTTAATGTGGTGTGAAACTCTGGTTTAATTTTTACAAGTGAAAAAAGAAAAAGACAATATGATGGTATGTCTGACCAAGAAATAAAGAAGTTGTAACAGGAATAGTAGATGTTATTCAAAGTCGAGGCAACTCAGCACAAGAACATACTTGGAACACCATTTTTAATCCAAAAAAATCTACTGCAAAGGAGAGAAAATATTTTGCCTCGAACTGCACTCACTTCCCTCTCAATTAATTAACAACTCGGCACTTGAGCCTCACTTCTCCATTTTCAATCACCCCGACATTTCCAAGTTTCACCATTGAAGCTGCGAATTCTCTGAAGAACAAACTTTGATCCTTGGCAAATGATTCAACAATCCATCGTGACCTGTGATCATCAAGCAATGCTTGATCTGAACCAAAGACACCTTTTCCTTCCACAACTCTCTTGTAATAGTCATTATCGAATGCTGATGAGGTTGAGTCCAAGAATTCTCCTGCACTGTGATCCTTGTTTGGTTTAGGACATTTCCTTCTAAGATCTCTAGCAAACTGAGTATTCATGCTTGGATCAATGTCATGAACTGAACTGAAGTTTTGAAGTCGAGCTTCGAAAGAAGAGCAATGTGAGAACCCTAAGGTGTGGCCACCTGACAAAGCTACCAAGTCTTTAACTCCCAGACCTCTCTTAGCAAAGCTTTGAATTAATTGCGTAGCATTGAGGGTTGGAGCTGGTAAGTTAATTGTATCATTAGCTTTGGACACTCTTCCATCTTTCCTTCCTGTCAGCACATTCCACGAAGGCCCTCCAGACTGATGAAAACATCACATGAGAGATGATATTGGCAGCAAAACAAAACAATATAATGTCTGTAAAAGAAAAATTATGCTAGAATCTGTCTATTTTAAATCATATATTTGGAAATGTAGAAAAATATTGGAAGTGCTCGTTTTCTTGTTACCATGGCTACTACATCTCTTGCTGCAATGGCTATGATATCAGCACATGAAACTGTGTGTGGACAAGCCATTTCAAGCCTAGCTTTGGCATCATCGATGGCGTAGAATGATCGAACTGAGACATTGGGAGGGCCATCTTTCTCTGCTTGATTTCCAGGAGTAGAATCCAGCAAAATGGAGGCATCACATCCCTGTATCAAGAAATATTCCGGTAAGAACATACACTGTAAACTGTTTTCTGCATTTACTAGCTAAAGACTACTGCTCATGCATTTGCTCGCCTACCCTTATGAAGCAGTCATGAAAGAACATCCTAAGTACACGAGCTGGGACTTTAGGATCATTCATGGAAGCATTACGAACTGTCTCGAAAATTATCTTCCCTGCTTGTGGACATGCTTGATCATAATAATGATCATTAAGCACGGCTTTTGAAGGCGAAATCAAGATTAGGAGGAAGATAATTGCTAAAGACAGTAAGTTTGATGCAAAAGTAGCCATATTTAGTCTTTAGATACAGAAGATAGAAGAATGTGCCTCCTTAATTATGATTCAAACATTCATGGAAGTAGAGCATATATATAGCTCCAAATCCATCTACATGTTTTTATCCTTTCAAGTTACTCAATGAAAGAACTGAATGTGGAACATAGAGGCAGATTTTGAAGCTGTTTGGAACAGCTTCTCAAAGTACGTTTCAATTTTTTTTTTCATTTAAAAAAAATATGTTTTGGTGTTTTTAGATCATTTTAATGTGCTGATGTCAAAAATGATTTTTAAAAAATAAAAAAAACATCATTTTGATATATTTCGGCACGAAAAGCACTTTGAAAAGCTATAGCAACAACTGTCCCAAACAGGCCATTTTTTGTACTTCGAGACCAAGTATATCTACTTATCTTGTACAACCAACGCATAAACTAGAATTTCCGTGTCATTCTTGCACCCGTTGTTCTATTTCCTATGTATTCCTTGTTAGCAGAGTTCAAACGTGAAAAGAATGAAAATCAGCAGTGATGTCTTTGTGATTCTTGCTGGGCTATACCTGTCAGGTTGGTTTATGCAAGGCTGTACAGTCGGTAAGAGATGGAGTACATTGTTCATGTACTAGAACAAACAAGGCTTGGCATTTAAGAAAATAATTGATTTCATAACTTTTCTTGAGTTCTTGACACGATTAAAATGGACCTCAAACCTTTCTCCAGCTTCTTTTGTTGATCCTCCTTGCAGCATTTTTTTTTATAAGAGCTCTCTAGCTAAGCTCAATGCATCACAGCCCAAGCCTCTGACTAGATGATCTATACAAAAGTGTAATAATCAATCTGTCGAGAAAAAATAGTTATAGAATTTGCATCCAGGAAGCAATCATAAACAAATTTTTAGGACCGTGGATGTATCCTGAAGAGTTTGTCCTGCTCCATCACCGTGAATTTGATTTTTAAGTCATAGTTTAACTTAAAAATTCAAGACATCTTTCTTCAAAATAATAATAATAATTAGGACATCGATATATTTGATAGACTTTGATTAATTTTGACTAATTTGTCAAATCCACAACACAAGATATAAAATTATAATAATTTCATGTAAAATAAATTAATTTTTTTTTATAATAATAACACGAGATATTTTATAATAAATTTTTATTTATCTTAATTAATTTCACGAATTCTGAATTAATGATTAAATAAAAAAACTGAAATTGCAATAAAAACAAACTAAGTTTTTATCACTAAAACCTACTGTATGGTTAAATTATTGAATATTAAAGTGTAGGTGTCAACTTTCTCGAACCATTTCCCCACGAGCTCAGCTCAGCCAATAACGCGTGCCATGAGGGTCTGGCCCTTGCGGGTCTGCTAAAGGCTGGCACTCAAAGAGGGACCACCAAAAGCATTAACAGCGTGTGGACCCACCCTTCTAGGTACACGTCCCGTTAGCACGTGAGAACATCAGTAGGCCCTTTTTTTTTAATCGGCCCGCACAAATCAACACCACATACCCCAAAAAACCACTGGGACCACCTTGCACGTGTAAAATCAAATCCCACGTGACCAGTCTGAATTCTAAGAGCTTGTTTGGCAAGGACGAGTCTTCTGTCTTTTCTTTTTTAAAGCTCGGGGTATTTTTAATGTTTGGTAAGATTTTAATGTTTTGATAGACAGCTTGATACATGTTATTTTTTTCAAATATTTTTATTTAAAAATATTATATGTAATTATTTTTATTAAATTCATTTTTGATATCAGAGTATTAAAAACACCAATAAAATTATTTTTTACAAAAATCAATTTTTCTCAGAAAATATGATTCAAATGGACTCTCAAATATAAATAAAGTCATTTAAAAGTAGAAAATCAAAGAGCTTTAGGCTTTTGTACTAGTCGACTAGACAATTTAATTTTAAACTCAATCAAGACAAGAAATCACATTAGAAGATTTTGTTCTTAGTTTTTTCCCCACAATTTCATCATAATATATATATTTTTTGTAATTTACTTGAGTTATATTTAAACCATCAAGTTGATCAGTCTAGTATATGCTAAAAACGTAAAAGCTAAGCTACAACCACAACTTACCAAACAAACCTTAGGCCAACCAAAGGTTCACCAAATCAAACTTTCCAGAGAGAATCAGAGAAAGGCACAAAGTAAAGACAAAAGATACCCATAAAACCCTGAAAGATAACATGAACATCAACAAAACCTCTTATTGTTATTAAAAAAAATTAAAAAGGGGGCTTGTGCTGCATAACCCTAACACCCTATCACCACTACCATTAACATTGTGTTGAGTTGAACCTCTAAAACAACAAGAGCAACCAGCCCCATCATCTAAAAATTCAAGATTCTGAACATGGTGCCTGTTGATGATCATGGTTAACAGGATGACCCAGAAATTGAAGCTCCTTCTTATCATAAATCTCCAGAGAGAAATCCCGTAACAATTGTGTTCCACCACCACCACCACCACCACCGATACTAGCACCAGTAGCACTTGACCCTGAGCTTGAAGAACTCGCTGACCCTATGGTATTAGGAGGTGACCCACCTGACCCCAATGACTCACCACCAAAACCAAGACTGACATTACCGGCCAATTGGACCCCAGGTTGCATGGCAGAAACAAAGCTAGAAATTGGCCGAGCAGCCATATTCAAAAATGGCGCTGTACTAGTAGCAGGAAAAGCCCAGAATTGAGCCTGATTAGACCCACCAACACCAACACTACTCCCTTGTGGGAACATAAAAGTGCCCATTGGCCATAATGGCACCAACCCTTGTGGATTTGTAGTAGCGATAGGAGCCAAACCTGAGGAAACTGAATTTTGACGAGCTGCTTCAGTAATGTCAACAAAATCACTATTACAAGGTCTCTTACGTTTTTTCTTGTGCTCCAGACCATCAGCATCGCTGTCCGCGGCCGCTGCTGCTGATGATTCAGTTGGGATTTTTAATGTTCCATTAACAGAGACAGCAATTGCAGGAACTGTACCTGTTCCTGTTGCTGCAATAATTGCTGGCTCTGCGTGTTCGAGCAACCATCTTATTGTTTCGCCATCAGACTTGTGACCTAGCTCTCGAGTTAACTGGAAAATTCTCGCAGCACATGTTGCTGGCATCCGAACTCTCCGCCCCCGACCTTCTACCTTTGTGTGCCTGTCTTTTGTGTTTCTCTTTGGCGCCATCACTGCTTTTTGTTGTCTTTGTACCTGATGCGCAACGAGACAGGAATTAGAACCACCGCTGTTGATTCTTCTAATGTTGCTGTCATGTTCCTCGAATTCTCGGCTTTCTTCTGGGTCTGTCAAGGTTTCTTCTTTGAGTTGGAGAGCAGCGGGATCAGACTGGTTAGATAAACTTGCTACGGTGATGCTTTGTTCTTGGTCTATTTCTTCAATGGTGTGGTGGTCGTGTTTTTGTGAGTCCATGGTCAAACAAGAAATTGAGAAGAACCCCAAAAAAATGAAAATTAAGCAACACCCAGAGATGTTTGATGAAAACCCAGAGAGAATCAGGTTTAATTCCAGAAAAATTCAAGAATTTCTTGAAACTCTGATTTTCAATTAGAAAAAATTAAGGCGTGAGGATGGCTTTTGAAACCTTTCAGTGTGCCCTGCATACTGTGTTGAAGATTAGAAGACACGGAGAGTAAGCAACAGGGACTGACTTTGTTTGTCGAGGGGAAAGAAGTGGAGAAAGAAACAGAGGAGGAATCAGAAACCCTAGCCCCACTTATCTTTGTGTGACGAAGGGACCCTCAAAATCAGTATTTATTTGAGGACGAAGAAGAATCGACGGCTGGGAAGATTTGGGGTGGGGTAGATTTATTGTTTAGATATAATTAATCTAATATACCCTCAAAAATCTATTATTCAATAGCTTTTCTAGTTAAATTAAAAAAAGACCTTCAACATCCTGAAAAAACATTGTACTTCCATGCCACTTACGTGTTTGAAACTTTGAACTGGAATAATCTTCCATTGAAAATACTTAATATTAATTATTAAAAGTATTCAAATTATTTTGTTATTATTAAAACAATAGGGCTAATTTTGTTATTATTAAAAAAATAGGGCTAATTTTGTTATAAAAAAAGAAGAAGAGGGAGGTGTTTGCGTTCTCTAAACGGTGCGTTCGAGATCTCTTGATATTTAAAAATATTTTTTTTATTATATCATTTAAAACACCATCATGTTCTTTTTTTAGAATCTGCCCTCCTCCTTTTTTTTCATTTTACTTCTCTTAAATTATAATTTGATTCTCTTGGTTTTTGATATTTTAATTTTAATTCTTTTTTTATTTTTGTTTTATGTTCTTGATCTTTTTGTAAAAAAATTATTTGCTTTCCATTTTATTATTCAACTTTAATTTATCTTCAATTTTTTTTATTCAACTTCCATTTTATATATATATATATATTTAAAAAAAACTCCAGAAAAAATAAAGAAATATAATTTTTCTCTTCAAAAAAAATTATAAAAAGAAAAGAAAACAGAACCTAAAGGCCAAAGGAACAGGTTTTCCTATAAACAAAAATTCAGTAAGAAGGGAAGTAATCGTGACCATTGATTCAAGGGTTCCTGCATCTATAAAAACAGTTCCATCTACTAAAATGAAACAGAGAAAGTAAATGGAGATGGAGATATCATCATCGGCACAGGCAGGTGAGAGCTCTTCCTCTGATATTGTATCTCGAGCTAGGAAATTGCTGTTTCGACGGATGCTAGTCGGAATCAAGGATGGACGGTTCTTCTTAGGAAGCTTTCATTGCATAGACAAACAAGGCAACATCATCCTCCAAGATGCAGTTGAGTATCGTAACACCCATCGATCCTCTCCTTCTCCAATGGAACAACGCTGTCTTGGTCTCATTCTTATACCTTCCTCATGTCGAACTTCTTGTCATGTCGATTGCTCTATTGAAGAACAACTATCCCTTTTGAAGTTTCAATAAATATTTCTACTTCTTGTTATTTTAACAATGCAAAAGTGCAACTTGTGAATTTTAATTTTACTGGGTTATTTCTTTCTTTATTTGCGATCGTTATTGATTGATTTATGTGTGTTCATTCTTTCTCTGTGATTGTCATATTTGTGATTCTTCCTGATTATTTCACTGGGGTCTTATCATTATTAGAAACTAGTACTGTATACTGTATCTATGGTATCAAAATAGATTGAATTTGGTGGCCCAGGCCTTGAGAGCAGGAATTTAAAACATGAATCAAAAACCCAGGAGGGTTATGAATCCAGCATGTGCTGGGAGCAATTACTGTCCATCATAGAAAGAGGAGGAGGAGGAGCAATATGGACAAGAGGAAGAGTGGATTAGATTCTTGGAACCGAATGGCCCTTCCATTTGGTGAAGGGTTTTCTCCACCCAAGCCGCCTCTGACCACCTTCATCGTTCAAACTGGCTATCATATTATCATGCTTTTGATTATTTATTTGGTTAATTTGCAGCTTGATTTTTGTTCCAAATAACGTGCTAGATTCAGTAATATAAATCATGATTCCAGAAAAAGGCATCATGAACAGCTATTGCTCTTCTTGAATGTTAATGAAGGAGCTACCCTGTTGTTAAAGTGTGTTCATATCCATGAGTTTTGCTGATTCATAGGAACATGTACATTTTAGGGACTTTGTGGATTCATGTTTGACTGGACTTGTACATTGTCCAAATCTACCTATGAAAGTACCTCATAGAGAATCATGTGAAGTGTGATAGCCATTAAAGCACCAATACATAGATCATTCCATTTGCAAAGTTGATGTTTTCAACGAGCATTTCATCTTCCATGTCTTCTAAACTGAAAAGAATGCTCTCCTTGAATTTAACAGCCACCAGAATGCCCAAGTTTGCTCAAGCTATCTTGAGCTGCGTGGCTTTCAGATTTTTCTGATCGGCTTCTACATGTGGCTAATTTAGCTACAGCATGTTGATTTGATACCTGTAACAGATGGGAACAGCATTTTCCAAGCATATCCTGGTTAATATCTGTGATCCAAAACAAATAACTTCATCCAGCCAAGAAGATTGTTCAAAGGCTTGAATCGAAGTGTGATTTTCAGCACAATCCAACTATGCGTAAGATTGTACATTTCAGAGGATGAAAGATGATTGATAGACAATGTAAAACATACTGATAATTTAATTTCTAATTTTGCATTGATCATGTCGAAGCACTTTCATTTTTAATCATTTTTTTTATATATACACACACTTGTTGATATCACATGTAAAATAGCAAGAGGCAGGTTTCACTTAAATAATAATATTTTTTTAAAAAAAATTAAATCATATTTCACTTAAATTTTGACAAAAAAAATTGACTAAATTGATCAAATTTGATTAAATTAATTATCACTTAGTTTAATATAAAACCCGGTTAAAACCAAAATCCCAAATTAATGGCTCACTAAATTTTGACACGTCGAGCCAAGTGTAATAACATAAAGGATAATAATCTATTTTAATGAATAAAAATTTAACGCATTCTCTGAAATGAGTTTTTTATAGATGCAAAAAGCTGAAAACTTTCAAGAAAATCCATGCACAGTTTATAACATCAAGGGTTGTCTCTAGTGACATGGCTGTCAACAGGGTTGTTGAGTTTTTTGCAAAATGTCCAAACTTTCCAGATTATGCATGTGATTTTTTGAGTCAATGTGATTGGAAAGTAAGGCTCATTTCCTTTTAATTCTTTGGTTTTTGGCTATTCTCTTTATGATAAGCCCAAGACTGCATTTTCGGTTTATAGTAGGATAGTGAAAGCTGGGTTTTTGCCTGATATGTTTACTTTTCCTGCTGTTCTGAAATCATGTTCTAAGTTTATGGGGGTTGATGAGGGTAGGCAGGTTCATGGGGGTGATTGTTAAGATGGATTTTGTATGTGATATCTATGTTGAAAATTCTCTTGTTCATTTTTATAGCGTTTGTGGGAGTTTGGGTGATGCTAGAAGAGTGTTTGACGAGATGCTTGTGAGAGATGTGGTATCTTGGACTCGTGTTATATCCGGGAATGTAAGAGAAGGCTTGTTTGACGAGGCTGTAGGTTTCTTTTTGAGGATGGATGCTGAGCCAAATGCTGCAACTTTTGTTAGTGTGTTAGTTGCTTGTGGGAGAAAGGGGTATTTGAGTTTAGGGAAGGGGATTCATCGCTTGATCATTGAGCGTGGGTACTTTCATTGGATGAAAAGCCAGCAATATAATCTTCCTCCGAGGTTAGAACTGTACGGATGCATGGTGGACTTACTTTTTAGGGCTGGACTCTTGGATGAGGCATTAGAATTGACAAAGGCTATGCCCATGCTACCTAATGTTCGGATAATGGGAGCTCTTCGTAGTGCGTGCAAGGAAAATGGAAATGTGGAACTCCCCCAAGAAATATTAGAACGCCTTGTGGAGCTTGACTCTCATGATAATGGGGTTTATGTGCTCCTCTCTAATATACATTCTATCAATCAAAGACGGGCTGATGTAACAAGAATAAGAAGATTGATTATGGAGAAGGGTATAGAAAAAACCCGTGTCAAGTGATGGTAAAGCTCATGAATTTGTTGTCGGAGATACAGGGCATTCTCAAGACAAGCACATTCGTTTATTGTTAAAACTCCTGTCAGATCAAATCTTTCTTGAAGAGCATCTTGAACTGCCATTCTTGACATGATCACACTTTCGTGGTAAGTTCTGTTTTCATGTTTTTGTTTCAAATTCTCCCAACTGATGCATTTAATTCATTTTTCTTAATAACACAGTGCTTAACTTGTATTAAGGGACACCGGGACTGTGATCATGGTCTATATTTGCTGTATGTAATTGTATATTGGAAGAGCAAGGTGTTTCCCTAAATATCTAACAGCACAAATTTTGTGGTACTCTTTGTTGGAAATCTTTAATCTGAAAAATCTGAAATTGATAGAAATTGAAGAACAAAAATAAAATCATAAATATTAGAATGAATCACATTCAATTCATTCCATAAAATCATAAATATTGGAATGAGACATTCATTCATTCCATAAAATCATAAATATTGGAATGAGACATTCATTCATTCATTCAATTTATTCAATCGAAACTTTGCCTATTTATAGGCTTACAAAAACTAGAAATTGAAATAAACTAGAACTCTCAATAGACTAGGAGAGGTTATTGGATAAGGATAGGATTTATGATAAATCCTATTAGAAATAGTAATCGAAACTAATTAGAACTCTATAGCTAAAAAAAAGAGTTAATCTCTTTAGAATCCTACAACTAAAACTTCTTATCTTCAAAGCTAATCTCATTAAAATCTAACACTCCTCCTTGAGATTTGCTTTGGATATCCCCAACTTCATCTTTAGGAACTCCAATCTTGCTAGAGGAAGTGCCTTGGTTATCACATCATGCTGAACTGGATTTTCATCAATTCTGTTTTGTCCCAAATCAAAAACAGCATAAACTTCAATTTTGCTCCTCTTGTCTTCGTGTACCATTTCACACGATCAACAATACAAATATGAGTTTGAGCTTCAAATTTCTGTGGCAAAGAAACCATCATTTTCTCTACCACCTTTTGATCTTCAATCACCTTTCCAAGCAACCTCATTAACCTCATTTGATTCATAACATCCATTAATCTGCGAGAATAATCCTTGAATCCCACAGTCCCGTAAGAAAACTGCTCTGATACCAATTGTTGGAAATCTTTAATCTGAAAAATCTGAAATTGATAGAAATTGAAGAACAAAAATAAAATCATAAATATTGGAATGAATCACATTCAATTCATTCCATAAAATCATAAATATTGGAATGAGACATTCATTCATTCCATAAAATCATAAATATTGGAATGAGACATTCATTCATTCATTCAATTTATTCAATCGAAACTTTGCCTATTTATAGGCTTACAAAAACTAGAAATTGAAATAAACTAGAACTCTCAATAGACTAGGAGAGGTTATTGGATAAGGATAGGATTTATGATAAATCCTATTAGAAATAGTAATCGAAACTAATTAGAACTCTATAGCTAAAAAAAGAGCTAATCTCTTTAGAATCCTACAACTAAAACTTCTTATCTTCAAAGCTAATCTCATTAAAATCTAACACTCCTCCTTGAGATTTGCTTTGGATATCCCCAACTTCATCTTTAGGAACTCCAATCTTGCTAGAGGAAGTGCCTTGGTTATCACATCATGCTGAACTGGATTTTCATCAATTCTGTTTTGTCCCAAATCAAAAACAGCATAAACTTCAAATTTTGCTCCTCTTGTCTTCGTGTACCATTTCACACGATCAACAATACAAATATGAGTTTGAGCTTCAAATTTCTGTGGCAAAGAAACCATCATTTTCTCTACCACCTTTTGATCTTCAATCACCTTTCCAAGCAACCTCATTAACCTCATTTGATTCATAACATCCATTAATCTGCGAGAATAATCCTTGAATCCCACAGTCCCGTAAGAAAACTGCTCTGATACCAATTGTTGGAAATCTTTAATCTGAAAAATCTGAAATTGATAGAAATTGAAGAACAAAAATAAAATCATAAATATTAGAATGAATCACATTCAATTCATTCCATAAAATCATAAATATTGGAATGAGACATTCATTCATTCCATAAAATCATAAATATTGGAATGAGACATTCATTCATTCATTCAATTTATTCAATCGAAACTTTGCCTATTTATAGGCTTACAAAAACTAGAAATTGAAATAAACTAGAACTCTCAATAGACTAGGAGAGGTTATTGGATAAGGATAGGATTTATGATAAATCCTATTAGAAATAGTAATCGAAACTAATTAGAACTCTATAGCTAAAAAAAAGAGTTAATCTCTTTAGAATCCTACAACTAAAACTTCTTATCTTCAAAGCTAATCTCATTAAAATCTAACACTCTTTAATTCTAAGAAAATCCCTCCAAGAAAGGGAAAAGGAAAAGGGCTGAGCTTAATAACTGTTCACGGTAGAAGGCAGGCATTTTTTCACCCTCTCGTGTTATGCGTGGCCCACCTCCTAGTGTGTATGGTAAAGGAGCTGAAATCGCCATGATGAATGATCTTAAAAGTTAGAATCATATTGGTAATCTCTCACTCAGTATTGGAATCTGTAAAAATGGAGCAATTACTAAAGTGGCTTTAATAAAAGAAGTCTGAACTCTGAAGTATTATATTCTTAGCATGTTGCCATGATCTTTAGCAACACGGTACTGGACACCAGGCTCTTTGCATGCTTTCATGTTAGTTTAAATATTTGCTTATTAAGCTTGCAAAACTTAATATCAATGAAGTTTTCCAGTTTGATTCCTGGGTTTGATATAAACACTACCGCTGAACTTGCAACCCATGTTTATCCCTCACTTTTTGGATGTTCGATCGAGTGATTAAAGCTTCCATTCTCCCATTTTAATATAATTTCCACAGCAGGTTAGAGCAAAATGATTGCTATTCAAACCATTTATGTGAATACCCTTTTTTTTTCTTTGTGCTTTGCTGAGAGACTTGGGAGTCCTTAAGTGCTCATCCTTTTGCCCATGACTTTCTTATACATTTATCAAATTAAAGATGGAGAAAGCCAAATAAAATTCAGGATCAGCATGAACCATGGCCAAAGCCCTGTCACATGGAAAGTGAGGAGCAATTTTTATATTTTACCCTATCAATTCCTTGCAGATGTGTTTTTCCTATTTTAAGTCATTATACGGTTCTTCTGCTAAAATATTTGCAATGTGTGCTGTACAATGTCTAAAATGTTAAAGAGAAGATCATGAGCTGACTGCAAAGCTCTGAAATTAATAACTGAAAGAATAACTTGGCTTACCTCTCTTTTCTTTTGATAGTTCCCTTCATACACATTTACAATTTACTTGATTCCACAGCGCACAGCTCGATATAGCGAATCCCATAATCAGAGACAGTAAAATGGTGTGTTAAACTTCAACAGTTTTCTGGTTTAGAGCTGTATATCTCCACTTTGCCTTCTCCACAAAGTCAGCATCCAGGAATTGAGCAATGAAAGCCCAAAACCTGTAAGTGTCCTCAAAATTGGCCAGGACTCCAAGTGCAACTGTAACAACTGTTATTCCTAGATCAGCTTTCTCTTTTCTTTTGTTTTTTACAGCTCCCTTTGCTCCACTCACCCTCTTCTCTAGAACAGTTGCCTTTTCCTCCTCGTACTTGTCCGGGAATGATATATGATGTATGAATCCGTAGCTAAGAGATATATTGCTCCGATCAGCTAGTTTTTGTACAAGAGGAGCCTCCACCTTTTCTCCTTTCCAGTCAAACAGATTGAAGGCTAATGCAGGTCCTCTATCAAACTTTACCCTTGGACCATATATTCTAACTAGGGGAATTTCCTCCGTGTTTGGATGCTTGAGTTTCAACAAAGCATTCACCATCCAATTTATAAGGCACCTTGCTCTGTTACTTACCCGTGTAAGTCCCAATGAATCAACCTGGTCCAACCCCCTGCATTCGATTTCCAAGATCCCATTTTCTTGTCGCATTACTTCAGCAGGCTTCCCTGATTCCACAATCTCTGAAGTTTTTGATACTTTCTGTTTTGCAGTTGCTCGTGTAGTTTGAGACTCAGAGGTTTCTCCTTGTTCTACTCTTCCAGATTGAGTTGTCTGGCTTGTTATGGGGCCTGAGAAAGAGTTAGATGAGTCCAATTCATCTTCTTGTAGCCCCAACTTGGATAGATGTTCAAAGTCTGAATCAGTACCAGAAAATTCATCCAGTAACTGGAGCGGCTTCTTTGCCCGGACAAGATTTACCATTCCAGCACCCAAAGAATCTTCTAGGATGGGAGCAGTAGATTTCTTGACGAAGAGACATCCAAATCCAGACGGATTTTCCCCAAAAATCTTGTAGAAGGAACAAATGAGGAAGTCTGGGCGAATGAGAGAGAGGCCGAAGCTGTCCATGTCTTTTGGGCCCAATGCGCAAGCATCAATCAAGATGTGCCACTCATTCTCCTTTGCTCTGTTCATCCATAAATATGGATACCTGGCTCCAGTCATTCTAGAATGAAGTGGGAAGACAAATAGTCCTCTCTTCATCTTCTTTCTCTTGCTCTTCATCTCAACCATTTCCCTCAATTTTGATGACTGAATCCTTAGACCAGGCCACGAGAACTCCGCTGACATGACCTGGGCTCCTTTCTTCTCAGAGCTATCAATCATTGCTTCCACTGCCTCACTCTCATAGTCGTACACAGTCAGAAGCTTTCGGCTAGTCTTGAAAGGGTAAGACTCTGCCAGAAGTTTGAAAGCCGATGTTCTGTTTGCGGTGAAAACCATAGAGTAATCATTTTCAGATATATTAAGAAAACTCATGATTCTTTTCTTCATTGCAGATTCTAATGCTGATTCTTGTCCACCATGAAGCAGCTGTGTCTTTAAATTCCCTGTCTTGTAGGACAAACTGAAGAAGGGAACATGCATGTTTTGAGGAGGAGGAGGAGGAGGAGAAGAAGCAGAAGGGAGAATCTGTTTATCCAAGCCATGTTTTTGCAGCTGGGCGTAGGAGAACAGGCCTATGCCGATATAATCAAGGCAGGTGTGGTTGGAGATTGCAAGATGACTGTATTCCTGGGCTCTTGTCTGATCAACTTGATATGTTTCTGAGTATTGTGGATATACTTTGATGAATCCATCGAATGATTCTTGCAAAGAAGGGAGAGACTCGGGATTTGTGAAATGAGTGTTTGGGAAGATAGATGAAGTCGTCGTCTTAGCAAAGTTCTGGCGACAGGTTGCTGATGTGTTTCTAGGCTTGCTGATTTTGTTTAGAGGCTCAGGAAAGCCAAAGATGGGGCTTGGACAGCAGCCATTAAGGCATCCTTGAGAGACTTCTTCTAAGCAACGAGGCTGCATCTTTTCTCTGCCTGCTATATCCTCTCACCACCACCGATATTCTCTCATCGTTTCTACCTCCCTCTCCACTCTCTTCTTGTTTGTGAGCTTCTCTGCAATCAGTTTGGAGGTCAGTTTATAAGAAGATATTTCTATTTCTTACAGTTACCTCGGGTGTTTTAGCTTTATTGACAGGGACAGGATGTCTCCTCTAGCATCACACGTATGAAAACTTTGAACAAGTCAGATCTTGAAGATGTCCTTGTCTCACATTAATTTACACAGTTGACCATGTTTTATCTTTCAATATTCCATTGCCATGTTTATTATTAGCTAGCTGGCTTGGTGTATGCTTCTTACCATCACCTCATACATTATCATTGGAAAATCAATCAGAACCACACAGCTCAATCATTATCTGAAATCCTACATGCAAGACTAATTTCTGACTAGGCATGACAATGCCATACAATTGCCATTCAAGTTGAACCAGGATGTCGTTTAATTCCGTTTTGCTCTCTTTCTGTGTTTCAAAATGTTAACAGTTATCAGCCAACCAGGAAGCTGTGGTGTGGTATTTCCTTCATTATTGTCTTAACCTGTTTGAAAGGAAGGACATGTGTGCTAGCAACAGACATAAGTGGAAGACAAAACTGCTTTTTTTTTGGTTGCATCAATCATGGCTGGAAAAAAGCTTCTTTAGTCTTCTTGTCAAGTAGGTTGCTTCACGTTTAAGGCTTAGATTTGTAGACATTGCAATCCTCACTGGGCCAAAGCCATTTCTTCTTCAGCTGTCTCCATTATTTGGGTGCATGGTGAGCTGTCTCCATTATATCTGTGCCAATTGTCCTTGCCAATGATTGCCATCCATGGCTGCTTTAGCTGTTCCAAGTTTTTTCTTCTTCTTTTCAGGCCCTCCTCCTCCTCCTCCTCCTCCTTCTCGAGGTTTATAATCTGTGGACACGATTTTCGACTTTAATCAGGGTAATGAAGACTAGAAGTTCCTTTTTTATGATAAAAGAAAGCGAGAATGACATTATTGGTCTCTGGAAACATAAGAAGAAAGCAGTCAAAAGGGTCAGCTGGAGGCTTTTTTTCCAAGTCACATGATCATGATTACTCCTGCTTTACATTTGAATGTTGATTCGGAGATTCAGAATCATTGCCCTAATTGAATTGAATTTCAAACTTCGTTCCACTTGGGCAGCATCACCTGCCACAAGTTCTCGGAGGAGAATTAACTGAATAAAAAACATAAATTGCCTAAGCAATTTCACCTGAAGGGTCTATGAACTTTACCATTTTCAAGTTATTATTAAATACATTTCTTCCATCAACACAAAAACAAGGGCGGAGCTATAGATGCACTTGGCCGGCCTTACATCACCATGCTGCTGTCCCCAACAACCTCCTATTTACCGAGTCCATGTTGGGTTTTTTATGCTGACGCTGGAAATTTTTAGATTCGATCCGGTCGAGCTAATCAAAACTATGCAAACTAATCAAGTGAGCTGAGAGTCACCTGAACAAGATCCAAGGTTCTCGCTTGACAAAAATCTTTAAGAACAAGGTATATGCTTTAGGGTTAGAGGGATATCCTCAAAAAGACTTTAGTTTTTGTTCTTTTTTCTATTTTTTTGGGCTTAAAAATCTCTATCTTCTACAGAACCAAATCTTGAAAGACTCTCTTCCAATATTGTGTGATTCTTCTTCGGGGGGGGGGGGGGATGGCGCTGTGGAAATGACTGTACACCGTAAAACTTTTCGGTCGGCGAGGGGGCAAAAAGCAGTTATGGCGCTGATGCCCCACTCTATCTATTAATTAGAATATTGGAAGCTAGTTGAGTTAGCTTGGCACGTGCGTAGCAGCATGTATGTATGTATGTGATGGCTTTTCAGTGCTCGAAGTAAGATTGCAAGGCTGGCGGGGTAGCCCTACTACTTAAGGACACTATCTTAATTTACGGGCATGCTTTTATAAATCTGAATTCAGAAGATTTCTTATCATTTAGTAGATTTCTTAAGAAAATCACAGCGAATCGTTAGGATATTGGACTGGCTGCCTTGCTTTCTGAGATCAAATTTTCGTTAATCAACATTAAATAAATAAAAGAGAATAAATTTTAAGCCATGAACACAAAATAAATCATCGGCTCAATTAAAATCCATATATGGCTTCAAAACCTCGTCCATGCATAAACAATACAGTACATTTTAACTCTGTGCAGTCAGAACTTTAAACAGCATAGTTTTGCATTATTTTGACTCAAAATTTATATTGTTCTTACAATTTCTTTTTATAAATATGTATTCATTAATCTTGGCTTTTTTTTATACATATAAACTCATTTTGGTCCCTAACTACATTACGTGTGTGAGAATGAAGCCCTTGAAAGCAGACAGGGAAGAGAGAATCAAGTTTTTTGGATTTCCAGGATCATTTAAAACTTATTTCGAGATTCAAAAATAATTTTTAAAAAATTATTTCTGATACCATATTAAAAAATTATTTCATCTAAAAGCTTTTAGCTCGGTGTTATTTTATTAGCCATCTTATGGGGAAAAAACATAATTTATATTCAACTATGATAATTCATTTAGGACATAATCTTTGCATATACCAAGATCCGGCCCACTCTTTAAAACTCTTTAAGAGCCCAACAAAAATCTCTTCAGAAAAAAAAACCAAATAGAAATAGAATCGCACAATTTAATTAATAATAATAAAATTAAACACTCCCATGTCTTAATTAGCACAATGGCATCATTACACATATAGAGTGGTTTTGAAGTGCTTTTCATCTCGTTTGATTCAAACTTTTTGAACTTTCCTTCACCTGCAGACTACCGAGTGCTCCTTGTAACTAGATTTATTGAACAAAGCTATAATTTGCAACATTTTTCTTTCCAGGATTTCGAAATGTATTGCACGATTTTTATCCTACGTACTACATGTTCATGGTGATGAATAGCAGGATGTGCCAGCTTTTCAGCACAGCAGGAACACCATAGATTCCTTCGGCGAGGCTACTTTGCGTCTCGTTTCAGAAATCAGTGATATAAATGCTAGAGAATAATATAAATCATATTCTGGGGCCTCACCTACAAGCTTGAGCTTTTAGGTGAGATGGTTCATTAACATGGTATCAGAGCCTTATTGATCCAGCGGTCATGAGTTCGAATCTCACCATCCCTATTCTATTTGATAAAAACCAAGCACAAGGTGATGTGGGCTTGTGCAAGTTTCAAGCCCAAAGGACTTTCACTTGAAGGGGTGTGTTAGAGAATAATATAAATCATATTCTGGGACCTCACCTACAAGCTTGAGCTTTTAGGTGAGATGATTTCTTAACAATAAATATCATTGTAGACTGCATGCTCAAAGATTTAGTGTTATATAAGATGGGAATGTGGAATGATGTTCATCACTCTGAGGTGGATCTGGTTCTCATTAGTTCGATCGGAGACGGTGAACTGGCCATCTTGCTGGAAATATTGCTGTGTTTCTCAAAATTCTAGATACACAGATATGTAGGTGATGAAGCTTTGTCAGCTTGAAACTTGATAGAGAATTATTTGAAAGCCGGAGAAGAAAAGTTGTCTCCGTCAAGAAAAGTAAGAGGATTGAAGGTTATAGCTTCAAAATTATGAGTAAGAAAGCATAGAAAGAACAAGACGTCCAGGATTAGCAAGCCATCATATCCCCAATATCAATCATCATTTTGGAGAAATTAAGGAAAAAATCAAAATTTTAGCAGACTCGGCTACACAGTTAGAATAGGTGCAATGATGCATGGGACTCAGTCAATGATCTTAAGGTATATGTTTTGGTTTTGAAACTGCTTGAGAAAATGAGGAAGAAATCACACCTTTGCTTTAAAAGGAAGCAGAACACATAATCTACTGAGATGACATTTTTTTTCTTACTTGTGCCACAAAGATGATATTCAAGTTCATTATTTTAAGCTAAAGAAGTCAAAGGGCAACTCTCCTTTGGCAAGCCGATGAGATGAAATTCTGCCATGTCTGCCCCAATCACCATTGCCTGCCAATTAAGAGGAGCCCTTCGACTGGTTTGCTTATCAAAGAATGATATACATCTACTAGCTTGCTGCTTCTGGTTTTTCCAGATTTCCCTGAACAAGCTTTATAAACACTTTGATGGGGCACTAAGTTTGGAATAAACCCTTGAAGAAATGGCATATGCCATGGATAATCCTGTGGATATCCTTGTGAAGAGTTCTTTTCATTTTTGATAAATAGGGAGGGTATTTTTGAGCAGTCACTACCATGGCAGATATCTTTCTCCATATCCATTTCTTGAAAAAGCTATTAATAAGAACATATTTGAGATTCTTTCTCTCACTGTGTCCTCTGATTGGAAGCAAGGAAAGGATAAGAAAAGGAAAAAGGAGTTGAGAAGAGATGCTCCTTCAAGTTACGATCGAAGACTGTTTCTTTTCATTTTCTTTATTATGATGGCTTTTCGGAAGATTTAAAGTTCAAATAAGGTGGTATTTTCCTAGCTCGTGTAAGCATAGTCATTCACCTCTGAATTGCATAGAACAACAACATTAAATACATATTAAAGATGCATTAATGAACAAAGTAATTGATGTCATGCGTTTAAAAGCCTTTTACTTATAAATTAGTTAGTATGTCGGACCCTTGAATTCAATTAAAGTATAAACAATCATAATCTCTTCCTAGATTGAGTCTTAAGCAAGATGGCGATTTTTCAAAATAAAATCTTCTTGGTTCTATTGTGTTTGATCGGCGTGTTTGCGGGTACTCCAGCACTTGCAGGAAACAATACTGCACCATCGGGAGAGCCTTTTCCCAGGCCTAGCAAAAACATGGAAGGTTGCGCTGCGAAGTTGACTGTCCCGTGTGGATTAGAGGTTTTTCGTAGTTTTAGTGGCAACAATAACAACCCATCAGACAAGGTTGATTTCCTCTGCATTTTATCTCTGTACAACTCAATTTGTCTACGTTGCTTGCTTAGTCATAAACCTGTCGTAATAAGTGTACAAACACATGCAAATTTACAAATCAGTGGATTAAAACCCAACGGCTTTAAGAAAACTTGCTTCCTTGATTCGTTGGATTCCAATCGAAGAGCTAGTACCTAGAAGAAACTTTTACATAAAATCGTTATATATATATTGGCGAGAGTTGCCACTGAAAAAATCTAGATGGAACTTGCACTGAAAATTTTACAATTCAGGGGTATGAATGAACATTGTTGAAGCTAAAGGGGGTAAAATAAAACTATAAAAACCCACCAGGGCTGGAATATTTCCGAAAAAACACCACCACTTAGTTTTTTTACATGTATTTATTTCGGCGACAAAGAAGAAAGAGTGCTGTGGTGCAGCTTGCGAGCAAGGAAAAAGGACCCAAACTTCCAATTTTCCAATCAGAGTCTTCATTATTCCTCTAGGGTTTGTTTCATTTTCTTCTCCCTATCACATACAATTGTCTTTTCTTGCTTTTAACTTTTACAACTTGCAAAGGCTATCAAATTTGACTTAACAAGAAAACATCAAGTGCATGCATGGAAGGTGTTTGATAAAACTCACAAGAAATTAATTGTTTCTGTAAACAGCTCATCTCATCTCAATCTTCTGTTCTTGAAAAAAAAGAAACGCATGCATACTGTACTGAACGAGTTGCTGGAGGATTTAGGACTTGTACTTATTGTGTGCAAGTCTGTCTGTATAGGCTGTTAAAAAATGCTGCCGCAGAAGATGAAGAAGGCCATCACAGATAACCCAAAGCAGCTTGCCAACTTAATTGATCTTGTAAATTTACCTTCTACACTTAGAGATTTTGTGGGTCAGTCTCAGATTTCTCATTTGGGCTGTTTCGTGCGTGTCTGGTCCTATATCAAAACCAACAACCTCCAGGTACTTTTTTTTAATCTCTTTTTGCTTACGTTTTTATGCTATTTGGAAGTAATTTTCTCGATTACATGAATTGCTAATACCCATAGATAAAAGAAAGATTATTTTTCATTCATTTTTTCTTAAAAAGAAGAAATATTCTTAATCCTGTTCATCTAATTCTTCAAACTTTGCGCTGTCATAGATGAATATACATGTTATTCACTGTAGCGGTGTTTCAGCTAAAATGGGACCTGTCATTTGATTGGATTTAAAGGGTGCTTCATTTTGTTACTTAATAACCTTAACGAGACAACTTAAATTTTCTTGTCATTTTGAGAACAAAATATGAGGATATGTAGGAGCTGCATCATAACATGCCACAGCTGATTCTAATTGTGGAAATTGTTATCTTTGCTATTATTTTTACATTCGGTTTTATTAATGTAATTCTCTTAACTAACTCTTGCCAAAACTGTGTGGTGTATGTCATTTAGGATCCAAACAACAAGAATGTGGTCAATTGTGATGAAAAGTTGAAAAGTATCTTGTTGGGCAAACAACAGGTTGAATTGGTCGAACTTCCTGCGCTAATCAAATTGCATTTTCCGAAACAAAAAAAGTAAGTGGGCGTTTGGGATCCAGATGCCTAACTTGCTACAATGTCATATCACCTAAATATCTTAATGTTTCATGGTGCATCATGTACTTCATGAGTTTTATCACTTTTGAATTTGTGACTCATTCGATATAAAGTTCAAGCTTTCGTTCTTTTTCTAGAATTTGTTATTATAGGATTCCTTTCATTTATTTATCTATTTTGACCGGACTTGTCTATCCACTATGCAATGCTAATCCCTTGTCCAATGGAATAGAGGGAATCCATCGAACATATTGTTTAAAATCGTCTCTCTCTGCTCTTCAAAACATTTTGACTGGAATTATTCATCGGTGGATTTGTGTTATTTTTGTTAAAGAATATAACAATAGAATCACTTCTTCAATTTGAACCCTTTTAGATTGATGCTGTTTCTATAGAGTTGTTATGATATACCTTCCTGATTCTGATCCATTGATGACATTTTGTCCATTCTTCAGATTTCCCTGAACAAGCTTCATATACACTTTGACGGGGTTGGCACCCTTGAAACAATGGCATACGCCATTGATAAAGCTATGGATATCCTTATTAGGAGGCCCTTTTCATTTCTATGATAAATAGGGAGGTTGTTTTTGGAGTACGCAATACTATGGCAGACATCTTCTCCATATCCATGTCTTGAAAGAGCTATTGCTAAAAACATATAAGAGATTCTTTCTCTCATTTTTGTCCTCTGGTTGGAAGCTAGGAAAGGTCAAGAAAAAACTAGGGGCAGTTGAGAAGAGATCCCCCTTCATGTTATGAAGATGAGCAATTCACAAGTACCTTATGCTTAGGCCATAATAAGAGGGCTTTTCAGTGTTTGTAAATTCAAATAAGTTACAAGGGGGGGCCTTTAGGAGAAAAAAATGAAAGATAAGAGATTAAAATGAAACACATAAAAAGAAATGTTTTTTTTCCCTAAAATTATAGCTAAATATACACTTTAGTCTTCAACCTTTTATATTATAAGATCTCATTCCTTAACAATTTAAAAAAAAAAAAAATTTTGATCTTAAATTTTATTTTATTTTTATTTCCTTATTCTTGATTTGCAAGAGGAGAGAGAGTGGCTGAATTCTAATGATTGAAAGAAAAAGTGAGGCTGTGAATTATTCTGACTACTAAAATTAGTAATTTAGGTGTCAATGTTTTTTTTTATTCCTAAAGTTTATACAAGATCCCCCCCCCCCCCCCCCAAACTTGTTTGAATTATGGATATGAACCTAAAACAGAATTTTAGTTTCGGTTTGATTGTGGATTTTGAAGATAATGTTTTGGTTGATAGAGGTCATGGACATGTTCTATAAAAGGTTAAGAGTATTGATTGGTTTATCCATTTGTTTATTGGTAACATGAAACTTGTTGGACTAATAATCAGTCCAATTACTTCAAGACAAATGACAAACTCAATTGACAACTACGTTAGAGTTATAAACAAATGACCTTCCAAGTTCAGCCATTATTTAGAATCCTTTTTAAAGTAGTGAAAGCAAGAGTTGCAATTACAAGCCAAATGCTAAATGTGTGTGTGTGATCGATTAAGCAGCTGTAAGGAGTGAACAAAAATCTTTTCAAAAATCAATTAGATGTCCCCTCATCGATTCAATTATTCTGATGTGATATAATGGAGCTAGTTCCAAATTATAGGCAGAATATATTTAAAAACACAGTAAATTATAGGGATTTGATAAGACACGCAAACAACCTATCTACTAGGAGAATTAATCCCAAATTAATTATAAAATAAAACTTTTTTCCTTATGTTTCCCTAGAAAAATGTATTAATGTGGTAGATCTGATGCTTACAAGCTAATTGGAGGGTTCTTCGTCTTCTTCTTCTTCTTCTTTCCAGGATGCTCCCCTCTTCTCCCTTCTCCAAAAATGGCGGCCTTTTAATGCCCGAGTTGTCAGATATGAAAGCGACACAGCAACACCCTACCGCTAACAGGATCCATAATTATGGATAAATTAAGGCAAGTGTGTTGCCTTCTTGATATGAACAATAGGGTTTAATTAAGCTAAGCTTGTGGAGGCCACTCGCCAATCTGATATGGCAAATTAAGAAGAAACTACGAAACAGTGCCGTTTCGGAGTATGATAAAAGGATGCATGAGCAGAAAATATATACTTCTTTCACACACACACACATATACACACAGAAGGAACCACAGTGCAGTGAGCTCCAAATTTAGCTTAATTTAGACAACCTTAATTTAGCTTTTCTAGGAAAAATAACTTTCTCTATGAACTGATCGAAACTCGATGGTAGAATTCATTTCCCATATATCACAAACTAAACTAGAAAGCATATGAGCGTGAGAAGCTGAAAAGGGATCGATAGAAGAAGGAAGAAAGAAAGAAAAACCAAGCATGCTAAAAGCCTTGACTAATAAGAAGCCATTGCTCATCTCCGATCGAGAACTACCTCAGCAGCTTCCTTGGGTTTGAATAAGTGATCTTGATGACAAGTCCAGGGAAAACGTCATCCGGGTCATGGATATGCGGGTTCTGCTCCACTATAAATGGGTCGCCGCACTTGTCACTGATGGTGTGGAGGGTCTCTCCTTCTCCAACGACATATATTTCATCACAAGGTCTCCCCAAAAGCTGGCTTCCCTTCACAGGCTGATCTCTTGGGTTGGAATTCTCTCTGATAGACACCAATAATATTAGGCATATGAGGGCTATGGCACAGTTCCATGACGCTACATCAGCTATCACTAACGAAATTTTCATGGTTTTCTTTGAACAAGAGAAATCCATGTTCATATAAGATAGAAAGGAGAGATGGGTGTTGAATCTTTGGATGGAACAGGAAGGACAGTGTATATGTGGCTATGTAGAACGTAAATCATGTGTACGTGTATTTATATTTTTGGTGAGGGGGTCACTGGAATTTATTTGGTCCCCATACTCTTAATTTTATCTTAGTTTAGTTCTTATACTATTTTTATCCTAATGTCAGATTTCAGCTTCTTGTTTTGTTGCAATCGTTTGATTCTTCTATCAATTGTCGTCAAAGATGAGGATCTTTTTAGCACGCAACAAAAAGGAAAGGGATTTGAGAAAAGTCTTACGAGAATTCTTGATTTCATGGAAATAAAGAGCTTTGAGAATGATATTAGAACATTATAGCCATAGAAAAGCATCTAAAATACATTAATTTAATGTTTTTTCAATTAAAAAAACAATTTCGAAAGCATTTACAAAGGAGGGTCGACCCGCATTATCAAATGAAGCATCAAGTGCTGTCTTGATATCGAATTCAAAAGGTAAGGGATCAAAGTGAAACAAAATTAAGAGTAGGGGGATCAAAGGGGGGTAGTGAAAGTATGTTGTCGACGTTACAAAGCAAGAAAAGAGAGAGGTTTGGCCGTTTGCGTCGGGCGGAAGTTGGATTCAACGATATTGGAAACTTTGTATTTTGGACGTGCTTGAAAGGTTATACGACACAAGTCATCTTCACTGCCATCAATTTTCCGTGAAGGACATTGATGACTGATTAGGGTTACTACACATATAATAACTTGAACCTTTATTAGGGCTTTTTAAAAAAAATAGGTTTTAGATTGTAAGCAGGGAAGGGATGAACTCGGATTTATTAGAAGAGTGATCATTAGCATTAATTAATGTTTTATTTGAAGAAACAGAATTTCCAACAAGAGGTATTGCCACTGGTAATCTCAAGGATTAAGAACATGGTATGAACACAGCTTTCTTTCCTTTTCTATCTAATACTTGTTTATTATTTATCAATGAATAATCTCACTTAAAAATTTAAATTATTATGTGAGATTCTAGAATATGATTTATATTATTCTCTAACACATCCTATCAAGTGAAAACTCTTTGGGCTTGAAACTTGCACACAGACTCATTCTATATTGTGCTTGATTTTTATCAAATAGAATGAAAGTGGTGAGATTTGAACTTGTGACCGCTGGGTCAACAAGACTCTGATACTATATTAAGGAATTATCCCATCTAAAAGCTTAAGTTGTTAGGTGAGACTTTAGAATATAATTTATATTATTCTATAACATTATTGTTATTGTGTTTTAATAACGTTAGAAAGCATGCACTAGGTCTCTGATGGACTTGACGTTAGAGTCTTCGTGTATGAATTCAGACATTAAAACTTGTTCTAACATGTTGCAATTATTCGTAAAAAGATGTCACGACCACGTTGTTTAACAATCATTTTTTTTTTTGACATCTAATGTCTTGATGAAGAAAATAGGATACTCAATGTGTTTGTTAACGTGGCCTACCCATAAAATCACAATCAAATGTAGTCTTTAACTTTATGATAATGAGTACAATAAACTTCATCCATTAATTAAAAAAAAAGGTGCAAATGCTATTAAGGATCCTTTTACTAAAAACAATAATTCAAGTTTAATAAATTAATTTGGGAATTGTATGTGTAAATAAATGATGATATATTTGTTAATTCAACCGGATGTTATTTATTATTTTTAAATAACCATAAGGAGGCAAGCGAAAGGGTAAAGTGAAGTATGATTGATTTTCAAATTAATTTTTATTTAAAACTATGTTAAATATAATTAAAAACAGGTTTAATTTCACTCCGGAACAGCACCTGGGATTCTGAGGAGTGGCATGTTGCGTGAAGAAATATGACTTCCCCACCCCCTCACTACCTTTCAAAAAACTGTAACCATCAGAAATTGTCCAAAAACCAGCCGACATTACCCTGAACCCGAAAATACTGGGTTAAGCAGCTGATATATTTGGTTGGAAGTGCTTTTTTTTAATATTTTTTAATAAAAATAATAAAAAAATTATTTTTGTTTTTTATTTTAAATTAAAAAAATTATGTTTTAGACAATTTTCATATGCTAATGTCAAAAATAATTTTAAAAAAAATAAAAAAATATTATTTTGATATATTCTGGTAATTTTTTTTATTAAAATGGATATGCAGGTCAGTTTGTGTGTATCTCGACTAATCCTATTATCTCTAAAATTAATGACCATGTAAATCTCTAGTAATTATCATGTCACAAAACTTAAATCTAAAATCACAGGATAACATATCTTTAATCTCAAGCTATTCATGACATGTGCATGTTAATTCCATCCTAGAGGTCCCAAAATTTCCAATTTTGAAGAGATCATAGATTAAATTAATTAGTGGGCAGTAAGTCCAGTCAATTCCTATAATTGGGATCCAAAGAATTTGTGAGAGAAATTAATGTGCAAAAGTCCAAAGAAACAGCGAGCTTTTATTGTACACATTCGATAGTACGGTAATGTGAGGTCGAAATAGTGTCCATTTTTAATTATAGTTTTAAAAGTTTTTGATAGCACAGAGGTAGTGTTTGTGAATGTGGTAATGAAGTGTTCTCATTTTTTTATATTTTAGATAATTTTTATATGTGGATATAAAAAATATTTTAAAAAAAATAAATATTATTTTAATATATTTTTGAAAGAAAAAAAATCAAAAATCACACACAAAATATATCAGATGAAAAATCGCGGTCATGTCTTTCATGGTAATCATTCCTATCAACTTTCAGCAATTGATGGATCGTGATCTTCATAAGAGAAAGACATTTGGCTTGAACACAGAGTTGGCTGAACTTCGAACCAAAACAGAAGCTTCCGATAATAATAGAAGAAGAAAAAATCATAAAAGCAGATCAGAATCGCAGGCTGGGATTCTAATTGGTTGTCCTTGGGTTGATTCATGACATAGTCAGAAAATACTTCAGTTCATTCCAAATTCTGATGTTATGCTACAGCTGCTCTATGAACCTCACACGAGAAAATATAAATACCTAATGATATCATAAATGAATTTTAGAAAATAAATAATAAAATTATTTTAATACATTTTCAAGCAAAAAAAAAAAAACTTTTCAAAAAACATTCACTTCCACAAAGTCAAACACTACCAGCATCAGGATATACAAACATGTACAATATCTGTATGCAACTGCAGAGTGCGGGCAACACTTGAAACTTTTGAATAAAAAAAACACAACACAGTACATTCCTGAAGACATCCGAGGAATCATTGAGAGACAGTGGCCAGAGGTTAGAGATTCTTTCAAACATATTTCAGATCAACTCAATTGACATAGATTTTGATAAGATTGCAGCGAATGTTATGAATTTACTTAACGTAGATTCATAGTTCTCTCAACTGATACAAGTATAGCTTGGATATTAAACGTGTTTTCTTTTTTCTACAACTATGGTGGCCACTAACACTAGGAACCCCAAAACTGGCAATCTCTACTTGATTATTCCTCCCGCAAGCTTACATCATAGGAGAACCCGTGAAAAGAAAAGGGATTAAAATTAAATAATAGTGAAGGAAAAATATATGATGACACATAAAATAGAAATGGCCATCAAGTTGTGGCGGTTGGTACAGCGACAGAATTCCACACTCTCACTTGACCAGTGCCATCGCCAGTGAAAAATAGTCCCCCAGGACCTGTTTGAATGGCACGGATCTCTTGCTTTGCAAAAATTTTGCCCTTTTCTGAAAACCTGAAGATGGGTAGAAACATTGCAGTTAAGAGCAGTAAGTCAGCAGACAGATATGTTGGGGAACAAAAAAGAAGCTGACGTACAAAACTACAATTTTTTATATTGATACAATTTGGAAAACAAAAAAAGGACGAATCGCTAAAAACTCACGATGGCAAATCAAAGAAGTGGACTGAAGAGTCATTGCTAGAGCATAACAAGATTGGCTTGCCTTCCAAATCATGCATCCCACAAAGGGTAAGCAGGCCCTGCAGCAGACAGGGTGTAATAAGTCTATGAACTATCCTCATAGTCCAGAATTTTATATTGAAAAGCACCGAATCACTTTCAAAAGGATGGAAAAAGATCTATTCTTGGCTTGACCATTTATCATGAATATTAATGTTTTAAATGTTTCTGTAATCAGCATCCACCCCTCAAAACCCAAAAGTTAAAAGTGCTTATACCATCAATGAGACATTTAATAAAAACTATAAATCTATGCGATGAATGAATCATGCTCGTGAGACATCAAAAACTACACTATGCGAAAAACCAACAGTTCTTGGTCTGGATCCTTATCTGGGCGAGTGTTTTTTTTGTATTACAACCTGCTTTTTAAATTGGTTTTCACCTGAAATAGCATCAAATTGATGCTTTTTTAGGTGTTTTAGGATAGTTTAATGTGTTGATGTAAAAATCAAAATATGAAAAAACATCATTTTAATGAATTTTCAATTGAAAAGCACCCTGCACCATAATACCAAACACACACTACACCTAAGTAGCTGCCTACATGATCATGAATGAAAGCGATCTCTCTAGTAGCATCATGAAGGACTGGATGCCCAGAAACAGACATCTGGGACTTGTGTTCACAAATGAAGTTTTTTAATTAATGTTCTAGTTGTATCCATGGATTGAAATTCAGTGAAAAATGAATAACTGGAACTGCATAACCTACATGTTCTTCTTTGTGAGTGTATGTTACTTCTAAGTTTCCACTTTCTGTAGCAGCCCACACCTGAACAAAAAACAGTGGTAGGTGAAACTAAATAATCTTATACCAGTCAAAGGGAAAAAGAAGAAGAGGAAGCATGATATTATATAAAGCAAACCTTTATTGTTTGGTCCAATGAACATGATAAAAGAAACTGCTCCCAGCATAGTAGTGACATGACAACTGAAGTATGATCCTTCAGCGTTTGTACACATTGCAAAGTTTCAAGGCTCCAGACCTAACAGAAAGTGCATCAAGAAATAACAGTTACAGAAAGGAATAGAGAAGGAAAAATGGGAAACTCAAAGCCACTTTACTATGGTCTAACAACCACTGAAGATTCTACATTAAAATCAGAAGATAAAATTCCATGGTGGCACTAAACCAACTTACTTTTATAGAATGATCCATAGAACCAGAGTAGAGTCTATTAGCTCCAACAACTAATGAAACAACTGCCATTTTGTGATCATTTAGCGATGCAGCTGGTTCAAAGTTGTAAGTAGCTGCATTGAATTTCCATACCAATATTGACCCATCCTGCACCAACAAAAATTCAAGGGTCAAAGTTATTTCTCAATTCCAAACATAATAACATGCACAAAAACCCACCCACCACCCTGGATGGGTAGGTATTGAATTTCTTGGTGTAAATTAACAAAGGTTATCAGTAATTTTGCAGAACTATATCCTAACTCAGCATACAACAAACAAAGTTTGACAAAAGGCATAACTCAGTGCAAGTATGTATAATGCAATCAAAATCACTAACAAGATGAGCAAGACAACTGCCAGCTTAAAAAATAACCCGGAATGCAGTATCTGGTGAGAACATGAGTAATCCTAAGAAAATGAACATTACCTGTGTACCAGCAAATAGCAAATCATTACCCACGACCAGAGTATACACTTGTCCCACAGGTCCAGTAAGACTCAGGTCTGCGTTAGTCTGTGTATTCCATGCCTGCAAAAGATTTGTGTCAGAATCATTCTCATGGAGGTACACATTATTACAGAATAGGTTTACAATCATATGAAATAAAAGTCTAGAACAATGAAAAGCCTTGCCTAACCTTGACCACATTTGGAGTACCAACAAAAATCCAAGGACCTTCACTGATCATGCAGCCAACCTCACCACCAACATTTATCACACCCAAACACTGCAAACATAATAGAGACACAAGAACATCCATTAACCAAGTCAGTTTCCAAACATTCAGCAGAGGGGAAAAAATACGTAAAAATAAACCACTAGGTCTTTGACTTCATTCCTCTATGGTGCCATTATCTAAAAACAAAAAAATGGAACCACTAAAATCGACTAAATATGGATCCACTAAAATCACATTCGCATTCCACAAGCAAAATTTATGATTTGGCATTCAATAAAAACTTTTGAGTAAGCACATTTGCATCAGAAAAATACTGAAACATTCGGTGCCTTGCTTCTGGAAAAAAAAACATGCTCGAATTACAAGCATGCCTTTAGCATTAAACACAATTTAGAGGATAGATACAGTACAAATATTAGAAACAACAATTTGAAATACCATTGCTAATACCAACACGGAACATTATAGCTCAACGACAGGCATACTTTTTTCAAAAATTTGGCAACTAATAATACAAGTTTTAATTTTTAACGAAAAACAAACTTAACATGGAAAGTTTTCTCTAAAATTTAAACTGAAAAAACAAGAGATCCAACCTGTCCAGACTGGCAATCCCAAACTCTAACAGTTTCATCTTTACTCCCTGTATAAAGCTTATCAGACCCAGAAGGCAATGCAATGCCATTAATCACCTGCTCACATCAAAATCCACAAAATCAATCACCCAACCCAGTACAGCAAAAGCCCATTACGAAAAAAACCCTAAAAACTCAACCTTTTGATGCCCTTCAAGTTGAGTCAACAAAGAAAACCCATCACCTAAACTCCAGGAATGCAAAAACCTACACGTATCACCACGATTACAATGCCCTTGTACCCAATAAGTACACACTTTCTCCACACTCCCTCCTCTTACCCCTCTCCCATCACTCTTATTCCCAAATCGCCCCAAGCTATTACTATAATTACTATTATTACCCCTCCTCCCCGAAAACGACGACGACGAATCATTGCCCACAAACCCTCTTTTCGCTCCCACCCCGCCATTCACTGCAGCTTGCGGTGGTGGTGCTGAAATTTCACGGTGGAGAAACGGACATGGAAATCGGTTGCACCTCCCAGCTCTCCAGTGGTAACAGACCTTCTGATTCTGCTGGTTGTGATTATGACTTGACGTGTCGTTCGCCGACTGGCCCCCTCCTAATCGGTGAAAAACTCGCTTGTTCGAGTTGGTGCTGTTTCCTCCGTTGTAATCCAAATCCATTGATTCAAGATTGAGTTTTCCGAGTCAGAATCTTTGAGCTAAATCTGATCATGAAAAAAACCTAACTACACCGATCAGATTGCGGGGGCAATTACGCGTCAAGTTAACGATGATGTGGAATTTACTGTATTATCCTCTCTAAGGAGGATATATTATTTTTCTTGTTGTTTTGGGACACAGGCACGTGTTGGTGAGTGATTGGTATATGGATTTGTTGAGCGGGTCGGGTCTGGTTCTACACGGGTTGATAAATAAATAAATAAACAAGTGTGCCTAAGTACTAGCCGAGTAATTTTATTAAAGATATAATTTCAATAGAAAATTTAGTCACAGATGCTTAAATATTAATAAAAATAAAAATAAAAATAAAAATAAAAATAAAAATATATATTAATAGTTGGGTTAGTGAGACCGGCTGCTTGATCCTGTTTCAAGATTAAACCTAATTACTCATAAACATTTTTGAAGTTTTATTTATTTTAGATTTAGAGTTTAAAGATAAGAAGATAAAAATTAAAAACAACAAAATAAGATTAGCAAACATAAAAAGAAAAAGAATTTAATTATTTCAAGACAGAACTTGCATTTAGCTTTTTGTAAATATAATTAATATATTTGCCATACTAGTATGAAGAATAACTTGGAAAAAGATTTAGGTTATTTATTATTAATCAGTCAATTAATCATTAAATTAATTATTTTTATCAGAATATCTTTGTCTTTTTAAAAAAGAAATCTTAGAGTTTATCTAGTTATATTTAAATCTAGTTTAATTAAATTAATAAAAACATGAGTGAAATTATACAAGATAACTATTTTTTTTATTCATTTTAAAACTCATTTTATATTAATTTTAAATTGTATATTTTTTTCAAATCAACCGACTTTTCACAGCCATGCTAATTCCCGAGATGTCAACCTTAAGGAGTAAGTTTTATTATTTTTAAAAACAACATCAATAAATAAATTCATAATATAAAGTATGATTAGATTTACTATGATATGCTCACTTTAATTTATTTGTTTCTTCACGACCAAGCAAAATTATCAAAGTCAAGTGTATATTAAGAAACACCACTCAGTCTTGAAGAGATTTACAACCCAAAACACGGCTATCTCAAGATCCATCAGAGCATAAGGCAGGCATTACAGCTACCCAGTCCACGATGTCTACTGATCCCTACCAGCACCTTCAAATCATCCCTAACCCTGATGGAACAATCACCCGTGACCCCAACAGATTTCCAAATTCCTCACCGTCACCTGACCCCAGAGACCCCACCCCTGTCCTCTCCAAAGACATGATCATTAACCGATCGAAAAAAACATGGGTTCGCATATTCTTGCCCAGGCAAACCATAGTTGACTCTTCTTCGACCAACAAGCTCCCTCTTATAGTCTATTTCAATGGAGGGGGGTTCATCAATTGTAGTGCAAGTTCAACGGTTTTTCATGATTTTTGTTCAAACATGGTTCTTGATCTCCACGTTGTTATTGTCTCCGTTGACTATCGTCTAGCCCCCGAGCACCGTCTGCCGGCGGCCTATGATGATGCTATGGAGGTTTTGCGTTGGATCAAAACAACCCAGGAGGATTGGCTAAGGGGATATGCTGATTATACTAGATGTTTTATTATGGGCAGTAGTGCTGGTGCTAACACTGCTTACCATGCAGGTTTATGTGCAAGTCAAGAAGCTGACGATCTTGTGCCCTTGAAGATCAAAGGGCTGATATTACATCATCCATTCATAGGTGGGGTCCAAAGGACTAGGTCAGAGGTGAAGCTAGTCAACGAGCCTCACTTGCCACTATGTGTTAGCGATCTCATGTGGAACTTGGCATTGCCTTTGGGCGTTGACCGTGATCATGAGTATTGTAATCCAATGGTAGATGGTGGATCCAAGCTTTGGAAGAATGTGGGATTGCTGGGATGGAAAGTAATGGTGACGGGCTGCGATGGGGATCCAATGATAGATCGCCAGATGGAATTTGTGGACATGCTGGTGAAAAAAGATGTGAATGTTGTGAGTCATTTTAGCACGGGAGGCTACCATGTTGTAGAGCTTAAGGAGCCTTCCAAGGCTAAAGCATTACATGCTCTGTTGAAAGATTTCATGTTTGATGCACCAGCTGCTTAGGGAAATGGTGTCTTGATGGCTATCTTTTATAATAAAGTTTTCTATTAGCAGGGCTTGATGGACTTGCAATATAGAAAGCTCAATTTTAATATATATATATATATATATATATATATATAAACCTCTAAAAAAGTTAAAATCAAGAATAATATCATCTCATTTAAAGTATTGCAATTCAACCATGTTTTTGAAATTCCTTAAAGTCTTTTAGCATGGTATCTATTTTATTGTATAGGATAGACACAGTGGTGCCTTATAAGGCAAGCCACTAAAAACCTTATCGTTGACTTGTAGCTTGTTAGCAGATTATTATTGTTGAAATCTCAGAACTTATTATTTAGTTATAATCGATATTTTTGTTTTTATGTCTAGTTAACGTTCCATAATTATAACAAGATGTATTCAACTCTTGTATTAAGACAATCGAGCTATATATTAAGTTTACTTTGCTATTTATGTTGCGTTGAACTCTGAATATGAATAATAAGTTTATAAGTTTGGGTTCGCATGCCTATGTGCGTCAAGTTAACGATGATGTGGAATTTACTGTATTATCCTCTCTTAGGAGGATATATTATTTTTCCTGTTGTTTTGGGAAATAAATAAATAAACAAGTGTGCCTAAGTATTAGCCAAGTCAAGTAAATTTATTACAGATATAATTGTAATAAAAATATATATTAATAGTTGGGTTAGTGAAGTGAGACCGACTGTTTGATCTTGTTTTAAGATTAAACCAAATTACTCATATATATTTTTGAAGTTTTTTTATTTTAGATTTAGAGTTTAAAGATAAAAATTAAAAACAAAAAAATAAGATTAGCAAACAAAAAAAGGAAAAGAATTTAATTATTTCAAGACAGGACTTGCATTTAGCTATTTGTAAATATAAAAAATAAATTCACATATATATGGGTATAGGTATAGGTATAGGTAACACAAAGGAAAATATTAAAAACAAATGAGGAGAAAAGACTAATAATTTTGATAATAAAATTTCAAAAAAGTCTTCTGATTAAAAAAAGAAAGAAAGAAAACAGAAAGTTCACAAAATCTTTAAAAGAAGAGGATGAAGTTTTTTTTTTTTTTTTTGGTAAAAGAAGAGGATGAAGTTAACAACCTTCGAGATGGACACAAAAAAATTACTAGTTACTATAATTAATACTAGTTGGATTGCCCGCACTACGTTGCGGGTATAGTGCGGGCAGAACAAATAATCTTCATAACTGTTGAAATTAAAATATAATATTCCAGTATATAAAATTTGATATAATGAAAAAGATCAATATCCTTTATTATAATAATAGTAAATCAAAGTCTTAATTTTTTAAATTATCATCACCATCATTGTCAAAACAATAAACATTATTTAACAAATCTCAGAGAAAAACCAAAAAAAATTAATAAAAAAGCACGTAAGAACAAAAACCTAAAATTATTATTATTATTCTTAATATTCATATGATTATTGTTTTAGTAACGGGAAGAAAACAAAATTAAATCAAAGGCTTAAAAAAAACCTAAAAACATTAACAAAAGAGCAAATGAAAAAATAAAATAAATGAAAAAAACAATAAAAATTATTGACTGGAAAAAAAATTATTTGACCTGAAAATTTATAAAAAAATATTACACTACTTTGCGGGCTGAGTAAAAAGTTTGTATAACTGTTAAAATAATAAAAAATTATCAAATTATCCCGAGAGAAAAAAAAACCTAAAAAACATCAACAAAAGAGTAAGTAAGAGAAAAACATCAAATTATTATTATTATTATTATTATGCTAATAATGAAAAAAAATAAAAGACTAAAAAAATCATAAAAACTTTAACAAAAGATCAAACAAAAAATAAAATAAAAATTATCAGGTAAAAAAAGTCATATGACGTAAAAATAAAAAAGGAAAAAAAACTAAAAGAAATAACAAAAAAAATACAAATATCAATTTCCAAATGATCATAGATATAAAATAAAATTTAAGAACTATTTTTTTTTGAAAAAAATATACCAGCCCAACAAATAAGAAAATTAAAAAATTAAAAATCAAAGCTAAGCACACTTATATATATATGGACAAAAGTAAGGATTATTCTTGAAATTAAAAGAAATAAAGGGATTAAAATAAAAAAATTAAAAGTAATAGGGCTGAAATGAACATTAAATATAAAGGGATTAAAATCCAAAATTAAAAATATAAGGGCCGAAATGAAAACATCGAAGTTTTAAAATCTAAGAATATTATTACTATTACAACTAAAACAATAAAAATTATTAAATTATTACAATGAAAAAAATAAAAAACATAAAAAAAAGGAAGCAAGAAAAAAAACTAATATTATTATTCTTATTGAGTTAATAATTGGAAAAAATTCAATCAAAGAAAAAAAAAATGTCAATAAATTGTTTTTAAAAAAAACAAACAAAAACGAAATAAAAAAAACGTCAAAAAAAACAATCAAAATAAATAAAAATGAAAAAAAAAACCATAAGTTAAAAAAAAAAAAACAAAGAAAAGATAAGTGAAAAAACAATGCGCTGGGCAGGGGTCGAACCCCTGCCCAGCGCCTCCTCTCTTAAGACACGCCTGTGCCTTTGCCAGTAAGCTATATGACTTTCATTGTCTTTTTTGTGAAAGAATTTATAAATATTATATTTACTGTTCAATAGCGGAAAAAAAAACACTATTGAAATCCACAGTGTTTTCACTCACAAGCTACAATGTTTTCCTGATCTCTTTTAGTTTATTGTATAATATGTGCCATACTAGTATGAAGAATGACTTGAAAAAAAGATTTAGGTATTTTTTTTTTTAGATATCCATTTCAGAACGGGAGAACCACATGCCCCGGAAAACGCACTTTGTGGGCCCAGGCATGCATAAACCTCCAGCTGTCCCAGGCTTTTACGAGGGGCTTTGTGGAGGCTCTAACTCGGGGATTTGTTGTCCTGGACAGCGTACCCTCACAAGCCTTACCGCCATGCCACTCACCTCAGGGACGATTTAGGTTATTTATTATCAATCAATCATTAAATTAATTATTTTTATTACAATATCTGTCTTTTAAAAAAGAAATCTTAGAATTTATCTAGTTATATTTAAATCTAGTTTAATTAAATTAATAAAAACATGAGTGAAAATATACAAGATAACTAATTTTTTTTCGGATCAATATTTTTTTTATTCATTTTAAAACTCATTTTATATTAATTTTAAATTGTATGTTTTTTCAAATGAACCGACTTTTCACAACCATGCTAATTCCCGAGATGTCAACCTTAAGGAGTAAGTTTCATTATTTTCAAAAACAATTTTAATAAATAAATTCATAGTATAAAGTATGATTAGATTTACTATGATATCCTCACTTTTATTTATTTATTTCTTCATGACCAAGCAAAATTATCCAAGTCAATATGTATATTAAGAAACACCAATCAATCTTGAAGAGATCTATAATCCAAAACACGGCAATCTCAAGATCCATCAGAGCATAAGGCAGGCATTACTGCTACCCTTCCATTAGCAGAGTCCACGATGTCTGGCCATAATACTTCACCTTCCAATCCCGCCATTACTGATCCCTACCAGCACCTTCAAATCATCCCTAACCCTGATGGAACAATCACCCGTGACCCCAACAGATTTCCAAATTCCTCACCGTCACCTGACCCCAGAGACCCCACCCCTGTCCTCTCCAAAGACATGATCATTAACCGATCGAAAAAAACATGGGTTCGCATATTCTTGCCCAGGCAAACCATAGTTGACTCTTCTTCGACCAACAAGCTCCCTCTTATAGTCTATTTCAATGGAGGGGGATTCATCAATTGCAGTGCAAGTTCAACGGTTTTTCATGATTTTTGTTCAAACATGGTTCTTGATCTCCATGTTGTTATTGTCTCCGTTGACTATCGTCTGGCCCCCGAGCACCGTCTGCCGGCGGCCTATGATGACGCTACGGAGGTTTTGCGGTGGATCAAAACAACCCAGGAGGATTGGATAAGGGGATATGCTGATTATACTAGATGTTTTATTATGGGCAGTAGTGCTGGTGCTAACACTGCTTACCATGCAGGTTTATGTGCAAGTCAAGAAGCTGACGATCTTGTGCCCTTGAAGATCAAAGGGCTGATATTGCATCATCCATTCATAGGTGGGGTCCAAAGGACTAGGTCAGAGGTGAAGCTAGTCAACGAGCCTCACTTGCCACTGTGTGTTAGCGATCTCATGTGGAACTTGGCATTGCCTTTGGGCGTTGACCGTGATCATGAGTATTGTAATCCAATGGTTGGTGGTGGATCTGAGCTCTGGAAGAATGTGGGATTGCTGGGATGGAAAGTAATGGTGACGGGCTGCGATGGGGATCCAATGATAGATCGCCAGATGGAATTTGTGGACATGCTGGTGACAAAAGATGTGAAAGTTGTGAGTCATTTTAGCACGGGAGGCTACCATGTTGTAGAGCTCAAGGAGCCTTCCAAGGCTAAAGCATTACATGCTCTGTTGAAAGATTTCATGTTTGATGCACCAGCTGCTTAGGGAAATGGTGTCTTGATAGCTATCTTTTTTAATAAATTTTGCTACTAGCAGGGCTTGATAGACTTGTAATATAGAAAGCTCAATTTTAATATATATATATATATATATGTATGTATGTATATGTATGTTTATATATATATGTATGTATGTATATGTATATATATATATGTATATGTATGTATGTATATGTATGTATGTATGTATATGTATGTATGTATGTATATGTATGTATGTATATGTATGTATGTATGTAAACCTCTAAAACAGTTAAAATCAAGAATAATATCATCTCATTTAGTATTGCAATTCAACCATGTTTTTGAAATTCCTTAAAGTCCTTTAGCATAGTATCTATTTTATTTTATAGGATAGACATTGTGGTGCCTTATAAGACAAGCCACTAAAAACCTTATTGTTGACTTGTAGCTTGTTAGCAGATTATTATTGTTGAAATCTCAGAACTTATTATTTAGTTATAATCGATATTTTTGTTTTTATGTCTAGTTAACGCTCTATAATTATAACAAGATGTATTCAACTCTTATATTAAGACAATCGAGCTATATATTAAGTTTACTTTGCTATTTATGTTGCGTTGAACTCTGAATATGAATGATAAGTTTATAAGTTTGAGTTCGCATAGGTGTGGAACCTTGGAGAGAGACCATGCCTATGTGCGTCAAGTTAATGATGATGTGGAATTTACTGTATTATCCTCTCTTAAGAGGATATATTATTTTTCCTGTTGTTTTGGGACACAGGCACGTGTTGGTGAGTGATTGGTATATGGATTTGTTAAGCGGGTCAGGTCTGGTTCTACACGGGTTGATAAATAAATAAATAAACAAGTGTGCCTAAGTATTAGCCAAGTAAATTTATTACAGATATAATTGTAATAAAAATATATATTAATAGTTGGGTTAGTGAAGTGAGACCGGCTGTTTGATCTTGTTTTAAGATTAAACCAAATTACTCATATATATTTTTGAAGTTTTTTTATTTTAGATTTAGAGTTTAAAGATAAAAATTAAAAACAACAAAATAAGATTAGCAAACAAAAAAAGAAAAAGAATTTAATTATTTCAAGACAGGACTTGCATTTAGCTCTTTGTAAATATAAATAATATATTCACATATATATGGGTATAGGTATAGGTATAGGTAACACAAAGGAAAATATTAAAAACAAATGAGGAGAAAAGACTAATAATTTTGATAATAAAATTTCAAAAAAGTCTTCTGATTAAAAAAAGAAAGAAAGAAAACAGAAAGTTCACAAAATCTTTAAAAGAAGAGCATGAAGTTAACAACCTTGGAGATGGATACAAAAAAATTACTACTTACTATAATTAATATATGTGCCATACTAGTATGAAGAATGACTTGAAAAAAGATTTAGGTTTCCCAGACTCTTACGAGGGGCTTTGTGAAGACTCGAACTCGAGAATTTTCTGTCCTAGACAGCGTACCCTCAATTACCGCCACGCCACTCACCTTGATGTAGGTTATTTATTATCAATCAATCATTAAATTAATTATTTTTATTACAATATTGTCTTTTAAAAAAGAAATCTTAGAATTTATCTAGTTATATTTAAATCTAGTTTAATTAAATTAATAAAAACATGAGTGAAAATATACAAGAAAACTATTTTTTTTTTCGGATCAATATTTTTTTTATTCATTTTAAAACTCATTTTATATTAATTTTAAATTGTATGTTTTTTCAAATGAACCGACTTTTCACAACCATGCTAATTCCCGAGATGTCAACCTTAAGGAGTAAGTTTCATTATTTTCAAAAACAATTTTAATAAATAAATTCATAGTATAAAGTATGATTAGATTTACTATGATATCCTCACTTTTATTTATTTATTTCTTCATGACCAAGCAAAATTATCCAAGTCAATATGTATATTAAGAAACACCAATCAATCTTGAAGAGATCTATAATCCAAAACACGGCTATCTCAAGATCCATCAGAGCATAAGGCAGGCATTACTGCTACCCTTCCATTAGCAGAGTCCACACGATGTCTGGCCATAATACTTCACCTTCCAATCCCGCCATTACTGATCCCTACAAGCACCTTCAAATCATCCCTAACCCTGATGGATCAATCACCCGTGACCCCAACAGATTTCCAAATTCCTCACCGTCACCTGACCCCAAAGACCCCACTCCTGTCCTCTCCAAAGACATGATCATTAACCGATCGAAAAAAACATGGGTTCGCATATTCTTGCCCAGGCAAACCATAGTTGACTCTTCTTCGACCAACAAGCTCCCTCTTATAGTCTATTTCCATGGAGGGGGATTCATCAATTATAGTGCAAGTTCAACGGTTTTTCATGATTTTTGTTCAAACATGGTTCTTGATCTCCATGTTGTTAGTGTCTCCGTTGACTATCGTCTAGCCCCCGAGCACCGTCTGCCGGCGGCCTATGATGACGCTACGGAGGTTTTGCGGTGGATCAAAACAACCCAGGAGGATTGGATAAGGGGATATGCTGATTATACTAGATGTTTTATTATGGGCAGTAGTGCTGGTGCTAACACTGCTTACCATGCAGGTTTATGTGCAAGTCAAGAAGCTGACGATCTTGTGCCCTTGAAGATCAAAGGGCTGATATTGCATCATCCATTCATAGGTGGGGTCCAAAGGACTAGGTCAGAGGTGAAGCTAGTCAACGAGCCTCACTTGCCACTGTGTGTTAGCGATCTCATGTGGAACTTGGCATTGCCTTTGGGCGTTGACCGTGATCATGAGTATTGTAATCCAATGGTTGGTGGTGGATCTGAGCTCTGGAAGAATGTGGGATTGCTGGGATGGAAAGTAATGGTGACGGGCTGCGATGGGGATCCAATGATAGATCGCCAGATGGAATTTGTGGACATGCTGGTGACAAAAGATGTGAAAGTTGTGAGTCATTTTAGCACGGGAGGCTACCATGTTGTAGAGCTCAAGGAGCCTTCCAAGGCTAAAGCATTACATGCTCTGTTGAAAGATTTCATGTTTGATGCACCAGCTGCTTAGGGAAATGGTGTCTTGATAGCTATCTTTTTTAATAAATTTTGCTACTAGCAGGGCTTGATAGACTTGTAATATAGAAAGCTCAATTTTAATATATATATATATATATATGTATGTATGTATATGTATGTTTATATATATATGTATGTATGTATATGTATATATATATATGTATATGTATGTATGTATATGTATGTATGTATGTATATGTATGTATGTATGTATATGTATGTAAACCTCTAAAACAGTTAAAATCAAGAATAATATCATCTCATTTAGTATTGCAATTCAACCATGTTTTTGAAATTCCTTAAAGTCCTTTAGCATAGTATCTATTTTATTTTATAGGATAGACATTGTGGTGCCTTATAAGACAAGCCACTAAAAACCTTATTGTTGACTTGTAGCTTGTTAGCAGATTATTATTGTTGAAATCTCAGAACTTATTATTTAGTTATAATCGATATTTTTGTTTTTATGTCTAGTTAACGCTCTATAATTATAACAAGATGTATTCAACTCTTATATTAAGACAATCGAGCTATATATTAAGTTTACTTTGCTATTTATGTTGCGTTGAACTCTGAATATGAATGATAAGTTTATAAGTTTGAGTTCGCATAGGTGTGGAACCTTGGAGAGAGACCATGCCTATGTGCGTCAAGTTAATGATGATGTGGAATTTACTGTATTATCCTCTCTTAAGAGGATATATTATTTTTCCTGTTGTTTTGGGACACAGGCACGTGTTGGTGAGTGATTGGTATATGGATTTGTTAAGCGGGTCAGGTCTGGTTCTACACGGGTTGATAAATAAATAAATAAACAAGTGTGCCTAAGTATTAGCCAAGTAAATTTATTACAGATATAATTGTAATAAAAATATATATTAATAGTTGGGTTAGTGAAGTGAGACCGGCTGTTTGATCTTGTTTTAAGATTAAACCAAATTACTCATATATATTTTTGAAGTTTTTTTATTTTAGATTTAGAGTTTAAAGATAAAAATTAAAAACAACAAAATAAGATTAGCAAACAAAAAAAGAAAAAGAATTTAATTATTTCAAGACAGGACTTGCATTTAGCTCTTTGTAAATATAAATAATATATTCACATATATATGGGTATAGGTATAGGTATAGGTAACACAAAGGAAAATATTAAAAACAAATGAGGAGAAAAGACTAATAATTTTGATAATAAAATTTCAAAAAAGTCTTCTGATTAAAAAAAGAAAGAAAGAAAACAGAAAGTTCACAAAATCTTTAAAAGAAGAGCATGAAGTTAACAACCTTGGAGATGGATACAAAAAAATTACTACTTACTATAATTAATATATGTGCCATACTAGTATGAAGAATGACTTGAAAAAAGATTTAGGTTTCCCAGACTCTTACGAGGGGCTTTGTGAAGACTCGAACTCGAGAATTTTCTGTCCTAGACAGCGTACCCTCACAAGCCTTACCGCCACGCCACTCACCTCGGGGATGATGTAGGTTATTTATTATCAATCAATCATTAAATTAATTATTTTTATTACAATATTTGTCTTTTAAAAAAGAAATCTTAGAATTTATCTAGTTATATTTAAATCTAGTTTAATTAAATTAATAAAAACATGAGTGAAAATATACAAGATAACTAATTTTTTTTCGGATCAATATTTTTTTTATTCATTTTAAAACTCATTTTATATTAATTTTAAATTGTATGTTTTTTCAAATGAACCGACTTTTCACAACCATGCTAATTCCCGAGATGTCAACCTTAAGGAGTAAGTTTCATTATTTTCAAAAACAATTTTAATAAATAAATTCATAGTATAAAGTATGTTTAGATTTACTATGATATCCTCACTTTTATTTATTTATTTCTTCATGACCAAGCAAAATTATCCAAGTCAATATGTATATTAAGAAACACCAATCAATCTTGAAGAGATTTACAACCCAAAACACGGCTATCTCAAGATCCATCAGAGCATAAGGCAGGCATTACAGCTACCCAGTCCACGATGTCCACTGATCCCTACCAGCACCTTCAAATCATCCCTAACCCTGATGGAACAATCACCCGTGACCCCAACAGATTTCCAAATTCCTCACCGTCACCTGACCCCAGAGACCCCACCCCTGTCCTCTCCAAAGACATGATCATTAACCGATCGAAAAAAACATGGGTTCGCATATTCTTGCCCAGGCAAACCATAGTTGACTCTTCTTCGACCAACAAGCTCCCTCTTATAGTCTATTTCAATGGAGGGGGATTCATCAATTGCAGTGCAAGTTCAACGGTTTTTCATGATTTTTGTTCAAACATGGTTCTTGATCTCCATGTTGTTATTGTCTCCGTTGACTATCGTCTGGCCCCCGAGCACCGTCTGCCGGCGGCCTATGATGACGCTACGGAGGTTTTGCGGTGGATCAAAACAACCCAGGAGGATTGGATAAGGGGATATGCTGATTATACTAGATGTTTTATTATGGGCAGTAGTGCTGGTGCTAACACTGCTTACCATGCAGGTTTATGTGCAAGTCAAGAAGCTGACGATCTTGTGCCCTTGAAGATCAAAGGGCTGATATTGCATCATCCATTCATAGGTGGGGTCCAAAGGACTAGGTCAGAGGTGAAGCTAGTCAACGAGCCTCACTTGCCACTGTGTGTTAGCGATCTCATGTGGAACTTGGCATTGCCTTTGGGCGTTGACCGTGATCATGAGTATTGTAATCCAATGGTTGGTGGTGGATCTGAGCTCTGGAAGAATGTGGGATTGCTGGGATGGAAAGTAATGGTGACGGGCTGCGATGGGGATCCAATGATAGATCGCCAGATGGAATTTGTGGACATGCTGGTGACAAAAGATGTGAAAGTTGTGAGTCATTTTAGCACGGGAGGCTACCATGTTGTAGAGCTCAAGGAGCCTTCCAAGGCTAAAGCATTACATGCTCTGTTGAAAGATTTCATGTTTGATGCACCAGCTGCTTAGGGAAATGGTGTCTTGATGGCTATCTTTTTTAATAAATTTTGCTACTAGCAGGGCTTGATAGACTTGTAATATAGAAAGCTCAATTTTAATATATATATATATATATATATATATATGTATGTATGTATGTATGTATATGTATATATATATGTATATGTATGTATGTATGTAAACCTCTAAAACAGTTAAAATCAAGAATAATATCATCTCATTTAGTATTGCAATTCAACCATGTTTTTGAAATTCCTTAAAGTCTTTTAGCATAGTATCTATTTTATTTTATAGGATAGACACAGAGGTGCCTTATAAGACAAGCCACTAAAAACCTTATCGTTGGCTTGTAGCTTGTTAGCAGATTATTATTGTTGAAATCTCAGAACTTATTATTTAGTTATAATCAATCAGAAAAGATATCCTGGAAAGTAAAATATGGAAACCGTTTCAGTGAGGGCTTA